>CM052168.1:7294893-7320060 GCA_028455555.1 Augochlorella aurata | reverse complement strand
AAATTGTCAATAAGAAATTTTGACAACATAAAATCGTCTGCGTATTATAATCGCTCAATTAATATAGTCACAAACAGACCGCCGATTTTTAAACATTTATAATGACAAGTGAGTAATATATAACATTTTTATAACTTTTTTACAACGAACAAATCTTTCCAATGCCGGAGGAAGCCTTTCTTTAATTCTAATCTTTGCAAAGTGACGTACGAATTTGCTCTAAAAGTTAAGCAAAATTGAAAATTAACAAAGATCTCCGTTCCCTGGTGTTATTTAACTAATTAAAAGTTAATTGTTTTATGACGCCATACTTAGCACGCTGGACAGTCAACTAAATACGTCCGAAACATGAGAGAAATATGCACGCGATATGCAAAGAATGCGAAATGTGCATAAAATCCTGTGCAGAATATACGCATTGTGTAAAATATGGAGAATATGCGAAATGGAAAACAGATTTTTAGAGCCCCTAATGACGAATGAAATATCTGCCTGGTTTCCATTACTCTGGCCACGTACTATAGAAATATGAGTACGCATAAATGCACGTAATCTGGAAAGGTTCTGACCTGCAAGTGTCCTACATCTTGACTTATTATTATTGTTAACGTTATCATTATTTTATATTATAGCCACTTATAATAATAAAAATAATAATAATTTGAATAAATTCAAGTTTCAGAGTAATCATTAGACGTCGGTTTTTATTGGATCTTATTCGTTTATGAAAAGAATGCATAGCTGCAATTTACAATAGTAGACGCGTTATTAAAAAATTATATTTCTGCCAAATATTGATTATAAAATACAGAAGAAATTTTTGTTAGTTCTAACGTTGTTTACTTAGAAAATAACGCATGCCTCGATAGCAATCTCGCACTTGCTTTTTGGTAAAATACAAAAATTCACAACTTTTTTATAAATAAATATTACATTGATGCACATAATCATGTACACGATTTCTTTTCGTTGCTATGAAATTGTAAGATTTCGTCAAAATATCAAATGACTATGAAAATTTCGAGCAGCGTACAACAAGGATTTAATTAGTAAATCAGAAAGTTTGAAAGCTGCGAACAGTAATATTTAATCAAGAGAATAAACTACTTAGTTTCCTCGCAGAAAAAAACCGTGAAGAAGCTGCAAATTAATAAAAATCATGGCTATTTGCCGGCTCCTTAACCAGCTACGCAAGAAACGAAATACCCGTCTGTTCCGCGCACAAACTTTCCAGGCGAACAAAGTAGATACGTAATCTTAAACCTGCTAAACAGCAGTTTTTTTCACGAAACACAACCAGGAAGAAAATTCGAGCCTCGAATCGCTCCGCAAAATGCGCGAGTTTTTCCACGCGCGCCGCTTTTCCGCCGACCGAAGGTAGTTTGCGGCCATAAACTTGAGGCTTTTTCTCTTTTCCTTCTTTTTTTTAACAACGTCCACCGGGAAAGAGAGGTCGGCCGGATGATGCACGTACCTGAATCGTCGAAGACCGCGGTTTTTGTTGGCGTGGACCGACCACAATTTTAGAACGACCGCAAATTAAGCAAGCGCGAGTGAAAGAGGGAACAACGCGGGACACTGCAAAAACAGCTGCGCTCCCTGGAAACCTCTCTCCGAAAAGAGCTGTAAATTTACCATAGCGTAGACTTACGACGCGCTCCCGTTGACATTGATGACGTTGCTGCGGCTGTGGTATCCTTAGACATCATCCGCTGACAATTTCCGGCCGCAATTTATATGTACTTTGCGGAGAGGAACGAATATTTGTGAAAAATGCACGCTTCGAACGACGCATATTCTATAACATATCGTTCTCGTGTAAAAACGAAGGAGCAGGTACAATATTTACGTTGCAAGTTCCAAGTTGCAAATACGTGTATGAAGTTGCAAGTACGAAAATGTTAAGTTGCAAGTACAAGTTTGATGCTCCAAGTATTTTAATCTAATTTCTGGCCTTGTTACACTCCCAAAGAAAAAGATAGCAATGGGTGATAATTATGGTACAGAAAATGTGCCAATGATACAGAAAGACTACCTTCTACTAATATGTAGACACTACCTATATTGGAATTTCTACGAGATATTCTCTTAGGAGGAATGTAAACACACGAATAGACAGAGGCACGCTCAAGGTTTGTTTTGATTTTCTTCAATATGTCGCGAGGTTTAAGGAAGTTAAAGTGGTCAGTCGGTGTTCAGTGCTTCTTGACATTGGTACCTGTCGCATTTCGTGACGGGCCGTGGTGAAAGATTATCTGACAGTGAAATAAATGCAATTCTTATTTTAAGAAAACGGAAAGTAACGATTACAGAAATTGCGAAAGAAATTGGTCGAAGCAGAAAAGCTGTATCTAACATATTAAAAGATGTGGATAACTACGGTAAAAGGAAAAGCACTGGAAGGCCAGCAGCCCTATCGCACCGTGACACAACAGCAATACTTCGTGCTGCATCTAATTCTTGTGCTACTGCAAGAGAAATTGCTTGCAAAGCTGGTGTACAAACTAATCTTATTCGCGTCGAACTCTGCCGTATGAAGAAACAGTTGCGCGCAGAACTCGGCCGTACCTAAGAGGTTAAGAGACGAAGGCACGTTGAGCGGAGTCTAGAGAGGGGGCGGGAGAAAGAGAGCGGAAGAGAGATAGATAGAGAGAGAGAGAGGGAGAGTTCAAACGCAGCGATCGAGAGAGTAGGAGCAGTGCTGTGAGCAGTACAAAGAGAGCGAGTGGAGAAAGAAGAGAGATCATATAAGCAAGTTAAATATAATATTTTAATATTATATTTTATTTAAAATGAAATTTTGAAGTTTTATTTAAAATCTTAGGGTTAGTACATACATTGCGAGATACGAAACAACCATTTCTCCAAGCTGTAAAAAATGCTATGAAAAAGCACATTTTCAAGACCGTATCTGGAGAACTGCTGGTAGAGTTGACTTTCGCGCGAATATCGTCTCTTAAGGTCGAAAAATTGCTAGTCGACGCATTCACTAAAGATAAGAAGACAAAGAAAAGTTACCGCGCAAGGGTTAAGAACAGCTGTGCAGCGAAGATTACTTCCGCGCCGTGGCAGAGATTCGTGGGGCCGCGTAAAGCGCAAATCGGAACCAGCGGCGACGGAGATGACCAAGCCGGTTCTTTCCGCAGCGATTCCCGCAGTCGCATTCATGCGCCGAGAACGAGGCGACGGTGAATCGCGACTTCTCTCACGACCGCCCGAAGCGTTCGGGGCAAAGAACACGTCTCCAACCCCGCTCCATCCACAGCCGTGCTTCAGCGGGAGAGTTATTACCCGGGGTGTTGTATGCAGGTAACTACAAGGGCGACCATAATGCTGGAAGTAATGCGAATTTGCTTGACAAGTGGTCGGAGGGCTGTGTGCCGCATTCGAAATCAGCTCCGACCACCGAGCAGGGTCCCGGGCTCGGAAATTCCGCGCGTTTCGCCGAATGTTCCTCGCCTGGCGTCGACTCACGTCGCCTCGCGTCGCCTCGCGTCGACTCGCATCGCCTCGCGTCGACTCGCATCGCCTCGCGTCGCCTAGCATCGACTCGCATCGCCTAGCGTCGACTCGCCTCGTACGTGCGTTCCGACATGCACTGACCACGCGGTGGCCGTTCCCCGTGAAAACGCCGCCAGGAGGTTGCGAATTACGATCGATCCGGCAGCCACCACGGTGAAACGTAATCGTTGGACAGTTTCGACGGTGGAAAATCGGGCCACCAGATTCCGGGCCACTCTCCGCGTTGCTCAGAGCCGCGCCGCGCCGTGCCGCGGTCTCAGGAAGATCGCCCGTTTCGGTATCTGACCAACGGAAATCACCATGGTCCGGCGATTTCGCAACGTTTATGCAGATTGCGGGGACCGGCCGCGTAGAATATCAAGATCTTCGGCTGGCGGATTGTTGAATTATCATTGCGCTTCTTCGCTTGGCGGAACTCGCTCTATTCGAGGTCGCGACAGGGTTTTCAATAGATGCACGGTAGAAATGTAACCAATTTATTTTCGTCGTACAATTTCGGTAATTTTCGTTGCTGGTTGACTGAACTGGGCATTTTTACGCGTTTGTAATACCAGTGAATTGCACTGTTATTCAGTTACGTAATTGACTTACATTGTAACTCGATTAAGGAGTTCAAACCTTTGAGTTAATTAAATTTCTAATTATTTTAATGACGAGTACGATTCAACTACAATGTCATTCAAATACAATGTAATCGAATTACAATGTAATTCAAATACATTATAATCGAATTACAATGTAATCGAGATACAATGTAATTGAATGACGTTGCGTCAATTCGATGACGATCTGAATTACGAATTACAATCTAATTGAATTACTGTGTGAGCACCTTCTCTTTCTTTTTTCAATTTCGCGTCGTTTTGTTCGTAGCGGGTTTAACCTACAGTGGGTAAAATAAGTATTTGCACACCCGGTTTTTGTTAAATAACTCTACACAAAGAAGGGGAATACTGTTACAAAGTACTTTATTCGATAGCTTATTACAAATGACGAAAACATATGTTAATAAGAATTTCAAAAAATTATCAACGAAAAAATAAATTAACGAAAACAGAAATTTCGTAGCCAAATAAGAATGTGCACATCAACGCTTCCGTTAAGAAATTAGGGATAAATTGTGTAACAAAAGTTTTAATATTTTGTGTGTATGCCGTTAGCGTCTATGATCGCCTGCAACCTTCTTGGCATTGATTCAATTAATTTTTTGGTAGTTTCTGCTGGGATTTGTTGCCATGTATTGTATATTACTTTCTTCATGTCTTCTTTGCTGGAAATCTTTGTTTTTTTTAATTTTAAATCCAGTATATGCCATAAATTTTCAATGGGATTTATAACAGTATTCCCCTTCTTTGTGTAGAGTTATTTAACAAAAACCGGGTGTGCAAATAGTTATTTTACCCACTGTATATTTTCATTTAACCGTTAACTTGTCGTTATTTCTATTTTACTTTGTACTAACAGTTTATTTCACGTGGTTTCATTATTTTATACGTATATGTACTGCCTGAGATTAAAATACAATGGATCGTTTATACAAAATTTGATTGACGCATCGTTCTTTCACTTCTTGTTTATATGAAAAAGAATTTCATAAAAAATTCATTTTACAAAAAAAAATCGTTACTTTTTGATTACATTTCCCGTAGTCGAGCGCGCCACTAGAAAATTAAAGCGTCAGTAATTTTTAGCCAAAAAATCGTCAATATTTGAACAGCTGTCACGATCCTTTTTTTGGTAAAAAAGCGAAACTACTTTTTCGAACAACCCAGTATTTAGTTGAAACTAATGGGAAAAACTCAAAAGAATTTAAGAACGTCGAATTTTTACAATCGAATTTTTATTTGTCCAGAAATCAAGAACAGCGATTTACTAATATTTACCAATACATACAGCCAATATCCAGCAAAGAAATCAAGCAAAATATCATAAACGAAAATGAATCATAACTAGGCAGCGAATTTAGTGCATTTATAACGAGCATGAATAGACCAAATGCGAAACAATAGCTACATTTAAAGAATATAAAAATGCCGTTGTATTAATTTTAATTCGTTTTGATGATTAAGAAAATACATAAATGTGTACATAGTTCCTGGAGCTTGCAACAAGTGCCGACAATTTTTATTTTGCATAGAAATCCGCTGTCTATTTATAAGTAATATTTTTAATTGGATGCAGCGAGCATCGCGCTCGGACTATATTAATTAATGCCGACATTTACGGAAATAATTTGCGCCCCTCGTAACAGTACTCCACGCCAGTGACAAATAAACTCCGCCCTATTTATCGATCCGCGAGAGCAAACTTTTCTCTTTTCCAAAGATCTCGATGACTTGAAGTTCGCCTCGACAGTGCACGAGGAGTCGTATCCCCCATCCACCCCGGCTTTTTTTTTTAATTAATATTTATTACCCATGGGATTCGCGGCGGTTATTAATTAAATGTGATCCTCGCCGGAGGCGAAGTACATTACTCGACACGATCCGCCCGAGGGCTTTCACAAATCTTCCCTTCACCCCTTTCGCTTCTCCGAACCCCTCTCGCAGCCCCGATCTCGCCCCTTGCAGGCTATTCTTATCTGTTTCAATTGTCTCAATTGCTAGAAACTTTCCGCGAAATTATCGCAACCGGTGTAGAAGTTGTCGATGATCGTGCTGTTTCCTGAACTAATTCGAACGTAGAATGCTTTAGGGGTTGCTGGATAATGTAGGCCGGTCTGGTAATAAGAGTCGCAAGGTCACGTTTCATGCTTGAATTTGCTTCGCACTCGGGGACATTAAGACCAATCAGGTTCTGATGTATGATGCTTCAAGTGAGATGAAATTCTTCGAGATCAGTAATATTTCAAGGAAATATATTTCGAATATTGCTTAAAATATTAATTATCGATTCGGAATATAGGCAAGAGAGACAGGAAAACCAAACATATAGTTATTATTAATAGTATTAATAGTTTAATAATAGTATAATTCTAAATGCATTATATAAATTACTATATTTTATTTGAGTTTAATTTATTATATTTTATTCTGTTCCATTTTATTTCATTTTTTTATACTTTTTATTTTATCTATTTTATTTTATGATATGCAATAAAGTTAATTATCCGTTCTTGAATATTTGTTGTACAATTATAAAAATTACATAGAAGGAACATCATCTTTCGGCAAGCAAAATGCTAGTTAAAAAACTTATTAGTACTCAACAATTAGTTATATTTCTCTTTTGATTGTCTTTTATTAATTTGTAGTTACAATTTGCATAACATTAATAAATAGTTATACAATGTGCGACTCGCTACTTTTACGAAATTTATAGATGAAATGTATTGTTTTAATAGTTGAAAGATTTCCATATTATGTGCCCATCTGTTTTATTAATATTATGTGAGTTAGTGAATTATTAATTGTGATTTTTCCATTTCGAAATTTATATGGCCACAGAGTTGCTGACAAATAATTTTGAATTTTCACGTACTTCATTAAGGTTTCTAGAAAATGTTATATAACCACACAATATCTGACAATCAATTTTGATTGTTCACGTGTTCCATTAAGGTTTACAGAAAATGTATAGCCACATGGTTTCTGACAATCAATTTTGATTTTTCACGTCTTCCATTAAGTATTACAGAACATGTTGTATGACCACATAGTTTCTGACAATTAATTTTGATTTGTCACATGTCTCATTGAGGTTTCTAGAAATACTAACCTGCCCAGAAGAAATACATTACGCAATGCAATGACAAAAGCACGTAAATGAAATGAAATAGATAAATAAAACTGTAATAGATCGCAAGCATACTCCGCTATTTTTAGCCGAAAAGGTCCACCGTCAGAGTATTAAATTCAAAGAACCATAATGCATTTTGTAGGCACGCCTTCTGCCACAGTAAAATCGACAGAGGTCAATGTTAACAAGCTAAAACCTGAATGTACAATTCCGGAGCGATATATAAACGGAAATAATCGTGCGTTAAGTTGCACAAAGGAAAACTCCGTGCAAATCCAACTCGTCGGATTCGTTCGGACAAACTCGGCAGTGGTAGCGATTAAATCCCCTATTCTGCAGGAGCTGAACATGTAAAACGAGTGTGCCTGGAAATCCTGAAGAAACCGAGATCATACCGCAATCCTTGTCCCGCCTCGGAGCCAAAGGCGACGGCCGGGCGAGCGCAGCCGCCCCGGTTAAAGATAATTATCAAGCCCGAAGAGGTGGGTGGATGGGACTTTAAACGAGAGAAGAGGGTGGTTCACAAGTTGTCGGCGCAACGGCGGAGGTAAAAACGTAATGAAAGCCGATGGGAACGGGGTCGAATGTAAGCGGATCAACCGGAAAAATAAGAGAAAAAAGGTGAACAGAAAGGAGTAAGGGTTTGCCGAAGGTGGAGGGAATAGGAAGACAGGAGGGAAGCCCTCGTTTCTCGAAAGTGAGCAGTTCTTGGCCCAGTTAACGCCTATGAGGAGACAACCGACTAACTATAGAGTCCGCAGCTACCTGACGCTCGGTCTTGGTAGCTTCGTGGAAAGAGGTTATTTCGCGGGATGTCACGCCTGGCCCATTAATAACCCTAGCCGCAAGCTCTCGAGGACTAGGACGCCCCTTCTCTATCTATTCGAGCCGGTCTGCTCCGTTCGAGTCATGGTTTCTGCTCGTGCCGGGAACCGGGAGGCTGGAGACGGTGAACCCGTGTCGCCCCAACCACCCATGGCTCTCCCAAGGCCGCTCCGGACGGCGCCGAGCGTGAGGAGTTTGCAAAGCTCTCCTCGCGAGACGTAGTTAACGGAACCGGCGCGGCGCGCGGCGCACGCGGTCATGTATAATAGACAGAAGGAATCTCCCGTGGGTGCTTGGCAGCTCATTTCGCATACGGGTTTTTTAGTGGTCGTGCAAGCCGTTCCTGGCGAACCGTTCCGTTCCAAGCCGTGACGGGGGTCGAGTGTGTCGCGAGCAACAAACTCCTCTTCCTCTTCGCCCTTCAACGTGCCCGGCGCTCTCGCCGAGCCAACGATCGCCCGCAGCGACGGCGACGAGCTTGTGAGCATCGGGAACTGATTTTTATCGGGGTCAGACTGCAGCCTGCCGCCCCAATAATAGTCTTTCGAGCATGCACTATTCTACAGACTGTTCAAAGCGGCTCTAGGGTTTAAATTTACTATACAGCTAGATTAACCTTCGAGCCCACTACTTTCTCCACAAATCGACCCCGTTGGCAATATCATGCCAAAATCAATCAAAATCAAGTAACTTGATGTCAAACTGACTCCATGTCAATAATGGTGACGTGATGTCAAATTAATTCCGTGGCAGTAATAGTGACTCGACGTCAAATTGACTTCATATTAATAATGGTTAGCAATTCAGAATCAGTTTGACGTCAAGGCATGTGGGGTCTTGTGGTTCAGTTGTCCGGTTTTGGTATTTTTTGGGAAATTCCAAAGGAATATTCTTCTTCGATAACAATGATTTCTCTTTTTTCTTAAGGCTTCTAAACCCAGCTCCTTCAACTGTTCTTCGTACTGTCCACTTGCTTATTTGTATATTCTTGTCTTCTTTTAATAATACCGCAGCCATAGTGGCATTGAAGCTTCAGCAAATGTGACAAACCGTATAATTCTTCGTTCATCCTGCAGTGATAATTTGTTTGATCTTCCTCAAACATTTATTAATATACTTTTACAGTATTTTTTTCTTATTCTCTGCATTGTCGATTGACTAAGATTACTTTTTTTAAGTAACGTGGTGCAATCGACTTCGTATTTATTCTTACTTGCGTGCTTTTCCGCGAGAAACTGAGTGCTAAGGTATGCAATAACATTTTGTAAACAGACGAAACTGATAGATGTAAACACGCCGCTAGAGCATTCCACGTAAACATTCCCTTTACGAATCGGTGCAAAACCGAGTCAATCCAATTTTAATGTCATATCTGAACGAGGGGACATTAATTATTGAAAAAATGTCTTGCGTCACTTCTGGTTGTGATAAAAATGACTATAATGTTTATTTTTTAATATTCTCTTAGCAATAAATAATGATTTATAGAAAACTTTTAGTTATTGATTATGCTTCTTACTGTACATCGCCACTAGTGTTAGGAGTCAATTTGACGCACGCCACCATTCTAAGGATAATACTGATTCTATACAAGATGTTGAGAAGAACTATACTAATACTGACTCTATACAGGCTGTTGAAAGAAAGGGGTTTAAGACTTTAAGTATTTATAGCACTCGAAAATCATATCTAATAATATTCGATAACTATTATAATATATATTATTAGATTAATAATATATATTATAAGATTATATAGATATATTATAAGATATTAATTAGATTAATATATATTAATAGATAATATTAGATAATATTATTAGACTAGCATCAACAAGGATTTTTTCATAAATGGAAATTTAATAAAAACCTACAAACACTATAACTATATGTATAATAATACTATAAACTAATACTCTAAATACCTAAAATCTTGAATCACTTCTTTTTTGACATCCTGTACAGTCACTAAACTGCAACGATTTATCTCTTTCGGAAAAAATAAGGTAACTTGCGTTGAGTGACCCTCGTATTTCGTTCGGAAATGTCTAGACTCGTTACATCATTAATCATGTGATTTATATACCCACATAGGAGATAAAAATGATGTCTATTGGGTAATATATGTTATCAAGGACACCCTAATAGTTGATCTTCCGAAGCTTCTTGCGAGCGATTGACGTATGTTAAAGGGTTATTGATTAATTCCTTGCGCTCGGAGAATTTTCACAAACCAACAACTTGAACTTTCGTTCAGTAATAGTTCGAATAAAATTGTATAAAACGATATAACGTTGGAAATAATTACTGCAATTAGATAGAACTTGATATAATGTCGGATTGATACAAATTATGAAAAAGAAAAATATTTCATTTCAATAGTGTCATAATTTCACTGCGGATTTATGCAATTACGACAGGAATGAATAGGTATTATTTAAAAGAGAGACAAGATTAAGGAAATCTAAGAACGTTATAAATTATTGAAGAAAAGAGAAACCTGCGCATGACTCCTTTGTCTCGCAATTGATGCGGATAAATTTTACTTCCCATGGAGATCCGCGGTATAGTCATAATTCAATGGGTCGAAATCATAGTAGCATAAGTCACATTTTGCTCATTGTGAGAAACGAGGAGGATTATCGTTCGCTAACACTTGTATTCTTTACTGACCAAAATCGTCAAGATAGTTAAAAGCTGAGTTACTTTAAAATCATCTTGTAATTTATTTCGCTTGTCTTTTTAACATTTTCGCCGCGTGTAGATCACATTTCGAGACACAAGTCAACATTTTCGGAAATATCACTCAAGCCGCCACGATTTCAACTCACTGGATTATCAGCAATCTTGATTCGTCCTTCTATAAATAAAAGATTGGAGAATGGGGCAGAGAATTTTGCTTTTTTGCCGGGTTCCCGACGTTCATTCATACCCGCGCATTTAATGACAAGCATCGAAAGACAAACATTCTCATACACGCAGCTATTTAATCAGCAAACACTCGTCCGCAAACATTCGTACGAGCGCGTTCAATCTGAAAGAAACTCTCGTGCGCGAGGAGCTTTCCACGCGGGTCCGACCATTCTCTTCTACAAATAGACGCAGACGAACGGAAACCCTTGTTCGAAAAACGCGAGTCGAAATCCCGCGTTCGTATTTATTCTCGCGTTTTCCCTATCCTAACCTAGGACCGTGATTAACGCAGATTTCGCATTTCGCGCAGCGTATTATGCGATCCGACTTCGCCCTACCTGCAACGAATAGAATAGCAAATCTCGTAAATATTAGCGGCAATCTTTTAATGTCCCACTAAAAGCGTTGGGCGCGCCGCTAACTAAATTTACGATGTCTCCTGAGAGAGGACAGTTGCAAAAGATTAAATGCAATAAAATTTTACTGCTTGTAATAGGTTTCAAATGGTACCCGTATAAATTGTATTGTAACTCACGGTGTACCAGGTGACGATTATCGTCAAAGTGTTTCTAATACGTCAGTCGTGCGACGAAGTAAAAGGAATAAATTATTCAAGAGCTTTCCATTTGTTTGGTGTGGCAGAATATGTTCTACGAAATCGTGTAGCACTTTATTTATTGTCTCTTTCGATTAGGTTTGACGATGACAATTTCTAGTAATAACGTGCTCAATAAATTAATAAATTACGTAGTGATTCAATTACATTATAATTCAATCACTTTGTAACTCGTAATTCAGATCTTCATTCAATTAAATTACAATGTAATTCCTAATTGCAATCAGAGTAAGAAATACTAAATAATTAAATTGCAATAATTACGGATCACAATGTAATTAAATTACATCAATTAAGAATCGCAATGTAAATGACTTAAGATTACGAATAGCGATGTCATTGAATTAAAATTACGAATTAAAAAGTAATAAATTGATAGGTAATGACAGAAATATACGCAGAAAAGATAACGTAAAAAAGTAAAAAAAAAATGTAAATATGTATAAAAAATGTAAAAATGTAAAAATCTCACTTCTGCAAAGTTCTGGACAGCAACTTGGAGAACTGTATTTCAAATGCATTGTATTTCAATTGCATTGTATTTGAATTACCCTCGTCATTACGTGGTACGCAATTGAATTAACCGAAAGGTTTCAATTATCAACTGAATTACAACGAAGTTTAATTGCCATGTAACTGAAATAGAACGTAATTAAAGCTAATACAAATAATTACGAATGTAGAGAAAAATTTGTTTAGTCAAAAGAGTCCAACAATATTTCTAAAATAACAGAATACAATAATATCTGCGGACGAAGTGAAATCATCGCACATTAAAATCTTTAAACAAGTAAAACTAGAAAACGTAACAAGTCGAGGAATAGTGACCTCTCAAGAAGAACAAGATTCCCCTAAATCATTCAGACGATCTGTTTCAAACCACTCACCCTGTATAAACAGCGAGGCGGCACGGAGGTATAAATAATCCGCGAAGAATCGGCGGTAAATAATCGTTAAGAAGACGCGAAGATCTTCCGAAGAAAAATGATCGTCCTGCTTCGTTAAATCTGTTTGCGGAGCTTCGCTGAAACGCGCGCGAGAATTGTAATTAAAGCATCGCCGTGGCGGTAACGCAAAGATTACCTTGTATATTTATCATGAAACTCAAGGAGCACGAGCTGCAGCGCCGGCGAGTGGCACTCGAGAGCTCGTCGAGTTGGCGGAGCACCTAGTCACGCCCGGAAAATAATTCTCACAGTCAATATTACAAATTGTCGAGAATTAAATTCGCTTCGGCTGACCACGCTAATAAGGCCGTCAACATCGGTATGCTCGGGAAAATAAGTTACGCAAGGAGTGGGGGCAGGCGACGCAGCCGGGGGCGTGCCGTATCTATCGCGTGAATGTAATACAGGGTGTCCCAAAAGTTATCAAAAATCGAGAAATGGTTCCTGAAGTCGTTTGAAATAACTTTTTCCTTAGCGAAAATGCAACCTGTGGCTTTGTTTACCGGTCGCGTCGCGATTGTAGTTCAGAATTATAATGTCTACCCGGTAGACATTATTATAGTCACGTTTTATTTCTTGTGTGCCTTTTTAGTTCTTTTTTAATAAATTTAATAAATTTTTACGCGCGTATAGTATGGTTCCTTTTATTAATTTCAATCGTTTCGAAGCAATATGATCATTCTTCTGATATTCTTATTATTTTGTGTTTCAATCTATTTAGTATCTTAGATTAAAAAATTCCGACACCGTGGTTTTTTAAACCACGATTTATTCCACTTGTTTTTCGGCACAAGATGTTGTGAATGTTTCACAAAAGCAATTTTCGAAACAATTTCAATAAAATATTTCAAGTATCACGATTTAATAGAGACGTATGGTACATCGATAAACTTGAACTCATTTTAAGGATCGAAGATATTATTTATTACTTATTAATTATCATTATTTATTAAGAACAGATAATTTGATGGGAACGAGAAAGTTGCAAGTGAAAAATAACATTTTAAGACAATGTTAGAAATGGAACATTTGTATTTGAAAAAATAACGAAGACATTAAAATGGACGAGATAAACAAACTACACGGAATGTACAACAAATAAGAGAACCAAAATACCACCTGCTACTTCGAACAACTGTTACAAAAACTCTATAAAAATTGTCACATATTTGTCAGTTCACATTTTCAGTCTAAAAGATAAAAATTGCAACTGTGAAATTCATATACCAGAAATTGAAATATAAAAGATCATAGTCGTATTACTTTGGTAACTACGCGAAAGGACTCGCGCTGGTATCAATTAGTCGAGTGTGTCCCTGATATCAATTTCGCGCTTTCCGAGAGACGAAAAACGAATCGAAGAAAAATTCGCTCGAAAATCGAGCGCTCGCGGCGGCTGGAGGGTTGCGCGGGGTCTCCGGTCGCGAGAATCGAGTACGGATCAGCAATTAAGGAAATTACAGAGGCAAAAAGAGGCGAGAAAGGGGGCCAACAGGAACAGCGGAGGCACGCGAGTATGATGAACGACGCCGAGAAAGAGATAGAAAAACATCATAAAACCCGGACCAAGGCCGGATTAATGTACGGTTCTTAGTTTTTCCCTAATCCGTAATCTTCCTCCGCCGGCCGGAGTCCCTCTTAATTCGATTTCGCCGGTATAATTATATGTAAGGCGACACGATTGAAATTAACGTCAAACATCGGGGGTAAATTAACCCGGAATCTCGTTACGATGCGGAAACGTCGTTAGGTTCCATTAAAAATCAGAACGCGGAAATTAGCGGTCGTTGGATTTCGAGATTCCGGTAACAGAGGCGAGTAATGACAGCGGCAGAATTAGAAGTGCACTCTACGTGTCGCCGTCTTTATCTTCGTAGTCGACTTTTAATATTTCGAACTGAAGTCGCCGGATTAACTCGGCGTATTCTTTGACTTATTTATTTGGAACTTCTACTTTTCGCTTTGTTGATTACTTATTTATTCGTTGTGAATTTATTTATTTTTTAATGACTCAACGGCGAATCCTCATACATTTATCGCACTGCATGCGATGCATTTAACGTATGCATTGTTGACGAAGCAAACGTTTCTTTAATTCTAATTATTAAAGAATTTATTAATCTAAACCACCGTATGAAAATGAGATTTTTCGGATTTTTCTGTTAAACTTAATGTGATAACTATTGCACTGCAGATCTAATTAAACAGCAGATTTCTATGAAAAATAAAAATTCCATCAATTGCAAGAAATACAAATCAAATTTCAGTCCTTTTTTCAATAACTTTATAAGTTGAAAATAATTTATATTTCTAAATTCTCTAAATTCCATTTGTCCACTATTTTAAATTACAATTATCTAATTTGCCTATAAACACGTAAAATCCGTGGTCTGGTAATAACGTGCGTAAAAATGGCGCGAGTGAAGACTATGTCTGTATCATGGTTGACTCGTTCTACTTACGCCAAGTTTCAGAACGGCATGAAATCCATTCCATCGCGCTTAAAAGAATTTTGATAACTTATTTTGATAAATTATTTAGTGAAAATTTTAGTCGCAGGCCATGCGGGAGATAAATGATTGGTTAAGCGAATTTTTGGCGACCATCGAAAGAAACGCGGACGATTTTGTCAAGTAACGGGGCCCTCGTCCCGAAACAATAAAGCGGTGGATATTTTATCGATTCTCGTCTTATTGAATTCGGGGCTTTGTTACGTCGGCGAGTAATTCAATCGGATCGCTCGATTTCGTCGCAAGATCTTCTATTTTAACGAGCGATTCTGATTCCACGAGGAACTTCTGTCCCGGCAGCCGACCGTGGAAGGACAACTTCGAATCGATTCTTCTATGACAGTTGAGAAAATAGGTGTTCGCTGGTCCGTCGCCGGAACGAAGATGTCCCCGCCGGGTTATTTCACGGGAATTCGAGGGATCCAATTAACGGGACCGTGGGTCCAGAGCTAATTGTGAGAATCGGCTTACCGGCGTCGAGCGTAAACAGAGTTGTAAATTTTTCCAGGGCAGTCCACGTTTAATTGAATCTTTGAAGCGAGCCTTTGAACGCTTCGTCGCGCGAACCGTTCAGACACGGACCGAGGAAAAGATAGAAAGAGAGTCCAGAGATTCCACGGTCGATGGCCGAATAACGGCGAAACATCGGCCCCTTTTATGACCAATCGAATTTAGCTCTCTGGCAAATTTAGCTCTCGGTTATGCGTGTATACAATGTCTCAGCTGGCGTGCAGCAACTTCGTCGAAGCTTCTCTCCGTAAAACGACTCCAGTAGCCATAATTCGATAGGAATATGATAGCGCTGGAAGCGCAGCTCCGACGATATTTAATTAGAATTTACTGGCAACGAAGCTGGACGAAGAGGTGCATTCTCGTGGAAGCGAATCATATGGCTCGAGGTAGAATGATTACATTCGTTAACAGTATGCCGATCTGTCGATGTTACTGTTCTTCCCTCCCGTTGCACAGAGAGAAATAAAACTATTTTTAGTTCGTTTCCTGCGGAAATGTCGGTGCTCCATGTTTGTTGCTATTTTCGTTCTTTTCACTGCCAGCTGTTCAAAATTGTTCACGTGTTATAAAGCTGCACTGAAATTCGGTAAATACCTTGTTGTATGCATTCATGACGGAAATGAACGGGTGAAAGACGGAACTGTGCGAGAGCCATAACTAGGCCGTGGATATTTATGCGAAATAAAAATTATCCGCATCTATTGCAAATGATGGAAACTAAGTAGCAACTTTATTTTTTCTTTAATCATCTTAATAGATTATAAATAATACATTAACGTTTTAAAATGCTTTAAATGTTTACACTATTTTAAATTGTAATTGTAAATTGTGTAAGAATGTTGCGCATTTATGGCGAAAATAAATGGGTGGAGGAGGAAACTGTCTATGAGATTTATAACTTTTTCTTGTTCACAGAAACAAAATTTGATACATCCGTTATCAAAGTTTAGGAATTACAGTGAATAAAAAGATAGAAAAGATTAAAACTGTCTCGCCTTATCAGAGAAATTGTTTAATTTAATTCGACTCTTACTGGAAACTGGAAGTCTAATTTGATTGGCTTAAAAATGAGCAAACACCCATTTTTACAATAAAGAACAAAAACATACAATATTAGTACTAACAGAGAATCAACGAATCAGCAGTTTTCGTAAATCATACTGCAAGGGTCTAAAATCATCCAAAAATTGAACGACACCGGAAATAAAATTTGCCCAACTAGTTCGACGAAATGAGGAGAGAATCCTTAACGCGTCGTTATTGTTCCAGGCGAGAATCCAGCAGCCATGCAGCACGGCGGCAGCAGCAAGCTGCGGTCCGCCATAGTCCTGACCATGGTCGCAGCGTTCGGCTCGTCGCTCCTGAGGTGACCGTGATGCCGGGACTCAATCTTCGCGGGCCTTCAGTTCGAATGGTGCTAACTCGTTCTTTCCTCGCGAAGCATCGGTGGCTGAAGGAAGAAAGTTGCAGAGGGCTCGCGAGCCTCGCGTGCCAGGACCTCGCAACGACCTCGCCGGACCTAGTCCCCAAAGTGGAGGGTTCACCGGCGAAAAGCGGAGACGCTATCCACGGGCGAAAGTTAGCGAGAACGAAGCTCTCCCCTGTCGGAAACGAACGCGGCCGAGGCCGACGTCCTCGAACGCGCCATCGACAGACTCTTCTTTCTTGTTCCTTCGCGTTTCCTCTTTCCCACAAGGCGTCGAAAACGGACGATAGCGCGAGACCTTCGCCAAGAAGGACAACGAAGTTTCCCTTCTACCAAAAGGATCATGTGCGTGGTCCTCAACGAGCTGTGAGTCTGCCGCTCCCGAGACACTGTACTTTCGCAGTTTTTGTGTATACGTTTACGCCATAGTGAGCACGTGATACGTCGAACGGGAAAACGGGTCGAGCCGGGTCTATTCTCTGTCGTGTTTGCTCCGTCGACGACGGCTCCCTGCGAGACTGTCGGGATCGCGAGAGCGCGCGTTGCTAGAGCCGCCGAGGATGAAACGAAGTTCCGAGAAGGAACGGCTAACATATCAGTCGATCTCTGGGAACGGGAATCGCGGATTTTTCGGCGGGAGACGCGAGCCGAGCTGCGGGATGACGTACTCCGGAGCCGGAACCTTTCCGTCGCGACGGCTGCGTGATACCCGACGTAATTAATTCCGTCGAGACTCTTTCCCATCGAGCATGATTCGAACGGAAGTTTTGCCAAGAGAAGAAGTACCTAACTTGTCGGTTACTACACGCCCGGTAATCGTACGAGCAGGTTCTCCTTATTTTTTGCTGTTACAAAAGCTCGAAATCGTTCACTGTAATCTTAATTTTTAACGCTAGACCTACCAATTGAAATGACCGATTTCATATTTCTTTTGTTTTAAAGGTGCTGAAGATTTATTATTGCTGAAGCTTCGAAATCGTTCACGGTAATCATGGTTTCCAGCACTAAATTTGCCAGTCAAAAATAACCGATCTCATATTGCTTGTTTTGAGGTTGCTAGAATTATGAAAATGGTTCGATATATTTCTTAATTCAAGTACCTATACGTTATAACACTAGGTGTCCTAAACTTATAGTACTTCCGGGAAGTGATGGGTTCCTGAGGTTATTTGGAGTAACTTTTTCCTTAGCACAAATGCAATCTGCAGCTTTGTTTATAAGTTATTAACGAAAAACAATGACCAATGAGAAGCGAGCTCGGTTAGCGCTAGCCGGCCGAGCCAACGAACATACGAAGGCCAGTTTCGCTCATTGGCTCGGCCAGCTCTGCGTCAGCAGTACTCGCTTATCATTGGTCAACGTTTTTTTATTAATAACTCCTTAACTATTCCTCAGAGAAAATTTGTGTAATGGAAAAAGTTGCTTTAAATGACCTCAGGAACCCCTCATTTTCCGGAAGTGCCATAATTTTGGGACGCCCTGTCTTATGCTGAACAATCTAACAAACTCAGTCCTGTCGTACTTATAGAGCAACATACGTTAGTCACTTTTAATACTAAAAGTAACGAACAATAAACATGTCTCGTTTGTTTCGTCTTATAAAAATTATAAAATTGCGTTTATTTCAACTTTTAGTAATATTGATTATAAGTATATGTTAGATTAAAAAATGTAGTATATCATTTTCCATGAAAGCGTCTTTGTCAGTTCAATAATCTTCAGATAACAAATCGGAATTGGGTCATTTGACCGGCAACGGTACGTTTAATGTTAATATTCGGTAGGTTTAGTGCTAATAGTTTCCTGTGTCGAATGAATTGTTAAAATTATTTGGCTCGTTAGGTGGAACCTGAGGAGACCAGCAAGCAGAGAACGTTCTGGAACATGTTTTATACTCCCGTAAATATTTAACGGACAGTTATGAGATTATCAGCCTGATTGATCATGGATAGACACGTTATAGTAATCTAATGAAGACCTAATGAATACTGCTTCACGTAATAACGCACGAGCGTGCGCTATCTTCCCGATGGTTGAGGTAATTATACCGTATTGGTGGAAAAGCAAAGTCTGTTTTTGTGACAAGATTCATTTTGTCCGATATCACGTCCCACCAGCTGACAGGTTTGTAACGTTATTTAAAAACGTGTTACTTTACTTCTGCAAAAAAATTCGTTGCAAAACGTTCGTCTCAATTTCGCGAATTTTACTATCTTTGGATGGAAGATAATGATATTAAAAATTCATTAGAATTTGTTGTCGATTATTTGGATCCGAGAAAAGTAAAAATATGTTGGACAGTATTATTAATTTTACAGTGACCAGTTTGCAAAACAATAGAACGAAATCATAGAAAATAGTGTAGCTTGTTTACCTGGTTAAATAAGAAAGTATCAGTGTAGCAAATTAATTTATGCATTCACAGGGGCGAAATTACTTTACCACCGAACAATAGGAGACTAACTTTGAATAGGTCTACTTGATTTACTCTGCTACATGTATATTCATGACTGGACATCTTCTACTACTGTCTCTATGAATTGCCATGTATTCAGAAATAAAAAATTTTATTAAATTTTAAGCAGTCTTTTTATACTAAATTTCGATTGTGGGTAACAAGAGTTAATCAATAATTATTGAATACGAGAAGTGCTTATATTGAATCGAGGACGATTTTCGAGGACATTCTTAAGGGTGCGTTACATTTTAAGACCACTTTAAAATTTGTTTACAGTAAATTATAAAACCTTTTTCCGGTCAGACTTCCCCATTGCATTTTCATTTAGGCTTTGACAAGATCCAAGTGTTCTTAAATCGGCGATAAATCAAAATTAAACTTCAAAATGAAATTCTGAATTTTTTGAAATTTAAAAATGATGCTATTTTGAAGATTGTCTTGTCTATGTATTTCAACCCTTTGCAGTCGTTGAGTGGTGATTCCAAGACACCACTAAAAATTGTCATATCACGTTACAAAATAATATTACCAAATCTGTTTGTAAAAAAAACTGTTAAAAACGCAACTGTTGCATGAGTTACAGAATTCAATCTCATATGTATAAAATTTTGGATTTCGTGTTAAAATGGCTCCGACTGTAAAGGGTTAATACGTATATTTTGACTGCGGATTTTAACACAAAATGTTGCTGTATTAGTCACAGTACACTCGTGCCAAGTAGAAAATTATTTCTCCAATAATAAGTGGAAAACAATATATATTTTTAAGTTAGCTCACTGATTTTTTTCATAAAGCAGCTGTGCACACGATTCTCAGTATTAACCCTTTGAACTCGAGTGGTGACTCTGCAGCGCTATTGGAAACAAGCTACGTCAAGTTTCAAAAGAATTTGCATGCTACTAAATTCTGTTATACTTAAACATCGTTAAATGCTCTATAAACCAATAATCTCAACGTCAAAGGGCTAAAAGGGTAACCACAAACTGCCAGTAAAATATCGTCAGATTAACGCGAACATTTCACGCGACTTTTCCATGCGATCCTCGAAACCCTAAACGACGGCGAGCGACAAAACGGCCCTCGTGAAATGTTTCTTGAAAGAGCGAACGACCAAAAATTTCGAAACGATTAGACAACGGAAAACAGTGATTGCAACGGCGGTGCTAGACCACGACCGGTCATAAAATCTTGAATAGCTTGCTGTCCCCGGTGTTTATTGCGCGTGGCTATGCAAATTTGGGTTCACTTCGCGCCGCAGCGCGCCGCTGCGAATTTGACACTTTGATTACCGGACCGTTGAGAGGACAATCATTTTTGCATAGGACCCGGCACACGACCTGGCAAATACGCTTGCATAAACGCCGGATATGCGCGATCGATCTGTCGGATGCACGTCCGCGGACCCTATGACGTACAATCGCGCGTGTTAATCGGTTTTTCTGGCCGGGCCGAGTGGATTCCCAGGGCTTTCTGTCCTCTTTTCACCGCCGTCGAGTCGAGTCAATCGAAAGGGATAACGCGAATCACCGCGATACCGCCGGCCTATCGACCTAATCGAGCCGCGCTGATGAATTTCATGACGACGATCATGTATCCGGAGAGACCTTTTGAACGATCCGAAACGGGATTTAGCGGAATTGGGATCGGGCTGGTTGATCGACGACCAGCTGCCTTTTATTTACCGTACTTGGATTTTCGGCTCGCTCCGAATTACTTTATCATAGTCTACGGGCATTCGGAGGACGCCGCGAAAATAATCATGCGGGCTCAATTAGTTGGGGCTTCTGCTTCACGGTGTTCGATCTCAGTTTGCTTTGTAATTAGACGTTCGCGCGTTGCTGTGAGCCTCCGGGAAACAAAGCGCCGTGCACGTTCATCGAAATTTATAGTTTTGTTTTATTTTCAATGTCACTGAGAGATATCTTTTCCTAGGTTTCATGTTTATAGAATCAAGTATGAACTTAAGAATTTTCTCTTTATATTTATATACAAGATTGATATTTGATTCAAGGAAAACACATACGTTTAACTTTGTATATTTTAAAAGGATCTTATTATACATACAATACATATGTTGTACAAATATATGATAGATTAATAATATACATATGTATAATGTGTATGTATGTATGTATATATATATGTATAATAAGACTGGCGTTTGATTCTAACAAAACGCGTATGTATAATATAATGTAAGTGTTTATTTATATTCTAATGAACGTGTTAAACAATTCGATATAATTAGTTGATTTGTTTAATTTCGAATTTTATATCCAGGTTCTCAATGTCCCATAGCTACTTATAACTACTTCAAGGTTATTTTCAAATGCGATGCTTAGGAATTATACAGGATGTCCCATAATGTCTAACAATCCGGGAAATAGAAATACTTGAGATCATTTCTAGCAACTTTTTCCTTTACAAAAATTTTCTCTGAGGCACAGTTAAGGAGTTATTAACACTTTGCCGGCCGCTGTCACGCTGGAGTGACTTTTTCTTGCCAACGGTTATCGGCCGGCGTCACGTACGCGTGACAGTCGATATGTACCCGGCTCAGTCGATGTTTCCACTATGCTTGTTAGTGCCTAGCCGGCTATTTTTGAGCTTAGGATTTTTTGGCTAACAGCTGGTAATTTTCCTGTCGAGAGAACGCATTCTTTATTGCTTATCTTTAGGATTCTCTTGGCCTCAGTAGTTCGCCGGCGGCAGCGTAAAGGCGGTGCGAGAAATGAGCGGCCGGCAAAGTGTTAACAAAAAACGTTGACCAATGACAGGCGAGTACCGCTGACGCGAGGCGGCCGAGCCAACGCTGGCCGAGGCTAGCGCTAACCGAGCTCGCTTCTCATTGGTCACTGTTTTTTGTTAATAACTCGTTGACGACGACTCGGAGAAAATTTTTGCAAAGGAAAAAGTAGTTCGTAATAACCTGAGGTATCTCCTACTTCCAAATTATTAAACATTTTGGGGACACCTAGTATAGAGGAGATATTCAACTATAATTTAACTTAGTTTTAACATTCTTTTAGCAAATAAAACATTTTATATCCTTTTCCGAACTCTTTTGGACTATCTTTGCTCCGGCTTCCCCGATTTTCGAAATATCACAGGATCTCCGGCTGCTTGTTTCGTCGTCATGGAAGGAAAATATGTGGCGGATGAAATTCGTAGGACCGGAATAAAAAGGCTGGTCGCTTGGGCGAAACTAATAGAGCCATCGAGTCGGTTAATTCAAGGGGGGACAAAGCAATCGAAAGAGGAATGGAGAGCTTGTACAAAACGCAGAACAGGGAGCAAAGGGGACAAAGGGAACAATAGCAGATCGAAAATCCATCTATGAAAAAGCCGATGCCAGGAATTTGATTTCCTGTAAACCCTCGGTCTCAGGAACGCTCGTTGAAAACCGGTTGCCGGACATAGTCCAGGTGATAATTAAATTTATCACGCGCATCGGTTACGCGCTCGCGCGCACGCGAGCACACGCTCGCGGGCGGTTGCCACATTGAAATATTTTGCACCTGCCCGTGCAATAATGCCGTTGCTAAATTATCGTATTATAGAAGCGGCGAGCGGTTGGCCCGCAGCAAGGGGCCACTGATTTACGTTGAACTACCCCTACGTCATTGTCACGAGCCGTTTAACCATTCTGAATCGTATCTGTCGGCCATTTCCATTTCATGATCGATTCTTAAACCGCTTCCCGCGAAAAAATCGAACCCGTTCCCCGCGAGTTTTGTCCCGTATTTCAATCGCCGCGCCGGGCTAATTGATTCGACGCGGTTCCCAGGGAATTTATTTTTCACAAAGGACCCACCTGATTAATCCACCGGCCGCAAACTGTGGCATTTCCAAAAAAAAACAGTCTGTCCAACGGTAGTCGGTTTTATTTCCGTTAGTAATGAGCAGACCGCCGGATTTCATGCATTTCTAACGAAAATGGGTTGGTGAAATGCGAACGCATGAAAACTTTAAAGTAATATTGTCGCATTATTTTTCGTATGTTCACATTATTAAATGGAGAAATATATTTTTACTTCCTTTTCGCACAGTTGGCATAAACACGTGTTATTTTACATAAAGATACGCTATCTTGTAATGAGGCCGGATTTTATTATTATTATTATTATTATTATTATTATTTATTAATTAAACGGAGAAAATACTCTTTAAATTACAGACTATAATATATGCAATGATTTAATTCGAAAAAAATTTATGTTGTTGCTGCAGGAGTTTACATATCTGATAGGACAATTGTGATGATCATGAAGGGTAACGAACGTAAATATAAAACTGTTTCATTTGATTAAATGATTGGTGGAAACGATGAAAGGCATTCATCATCGAAAAGTCGACGACTAAATGAATCCATTCACGAATGTAGTCGTCGGTCGTTGATTAATCATCGAAATATAGACGATTAAATTAATCGATGAAATTCATTGTCAATTGTCGATTGAAAGAGACGATTAATAATTGTTGATTTTTCAACGGAGTTGGAAGGATTTTGATGTAATTCCGTTAATAGGTACATAACGAAATTTTATTTAGAATACAATGTATTTATTACTCTAGAAGGAAATGTAATTGTCAATTGCGATTAACGATTAATAATATTCACTGGATCGTTGGTCGTCAATTGCTTTCTTGCTCAATTCTGTTCAACAAGAATTGGTCTAAATTCTAAAACAATTTATTAAAGTAATCGAAAAATATTTATTTGACGATCTGTTTGTTGCTACTGTTTGCCCTTTTCTAATGCGTAAATTTTAATATAATTTCCCAGTGATTGTTTACAGTTTAATGAAAATTATTCATTTTAACTAATGTTGAAGTTAAAGTGATTACTATAAAGCCTGTTGCTTATTGAAAAAAGTTTAATATTTGCCCAGGTGTTACTTAATAATTATGATTGATTGATAATTCTGTTTCTATCTAGAACTGTTTAGTTTTCATTAATAATATAATGCAGTTGAAAATAAAACCAATTGACATATAATAAAAGTGCACCGGTTGCAAAATATTTCTAAGAAAACTCACAATTTTGTGCAAAAATCCTGACGGTCGCAGAAATTGTTCTTCCGCTTTCCGTCAGCGCGTATCTAAGAAACGATCCTGACTTTCGGAAGAGAGTGATCCTTTGTCTCCTTAAACTCTTCCGCATTGTCGCTGTTTTATATTTACGTCTGGTTCTCGTTTCAAGTAATTCTCTTCAATATCTTGTTTACCACTCGAGACCACCCATCTTGCATTCAACGTTCCTTTTTCTTCGCGACGTCCCGTCTTCCACCGGAATTGCCATCCATTTCCAATTCTCAGAGAGCGAAATGCTGTCGGCCGCTGGAATTCGCAAAAAGCCGCATTTGCGAATTAATGGTAAACACACGATGGTCCGGCTTCCAAGTCGAGAATCTCTTCCAGGAGGTCTCGGTTCTCCGAACCGAGTTCACGGCGACTTTTACTATGGGCGGCTCCCATTAATATTCGGACACACTTTAGAAAAGAATAACTTTCCTCGAATTGAACGACCGGAACCATTTTTCAGATGCTGCGAGAATCGTTTCACTGGATCGCGCGCGAATTAGATTAAATCTATTAACTTGAAATTAAATAAATAATTAAAAATTGAATAACTTGTTTTTAATTTAAATGTAAAATGTAATTTTAATATTATTCTTTGCGTCGAAATTTTATTTAAAT
>CM052168.1:7239097-7284732 GCA_028455555.1 Augochlorella aurata | reverse complement strand
TATTATTAACTATTAAATACTATTAAATATTATTAACTATTAAATACCATTAAATATTATTAACTATTAAATATTATTAAATACTAGTCTAGGAGCGAAGATGAACGAAGACAACAAATACTGCATCGTTCGTAGATCATTCATCCAATAGTAAACTCGTCAAAAAAGATCAGTCGAAGTATGTTTTTCAAAAATTATGTTCAGAATCATTAGTAAACTTTTCTTTGCAACTATTAGTTTATCTAGCGAACTTTAATATCATTACGTAAATAGTAAATTTTGAAAACGAAGAAAGGGAAATGTAAATAAAATTAACGAAATTGGACAATTCCTTAGAAATTATATCTAATCAAGGAAATCAATGCCCTCCTTACAAGCTGTAACATTATTAGATCAATTTTTTAGTAAATATTGGAAAGGAAAATGGATTAACATAAGCGATGTTTGCGGGATTAAACAATTCTGAAGAAAATCCATTTATAGAAATTGGTGAACGTTTTGAGTGAGACCGAAGCTAAGACAATGCAGGCAAAGTTTGCAAAATTCGATTTTAGAGATTTTCGATCGCATACATGCATGCACGGAGAACACATTGCCTCGATTTTCTCGACAGCTTTTTTAAACTCCGGAGGAGCGACGAAATGGTACCAGTGGCGACTTAAAGCATCGATATTCAAGTGAAACATCGCGAGCGTTTCACCTGCCAGATAAAAGCTGAGTGCCAGAGCTGAAAAGCCTCTGTCAAATTTTAGATTTGTGTCTCTGAAACAATCCTGTGTAGTATGAAATAGATCGATCCTGTACCATCTAAAATACCACGATCGCGGGTTCTAAATGGCTACAGATAACATACATAAAGCTTCAGCGTTATAGTAATTTGTCAAGTGGAGCTAGTCTTAGTCAAATGATTTATTTTCATGCGATAAGCATTTTCAATATTCCCGGTTTTAAATCTTCGTTTAATCGTTTCCATCGACTTTTAAACATTCATGCCAACATTTTTGCCTAATTCGATCCCCAATTTAACAGTATCTATAATTTAAAAGTAACAATAAGACATTTATTCTGTTTCTTAACGAGTGTTATTGTATAATAATTACTGTGCTATGTCGCATGACGTGTCAAAATAAAAAATGACGATATAAAATACAATATAGTGAAGACAAAATAACTAAATGAGAGACAATTATCTTTTAAAACCGTATTTGTTCGCAATACGATCATTGGAACAGTTTCACTATAAGAATTTCGTCAATGTGGTCTATTAATAAATATTGCTCACGTTACTCTATAATATCATATTTAAGAAACATAATAATAAACAAATAAAAGAGAGCCTCTGTTAAATATGTACGCTGTTTCGGTGACATTTGCAAGCAACCAATTTATACGGGAAAATATAAGACTTGAACTTTTCCAAATACGTAATAGACAGCTGTTTATTTTTAGACGGTATTATAGTTCTTCCGTTGCAACTGGCCTGTAATAAACTGTGCCGAGCGTGGTTATCTGTAATCAACGATGTCATATGTAAGGAGAAAATGGCCGCGTAGGGACCTGGTCCACCGGATGTAGAGCCGAGGTACCTATATGAACCCAGAGGGCAGTAGTCGGGGCAGTGTTCCACGTAGAATGTAGATGTAACAAACTATACATACGCGTGGTCACATGTTATCACGTAAACATATGCAGGATACGCGACGTTTAATTTTGGATCAACTATACTTTTCGTTATCGCGGCAAATATTCAATTCCACGTTTCAGTCGCACTCGTTGTTTATTGTGATCTGTTCTTATTGCATTTTTATTCTACTTTTAACAACGGAATAGACTTTATCTTTCTTACTGGATTATTAAATATCAAACTATTTTATATTACACGGAATTATTTTCAAACTCGAGCAAACGAATAAAAAATCTATTATAGAAATATGCATTTTTTTTATCGACTTAATAATAATAACTTGTGTGCGATCATCGTTATATTTGCAATAATATTAGATTTACTTGGCGAATCTGTTTCTCTTAGATTGTTTCCCTTTTTAATCTAAGATCGCTGGTGTCCGTGCGAATTAATTCAGTAGATAATGGCTTTTTCATAACAGCAGTTTCGTCAACTATATTTAATTTACAAACAGCGCAGAGAAAATTGGTCTTTAAATTAGAAAATACTCTAGAGGATCTCTATTTCAAGTTTAGAGGTTCTCTCTGTTTCATTGCATAAATATGGCCGCAAACCAGGAGCCAGTCAAGCGGGCACAGTGCTGTATCGCGGACAATGGCTCTCGCATTTCGAAAAACAGAGACCGTACATCACGATTCTCCATTTTCGCAAACTCTGCCGGCACATACGTATAGCACGAATCCGCGATAAGTCACGTGTTGTTCGGAACAGTACGGAACTGGGCTGTTCTCCAAAGAAAGTCAGCTGACATTTTCCGGCAGTACTCTTAGAGTTGTCGGAAAGTATAGAAACAACAGACGTGCTGGATACAGTCTCAAAAGTAGCATTGTTCCTGTTGGCCGTAGCGTAAACCCGGCGACAATAATCGTAGTTGGCAGAACGGAAACGAAACGCGACCTATTCGCTGTCAGGCGAAACGAACACCTTCCGTTTATCATCTGACAGCTTTATTCGTTTCTAAACGAACAATATATTTGATTAGCAGTTGCGACAGATAATGTTATAGTTTTCCGACAACCTTCTCTCGACATCTGTAAACAATACAACGGGAAGAATAGCACCACGTTCTCTTAACCCTTTGTACTCGAAGCCATTTTAACTAGAAATCCAAAATAATTTTTCTAACTTATAGCACTTTCATTCTGTATGATAAAGTGCATTTTATGGATATGAAATTTATTACAGTTACACTTTTAACAATTTCATAATAATATAATAATATAATATATCAAATATTATCTTGAAACGTGACATAACAATTTTTGTGGTGCCTCAGAGTCACCACTCGAGTGCAAAGGGTTCAAATTTCTCATTTTGAAACTCGGTTCTTCCCTTCCAAGGTTACTTCAAGACACGATATAACTATAGTCCAATTGCTATGCCTTTGGTTTGTCTTCGAGCATAAATAACTTCGTATTTATCGAATAGAGCATACTAAAGTTTACTAAAATATAAATAAAATAAAAGAATACAAAAATTTCGTAATTCCAATGGTAATTTACTTATTAAAAGATAAGTAAAATAAGAGAATAAAAAATGACACGAAATAAAAAGCTGAAAAAGACGTATTAATCTGATGCTAACTAAAGCAGCGATTGTATATTATTCGTAGCTATTGTATAAAACAATACGAATATGAGAAATTAAACTTTCCTTGCAAAATAAAATAGAAATACCAATTAAGTATTACATGTTGAAATTAACAACGATACTTTTCAATGTACCGTTCAAATAAAAATTCCCAACAGTATCAAACGGGACGTCCGCGATTCGCCAGAAGGGAATCAGCTTATTCCGAGTGTTTCGAGGCGTGTTCTCGAGGGTCAGTCATTTAAGCCGTTGGATGTTTGACAAAAGAAAAAACGGACATCGTCAAAGCGACTGCTTGCACGTCGGAACAAGCGGCTTACCGTGCATAAAGAGGGGAAATTAGTAAATAATTGCGCTCGGGCGCGCAATTACAATATTCTACAATAACAGGACAAAGGAGGAGGAAAGCCCCTTATTAAACGTCGCCAGCGCTTCAGAAATGATTCGCATCGGAAAGCCAATTTTCTCGAAGACGGCGGAGCCCGGCTCCTTTCGCTTTTTGCGAGAGCTCCGAGTCCTCTCCTCGGATCCGATGCTTCGGTATTCACAAGGAAGCTCCGGGCGCGGCGGCTCGAGCTTCTGTCTTCTCGCTTAATGAGATCGAATCAGGCCAAGGCGACTACCCCGAAGGCGGGGACCGATTGCCGGCGGGTTAGGTCCGGACCCCGGACCTAAGTTCGTTATCCCACGGTCGACGCATATATCCGTCGGATCGCGTCCGTGACAAACTTCTTGATTATTCATGGCCGGCCTCCGTCGGGAAATGCACGGCACACGCTCAGAAAAAGAGAAACGTCGCCGACGCGAAATTAACGACCGTCTTGGAACGTCGATGCCGTTGGGAACCCTACGAAGGGAGTTCCTCTGTAGAGGAATCCCGGAGATGAATCGGAGTCCCTGCCGAAACACTGGAATTCGATTTTTCAATCTTCCGATCGCTTTTCTCGATTTCCCGTCAGTTTTTGAGTTCATCGAGTAACCGTTTCTTTATTTTCTCAATAATTTATTTAACGTCGCATCTGCAGTTACTTCATGAAACAGAATTTCATCTTGCGATATTTATCGGTAAAGTTATCGACGAATAGTTTTTCTTTTCATTTGCATCGAACCTCTTAAGACATTTAAATTATATTTCCATAATTCGTTCGTAATTGAAATATATTTAACGAAATATTACTGTGTCATTAAAGAGATTTCTGTACACTGATTTAGTTACTGTGTGCCAATTTCTATAAACATTATAAAAAAGTAACGAATATAATTGTAACCCCTTGCACTAATATTCATTTCAAAACTACGTTGATTAGCACTTCGACCTTAATAATTTCCTCGATGAAACGAGAGGATTTTTCTTTCCCGATTGTCTCTTCCGTTCCCAAATTTTGATGACGAAAGATTCAAATTTTCTTTCGATTTAATAGAAATTATTGGCAGCCTTACTTATTAAATTATGTACGAAATGATTGTCACGAGTCTGACTCGTTATTATAGTGCAAGGGGTTAAACAGAAAGACAAAAATAAATGTAATCTAATCAATTTTTGTACACTGATCTAATGCTTCGCGTAATATACACTATGCTTCAATTATTGTGATTGCTTCTAGCTACATAATCATATAACGAAAACATAAAAACGTAAAATATTAATGGCAGAGTAACCATAGGAGGACAATTTATACACCGATAATTTATACACTTACCCTACCTGCTTTGAATAATTTCCTTAGACCTGAACCCGAGCCTCTGCGATCAATCAGTCTAGAGGGGACACCTGTTTGACAAATATTTCACCGTTCGAAATTGATTTTTGGCGCATGCGAGAGAAATCAGGTCACGGAAGGATTACCAGGTCAGTGGGGATAATAAGTCCAAAAGAACGGAAAAAGCCGAGGTAACAGGCGAGAGAGAGAGAGAGAGAGGGGGGGGAAGAGAGGAATAAAAAATGAACTGGAAAGCGAGTGGCTGGGAAAAACAGTGTCTCCGGGTTCGGGATTTTTAAATTACCTATCTTCCGGCGTGGTCGGCGCCCAGATAAAGAGGACGGCCTGAAACTCTCGTTAACGCATTAATCTCCCCCGGCCCCCTTCTTCCCAGCCATTTTTTGTCCTCCCCAGACGGTCACAGGGCACAGGGAAGAATGATTTTCAAGCGTGCACGCGTCCGACCTGACGGTTCTTTGCGCGCCGCGCCGGCGAACTAATTGCAACGTAATAGCGCTAATAAATCGAGTTCATTTTATCGCAGCGTCGATCTGCCTCTTTCTCGTCCGCGGGACCTGGTCAAGCTAATTTTTACCTGCAAACGTCCGTAATCGAAGCAGACTTGGCCATTATTCCGATTGCTTCGAATAAATATGTATCTAAGATAATTATCCGAATAAATTCGTTTTAGTCAAACGTTTTATTCGAATACTACATTATTCGTCATAAGTTATTCTATCTGTTTTCTTTATTATATTCTTTATTTGAATAACTATTTATTTTTTCGCTAGAACTTGCAAGTATGCATTAAAATCATCAGTAGTTATTTCAGAAGGGATTTTTTATTGGCTTTAAATGAGTCAATGGAGTTTTTAATTTACAACAATGTCCAGACGATTCTAATAACCCACACAATGTCGCCAGTGTTGTCAGTCCTGTTAGTACTGTTCATCCTATCAGTGTCTTTAGTCCTATTAGTCCTTAGTCCTGTGAATCCTGGCAATCTTGTAAGTTCCACTAGTCCTGTCAGTTCTGACAGTGTTGCCAGTCCTGATAGCCCTATCAGTCTCGATACACCGAGGACCATAACTATATCAGCATCCCCATGTTTGAATATTTCGGTCTTCTGGATAGAAATACAAAAAAAGTCGATTATATGAGGGCATGATAAATAATGAACATCAAAAAAGTTTGATTGTAATTTTCTGTCGATAAAAACAAGGATTCGTATGAACTGCTTTTTTTTTATCGTTGCACAACTATAGCATCACATCATTAAAGATACCTTCTTTGTTATGGCTTGACTTATTAACGAATTGCTGGCAGGTTTCACAATTATTCGTTTGGTGTGGGGACTCAATTTTTTCTTCGGACCATCTTTTTTATTTTTACCATAATTAGCTGGATCACTTGAGAAATTCAAAATGACTTTATGTGACTCCGACTGCTTTATGTCTTACATAGGATCAATTTCATAGATATTTACACGAAAGTTATCATTTACCATACCCTTTCGCCTCATATAATCGATATTTTCACATCCCTATCCAGAACTCCGAAACACTCAAAAATGGGGGTGGTGCTATAGTTATGCTCCTCGATCCTAGAGATTCCGCTAGTCCTACCAGTTCTATCAGTCCTGCCAGTTCTGTCAGTCCTGTTAGTCCTTTCATTGCCATAGCTCAAAAATTTCGACGACCGACTCCAAATTACCATGGTGCGCGAGTCTTACACGATCGAGTCGCCCGATACAGTAAGATAACGCTTTCCCATCAACTGGCAACCCGTCCAACGATCCCTTTGTCGCGCCGATAGTAATGACCCGAATCCCATGGACCTCGTGGAACACGTCTCCGAGAATCCGTCCCCTTTGCAACAGAGGACAGTGTCCGCCGAACGCAACGACGCGAGAATACGGCAGGATCGAAGGACGTGTCTCTCGCCTCTATCCACCGCTGCCGAAAGAGTAATAGGAAGCACCCGGAGCTCCACGGAGGGAGCCAGGAGGCGGTCACGACCCCTTCCATTTGCAAATTAAACGGCCACGTTCTTGATTTCAATCCGTGAAACCCAATCTCAGCTTTTCCATTGTGCCCTAACTTAAACGCAGCAACTAGGCGTTTAATCTTAATCGATCTCCACCGGAGCCAGATATATATCCGCGTCCTTTCCTAGTTCTGCTCCTCCTAGACCCCCTTCCATAATCTTGGCTCCCTTTCAGGAGGACCGCCTCGCTCCACTTCCTTTTTCCGACACCTTCTTTCCCGATCTCTCCGCTTCTCTCTCTCTCTCTCTCTCATTCTCGCTCTTTCTCTCTTTCTTCCTCTTTCTCTCTGTCCTCCATTCGGTATCCTTCTCCGAGCTCACGCTACCTCGGCAGCCTTGTCTCCCTCGAATGTCGAATCTCTGCCGCCTCCAACCACCCTGCTGGCTGCTCCTTGTCCCCCTTTCTAGCTGCTCCCGGCAGGCCCGCTCCTTAAAGCCAACCGTTCCGTTTTGCCGTCTTATCTTAATGGCTCGCCCCGGCAATCGAAAGTTTAGTTATTATCGCGCAGCCGTTGTCGCTACGGTTCGCGGGGCCGTGCTGGCCGCCGGATCCCATGAAAATATGGCGGTAGATAGGGTGAAGGAAATTGCCAGTACGCCGCCGGTGTCCCGATCCTCGCCGAGATTCCGACGGGAACAATCCGCGTTGAAAAGGAAAGTTGTATTGCGTACGGCTCTGGTAATGGAGTTCCACGGACTTCCGCGGTGTTTATCGGCAACCGGAACTCCGTTACACCGGGTCAGGGATGGTTATCGGAGCACGCGGGATACGCTAACCGGATTGCCAGTTGTCAGCCGCGGATCAATCGACGCCGTGTGACCGATTTCCTCGGTCTGGGTGAACGCAGCGACGGCCATCGGTTGTTTACCATTTTATTTCGACATTTACGGTTTTTTAATTTCTTGTTCGTTTAGGGAACTTGGAAATTTGGGAATTTGGATGAAGCTTTGCTCATGTTTAACTGGGGGAAATCAGTGAGTTTTGAAGAAATCCGCTTTTTAAAAAACATTTAATATTTGCGACATTGACAGTAAGATTTTTCTAACAAGTATAATAACGAGGATTCTTAGGATTTCAAATAAATAACGAAATTAGAAAGAATAGAATTTTTTAAAAAGATATTAATACCTCTACCGCACATAGTGTGTTAATATCCAAACAACCAGAAGGAACCATATTAGTTTATACATACTTTGGAACTTGATTTAAATAAACTTGATTCAGTATATTAATTTTAATAGAAACATCGTAACAAAAACATGTATTACTGGTGGAGGGCAACGATGTTATGCGAGTCGCGTGAAGCTTTTTTTTAATTTTGGATTTTCGGCAATGTTATTTAACCAGTTCAAGGTTAAATGAACTTATTGCTTTTTATCATGCTATTGAGTGTTGATCGAGATTTATCTATGTTGATCAATCACCATTGTAAACTAAAAGCATTCGAGCAACTTTTTCGTAACAGTAATATTTAATTGTACGATACAATTACAACAAAAAGTTATCACATCGGTACTTGGACATTGCACGATGAATAAATATTTCATATATGAAATTGGGAGTTTAACTTGTTGCAAAATTCGCTCTGTTTAATTACCTCCGTTTAATAATCGTTTGGGCAGTTGAATATTCAATATTTTGGAGGAATGGAATGTCATTTTTCTTTCAGTCTCATTTGTATACGAAGCGTTAACCATTGTCATTATAATTATTTTATGTCGACTGAAGTACATTTTACAGTAATTTATAATTAACAGGGAGCATCGTGATACTGTATTTCGTTTAATTTCGGCGTGAAAAGTTTCACCAGCACCGCTGCATTCTCGTATCTCATATTCCCTCACGCGCTATTGTTACGAAATTAAATGATTATAACACTGCATTTACATTTCATTCAAAAAATGAGTAGATTTTGCGTCGTGTCTGTCAATGGGATCGTGGAACGCCGACTCGTTCCAGGATTTCCAATTCAAATCTGTGTAATCGACCCGTTAGGTCGATGTAATTTCATTTTTATTGAAGCTCGTCTCATTCTATATATAGGATATCCCGTTCAAAAAATAACTCGTCTAAACGTTTATAGATAGGACACTGGCAAATATATTTTCATGCAATTGAAATAACCATGGAGTAAAATTATCGTTTGTTAAATATGTGTAGACTAAATTCGACAGTGTTTTAAAAAACTGTAAACATACTCTTGTATTATTTTCAACTCGATAAAGTTATTCGAAACCTAAATAAACGTATGTGTACAGGTTTTTTAAGCAGTTACAATTTTAACGCACACAATGTTGCATAAAAATTCGCAGTGGAGTAACAATACCTAAAAGCATCTGTTTTAATATATTAACCTATTAATTCAAATTTATGTACAATTTTCTAACAATTTTATTTACAACTTAAGATTAAGTACAAAATACTGAAAACATTCATAGAATTTCGAAATACAATAGCATTATTTCCAAATCATTAAGGAACGAGATTGGTGTTTACGTAACTCCTGTATCTTGTAATTAGTGCAAACAATTATTTGCATCAAAATCCGCCTTTTAGTGATTAGTTTCTGCAATCATGCGACATTCCAAACCGTCGAGTCCCCGTAGAGGACTCTTCTATAGTGATAAAGTCTCTTCTATCTCCCGCTTGCCAAAAATTCGATAACAGATCATGCGAAGCCGGTTAATCTTGACCCGGATACACGGTCGGCACAGAGAGGTCCTGAAAACCTGAATTCAAAACGGTCCTTTGAGGGCCCCAACAGGATCTCCTCTCCGAAGCAGAAATCTCCTTCACGGGAACATCTGCAAACCACAATTTAATTCCAAATAGTTGCAGTTCATCCGAAGTTTCCGGGTGACTTAGACATCTTAGGAGAGTCAACAGTGCTTTATAGGGATCGTCCCTCGATCCCTGAGATCCGGCTTGCGTCGCAGGAGCCAAGAAAGCGTTCGACGCCGCCGAATATCCTAGTTGTCGGTAATGAGTTGTTCTTAAGGAGTTGATATTCCCAGACTATTCTATTCGATGCGATAACGCCGGGAACATTTCATTACCACGCTGTTTGCATACAACGTTTGCATGCTGCGGCGCCGATTTACTTTTATCCCTCCCTTTCGCAATTTTTATACTTAAAAAATTACGAAGACTAGATGTCGCCGCTTTGTACTGTTTATAAGACTGCAACTGTTTGCACAAGTATAATATTTCCTTAGTAGAATGCAGGTTTTATGCAGGCACAAAAAGAAATCCATAGGGTTTTACCTAGTGGAAATATAAATTAGTGAAAACTTCAGAAGAGCCTAAGGATACTGGCATATTTTTAACCTACCGTAATTGTTAAGACAGAAAATAGATTGTTTAACTTCTAGTTGTTGACATTCTGGTGGCAAAAATGTTATACTATATACTAATGTATGTATTTAACAATTCTGCTATTGTACGAAGAACTATCTACTTTTTAAGCACACAATTGATGTTCATTTCACATTGTTGCAACAAGTAAAATATTTACTCGTTAAACGATATAAAATCGAGATATATCTTCTTTTTGACAGACTATTTAACCGTTTCAGCAAGATCTCAGGAAATCTACTTCAAGATATCAGCAGCAGTTCGAAATTGAGGAAATATAAAACACTCTAATAATAACAAATAAATGCAACCTCTAATTTCAATCTGTAAATATGCTCTCTTTTATATAACTAATGTCGTTGTATAACTATTTTTTACATTGTATTATTTAATTTCTGTAGTGTATCACAAAATAGGTACCAACCATAATGGAAATACCTAAACATCAACCACGCTGTTGTCCAACGATATAAATTTTACTACATGTCATTGGACAGATTGAATAAATAAATTGGATTAACAAGAAAATATCTTCCTTTTAAACGAAAGTATTCGCAAGTCGAGTTTGCCACGGGTTCGAAAAACAATCGAGTGTCAGTTCGGCATTACCGGCGAGGCGGAAGCGAAAATTACAGGTTATTCGACGAAATGAAATAACGGGTAGTCTTCTCGGCAAACAGGAGCATGAAGCAGACACGACGCGAGCTGCAGCCTCTCGGCCAACGATTCGGAAAACTGGATCTCGATCGAGTTGGTAAAGTATACATCAACCGTTTCGAACTTCCTGCCTGGCGTGCTTGTACTTCGCCGTTACAACCTACTTTTTTCCGAAAGGGTTTTTTCACGATCCATCGCCGGCACCCTTCGACAAGTACATCGGAACAGCTGTAAAGTTTCGGGAGGGCATCGAGAAGGGACGTCAACTGCACCCCGGCCCACCCACACCCTTATTCGAACAGAAATTCGCGCGAATTTTCTACGGAGAGGCGTTGAATGAACCATGGCGATCGCAGAAAGATCGGGTAATCGAGCGACACGATTTAGTGGCATTGCTGTCATGCGATTTCTCCGACTTCTGGCGCCGCTAGATCCTTCAAGCCGCGTTAACTGGAAGCCATTCTTGATTTACACTTTCGCCGTAAACTGCAGTGGATCATCTGCATCCGCTAGATTTTTAGATAAACAGCAGTAGAACTTTGTATACCGATTTCTAAGACCAAATACTGAGTTAATTTAACAAATTCTTTTACAAATGTTCTAAAATTATCCCAACATACTTCCAACGATGTTCTAAAAGTGTTCTAAAATTATTCCAAAATTATTCTAAAATTATTCTACAATTATTCCAAAATTATTCTAAAATTATTCTAAAATTATTCCAAAATTATTCTAAAATTATTCCAAAATTATTATAAAATTATTATAAAATTATTCTGGAACGTCAATTCAATTTTCAACAAATGCTATAATAATTTACACTTTACACTCATATTACTACTTTCTTAATCATAGAGTTCTCACATTAATACCAATTCTTACATACTATCTCCGTGCATTGTTATCTTATTACTTTGCTGTCAATTGCTATTGTGCTCGCACCTGGTTGACATAATACACATTATTATCATTAATATTATTTCTATTATTATTACGCAGTCTCTCGCATTTCAAAAATCTGCACATGCAATAAATATATAAAGATCCACAATCCACTGATAACCATTCTAAACCATTCTAGTGTCATTATAGTTCTGCAGGAAATTCGCAGTGAAATGATAATAATGCTTTCAAAAGTTAGCTTGTATTGTTCGCAAAACTCCGCGCATCTCTGCCTAATCTAAAGAAAGAAAAATGCTTTTGCAGTTGCATTTACCGAGCTAAAGGAGTGTAGCTGATAGCACGACTGTTTCGCAGCAGAAACGCGAAGAGGCGAAAATCGCCGGCCGCTTGTTACCACCGTCGCCGGCACAAAAGCACGCGACCCCGGGCGATTATTATGGGTGTTTCGAGAAAATCAGTTACTTCAGTCCCGCGTTGAAAGAGGTGCGAAAGAAACGACGCGTAGCAGAACTACCGAACGTGAAGATCAAGCCTAATCCGCGAGGGGGGCCGGGATACGCGGATATCGGCCTGAGCCCTTACCCGACTTACTCCCATGAGCCGTATGATCACGAAATAAGACTCAAAGCAGGTAAAGTGGATTCTCCTTTTCATGTTTCGCTATGGTTAGAACGGAATCTCAGTTGTCGGCTGCGCCGTTTCGCACAATTCACTGCGGCTGTCGAGAAACATTCGATCGGGGTCGTGAACACCATTGTTTCAGGGAATTATTTTGCTCGGGTATCTAAAACGATGCATGTATAGCATTCTGTGAACAATGAGTTAGTATTTTTAACGGTCTCATACGTGTTGTTAAGATTTGCCATTCCTGGACAGTGGATCTTCGCACAAAATGATCTGAGTCAATTGTCAGAATCAGAAACGAAATGGACTTTTTCCTTCGACAATTTTTATAAATCAAAAATAGTGTAATAAGATATTATTTAATTATCTTGTATTTCACCATATCTACTTTTGTTATAAATACGTAGTATTCATAGTAGGATATGAGATTTTGCATACAATTTCCTCAACTATCTCGTGCAATAATGGCGTACACAGTTCTCGAACATAGTCAAAACAATTGCGGATTTTATGCATTTATGATGAAAATGAGTAACAGATGCGAAACTGTAACGAGGTTAGAAGAATTTAACGCTGGGTCTACGAGTTTTTAATTCGCGATTACTGAGATACGCTTATGAAGAATTAATTCAGTTTCTTTGGTCATATATTACGATAAAAATGGCTAAAAACTGGAATAAATATAGTTTCGTTATTTTCATCACGTAAAATGAAACAGTCGCATTTGATACCCCATATACCATGTATTAAAGATGTTACATTATTTCCACCTCACAACAATTATTAAAAGAAAAGGTACATTTTCATTCGACTTACAAGCAATTTCTATTCTTCGCTGTTCAAAGATACAAAAGAATACCACCAACATCGATAAATGTAAAACAGCAAAAGCATCGGCAAACAGCAATAATACAAAACGCGACAACAAAGTATTTCGGATGAAGGGAAGGAGCACTTGTAATGAAAATTTGCACACCTTCGAAACAAACTGGTGCCGGCATAGTCGCTTTGCCTCCGCGCAAACAAGAAAACTACGGGCCTGTACATCGCGCAACCAGTTAGATTCTAATTTTTGCATTTCAGCAGCGTGTCCCTTATTTCTTGCTTTTTGTTCATTATCCCCATTCCGGGAACGGTAAACACGACAGACAATATTGCCAAGCAAAAAGGTATAATACAAAGTGGGCTCGGAGAGCGGAAGAAGATTGGAGTCTCCCTACCCGTCCCGCCCCGTTCCCCGTTTCCGCTTCCTTTTTCGGTAGAATTTTGTTTCTCGGGACCGGCGCAAGTAATTACATTTTTGTCGTAAGGAACGCCCGGAAAATGAAAGCTCGCACACGCTCGAGCAGCTTTTTTCCCGCGGCGTGAACGCTAACCGCGTGTGCACGGTGCGCTCGCGCCTTCGAAACTTCGCTCGGGACGGATTTCAGCCGGGCGCGCGCCGGTCCCTTGGGAGAAAAACTAACGGAATTATGCGAACTATTTGGTTTTATTCGACCGGCTGTTACGAGGTAAACGCGTTAATTAGGAACGGTTATTCTGCAACGCTGGATGGAGACGCGAGGGAAATCGCGTTTTCCGGATTGATAAATACGCGGCTCCGCGAACAATGGAGCAGTTACCGAGCACTTTGTTTACGCGTATCTTTTGTTCCACGTAAATATTAACCAGGCCACAGACCGACCGGAAAAAATGCCGGAAGTGCGTGGATTCGATTAGTGCATTTTAAAGGAACCTAAATTGTGAATTATGAATTTTGCAATCATGTTACGAGTTGTGCAGGTTCGTTTGCTCTCTTGTGCATTGCGTTATTAAACATGTACGCGGGTTTTGCGAATTTCCAGATAAACGATGCGAACAATAAGCTGCTCTTATTGTTGGTATAACGACCGTAGCAATGAGTTTTTAGAGAAATACACAATTTTATGTATATATTTTTTATCTGCTTCACAAACTCGTATCTTCAGGGATTAATTTAACAGAAGATGCTCTACACGGTAATTCGTTCTCGCTGAATCCCTTCTCATAATAAATTTAACAATTCTAAAAGACGCGGAAATTTTATGCATTTTTGACAAAAATGACAAGGTTACATGTCAAACTCTGGAGAATTTCCGAATAACTTTCTATTACGTAAAATCTATTAAAGTGACTGAAAGAGGAAACACAATTTTATCGGGCTTATGTTTCTTACAATTAACATACAGTTTTTATTTTGCATGAACATCCGCGTTCATTCAATTTAATCCCTGACTCTGCCGTTTAGAGAAATTTTAACAAAGATTTACGGTTGATATTTTCATGCAATGTTTTCGTTTTTCTCCAGGAAAACCTGTTGGTCGATTTCTGAGTGCCAGCGCGCCACTCGATTTTTTCCCACCAAATCCTTACGGGGATCAAGTGCCGGGACTTTACTATGTACCGCCGGATGAAGCTAAAACAACAATGCTGCCACCCGGTCGAATTTATGTCCCCTTCCCGAAGAAACCGGGCGGTAATCATTCGGGCTGTTTTGATAAATATCCGAGCTACTCCAGTGATCCTTACATCAAGGACAAGGAGAAGAAAAAGGAACTGGGTCGGTTCCTCGCCGGTGCGCCGTCCTCCCGATCAAAATACACTAATAGCACCATAAACTATGTCACCGCAATTTCCTGTAACGCGCAGAACTACCACGACTATCAGGCGCGAGTTTATCCACTGGACAAATGAGACTCGTCACTGTTTCGTGTACACTCGGTAGAAAAGGTCTGCTTACACCTTTTGAAATGGCATAATTTTTTATTCTAAATTGGACCAAACGACACGATCTTCATTCAGAGATTAAAAGAACTAGGTCATTGGACAATGACTAAACAAATTTTTGCATAGCTTGCAAGTGGTTGGAATAACAAAAAAATTAAAAAACGATGTTATATACATGCTGAAAATTTCGTAGACAGAGGTAAATAACGATATCGTTGTCCTTTTCTTATCGTCCCAAGTAATTTTCGCAAAAATTTCGTTCGCATGTCGCCTAGTAAACTGGTTCTGTTTTTAAAAACTTATTTTACAAATGCACGCGAACTTTTTCCAGCGAATGTGTGTCGGTGTTTAATACTTTTTATGTGAATTATATTAAAATGATATTACGAACATTGTATACTTTTTGCGATCAGATCGCGGATTTTAATGCATTTATAAAATGCACATTAATGCGTTTACAATATTTAATATTCCGTAAAGTATGAATTTGCATAAAAATCCGTAGTCTGCTCACAATTCTTCCTATTCGCCGTTAGCTTTTCAAGAATTTCTCACCATATTCGCTTAATTGCCGGCAATTGGATACGTCGCGAAGAAAAAAGTGGATGAAGGAGCACAGTTAATGTCGCTCCACGAAAAATATAACGCTGCTTTGTTCTCTTTCATTTTCATTCGCTGACTATTGCAACCACTTGTGGATCGGAGTTACAATTTACCTGCGAGATACAGATTTTCCTATGACAATAGTCTCATGGAAGCGTATTTACTCCCATGTAGTAGAGACACGCAACTATTCGAATAATTGTTACTTAGGCCTGGCTCATTCGTTATGCTGATCTTGAAAATTATATCGCATTTAAGAAGAGATCATGACTAGCTATTTAATTTTTCATATTTAACGCACAACAAATAAAAATTTGTTGTGTGCATCAGTTATTAAATACGAATAAAACTAAAATAAAGCACAAATTTTTCTAATTGTGAGATTGACTTCTTGAAAATATTTTCTTAGAACAACGTGGTCAACTCTTTAGAAACAAACAGCAATTTCGCTGTTAATATATTCATAAAGTAAAATTAAAAAATTCAAATTTGGAACCACTAGAAAATGTCTCTCCCTCACGAAGTAAAGTATATTTTGCTTAATAATAACTAGTTGATTCCAAAAGTTTTATGAAGGTTAAACCACCATTTTCTTTCTCAAGTGGTACCGCCAATTCGGACCAACATGGCGGCCACAAGCAATTAGCTACCGCGCGGGCTACGAGGAAGAATACAAAACAGAATCCGGCATTTCCTGTACACACTTCTTGGTATATGCTAATGTCGGATCCAAATACACGGCGTGTCCTCTGTCTAGCCGGCGGCGACCACGATGTAATAAAATACAACGTCTGACAGTATGCGGCCAAAATGAAACCATTCGCGTGCCGGTTGCGATCGCAAAACCTTGCAGCTTCTCTGATATCGTTCCTCAAAGAGCTAGTTAACAACCGTTAGCGACCCTGTAACTTTAATCCAACATGAATCAACGCGAAATACGATGATGGGAAAGCTGATAATACAACTACTTTACGAACTATATACATTTCTCCATCTTGGCGCCATCTTGGTTTCTGAAAGAAGAATAGAGCCGTTAAAGATTCAAATTTGAATCCCAATTTTTGGTACAAATTTAGATCAACAAATTTGTTCCCAAATATATATTCTGAATCAGCTTGCAAGAAAATACAATAGCAAGGTATTTTTTCATATCTTACACGTCACCGATCCAGAACATTCAGCAAAATCATCCACGACGTAGCACCCATGTTCCACTTGAGCGCCATTAATTCAAAGTTGCCGCCAGATGGCGCCCTCGTCGCGCATGCCGATCTCTAGACCTGTCCGCTGAAAATACATCGCAAGTCGCAAGGTTATCGCACGAGCGTCCCACTGCATTCAAAGGTAACTAGAATCTCCGTAGAAATACAATCCGCGAAAGTGACTTCTGCAGTTGCAGCAGACGTTCTGTGTCTTCGGGGTTCCAATTCAAAATTACACGTCCTGTCTGAAGTTGTTGGTACGTGATTCTGTGCCGGGTGCCATGTTTGACCAAGTTACAAACGCTTCGACCGATCTGCGCATGCGCGGCACTTTAGTCGACCGATTCGCACCTCGAATGTGTCGCTAGTTATTACGCTACGTTTATCAAAGCTGCCCATGCTAATTACCGTTCTTCCGTTCGTCAAAGTTCACGTCGATAGTGTAGAACGCATTTGGAACGCGACACAGTTTGTCATCGAAGCTTCGTGAACGATTGTTGAGTTACCTCTCGCATCCCAACAGTTTCGAAGATTCATTTATGTCCGTATGGGTTTCCAGGTCGCCCGTTCACAACATCCGTTTCTTAGATGAGAAACGCACGTCGGTGAATTCCAGTGGAAATCTCGATCCTTTCCGAAGTGATATATTATAACTTCATCGCAGTGGAAGCCCCGATCCCTCATAATCAGTAACGCGCGATCGCAGCGCCGCTTTTGGTGGGACGCCACTTCAAGTCGCCACCTAATTGTGTGTTCGATTGCCTCGTGTCGCGACCACGCGGAAGTTGTTTCGTTAACGTCTCGTAAAACGATTGTTACACCAATTTTAAGTACAGTGTTCGATTTAGCAGTTCCCGAATTCAATGACGAGTTGAGCAAGAGGAACCAGTAGAGTGAGTTTAAGTGACAAAATGCTGATTACGGTGCCGCAGTGAGAAACCAGACATATCCATTGAACACGATGTCAAAAAAATTACAAGGACCGATTAGTATATCAATTGTTAAATTAAATGTGAATTGTTTGTTTATCTATGCATGTCTTTCAGAGAATTTTTACTGAAGGCTTATTGCAGGTGATATAATCCTCAATATAAGTCTCGATTCTAATGGTGGTTGTTGAACATTGTTTTTATATACATATGTACATATACATATGTATTTTATATACATATACAATATACATATGTAGGGACAAAAATATATTAATTTTCTTATTTATTATACATTTTTATTCTGCATTGAATATTGTATTACATATACATCATATGATACAGTTACTTCATGTACATACTAACATGCATGTTAATGCATTTCTAATTCTTCTATCTGATATAGAAAAATCGAATCAATTGGATATTTTTCAATTTTCCAAATATGTACCATATCCAAGCGCAATTCGAACTTTGGGAAGGATAGATAAAAAAAAAATATTCAACATCCACCATTATAATCGACACCCAAGCTTTCCTTTTTTAATACAATTATGTCTACTACCCATACGAACGTGGAAAACCCCAAAAAGTAAAAAGGAGTGCGAAAATGAGTGGTTCAATTATTCTAACGAATATAAAAATTTTCCAAGCGGATATTAGTTAATAGCCGATGGATACTATAACTTCTAATCGTTAGTTTTTCAAAACTAATAGGATGTCTGGGTAACTTTCCTCGTTAGTGCTAAACTTAACGTCAATGACGTACTGCTGATTTTCATGCAAAATAGGAATTGTCTATATTAATCGCAAAAAATGTCGATCAAGTAAATAGGATATCTTTTCTCTTGTAATAATTTTAAGAAGTTCTGGTATGGCGTTCAGCTTGAGTATTTTGTTCAGAACTGTATGAGAAATTTCAACTGACCAATGGAATTTCGTCGCCACGATTATTAGTCTATTGACGACGTCGTAGAAAAATCTGATGGCAAGTTCTCTGGAAACATTCGAATAGTTTCTCGCGGCCATGCGAAGAACAAACATTCGAGAAGCCCCGTTTCCAAGTGGCAACAATACTTGAGAACTCTCCGGTGGCGTTCGAGGAAAGAATAACTTTTGTCTCTGTTACTGGAGGAGCAGAGAGTCTCGGTCGTATCGCCTTCTGCGACCGTTTGTCGAACATATGGCGTTAAGCATTTATGATACAGGTCGTGTACCCTGTAACATAAATTATCGAGCGCTGTTTACACACTTGGATCAATCGTCGACATCACTTTTCACTCGCGCGGATATTTTTGCTTGTGATGAAGTCATTGTTGCAAATAAGAAAGATGGCGTCCAACGTGGTAACACCTAAAATTTTCTGCTTGTCCAATTCGGAATTGTATTGGATAGTCAAGACCGGAACGGATTACTTCGAAATAAATGTGTTCCAATACGTACTAGAGCGAGCGGTTGCTATAATGAACGAGATTTTATTGGATCTGCTGGTAGGTTCTGTCCGTTTCTTAATTACCTGCATTTACCACGACCAGCTATGCTCACGAAAAGCAGTAAATGCTTAGTGGCGTGCATTTTACTTCCGAGGAATTCGCTATATACAATGTTAGGCGTCGGTAAAGGTAACGTATAAAACGCGAAGCTCTATTTCTATGGTTGGAAAATAATAATTTGGACTTGAAATCTATCACGAATATCTCAAATAACATTAACTGTTATTTAATACCCAATATATTGAATTGATAAAGTTAGGTGTAACATTACAGTTTTCCCGGCAGCTTAAATTGATCACGCTAAATTCTAACTAGGTGTCGAGCAACTACAAAACCGTTTACGAAACTTAGAAGCGCAGAGGGTAAACCCCATTCAAGGAAGTCATCCATAGTCTACGTTCTACATTGATGTTCTGTAGACAATGTAGCAGTAGATTTCATTCGACATAGTATCCAAGATCGGTAAGGGAAACGTTAAACGTGGCTCAACAAACAATTATTTCGGATTACATTCGACAGCTGGGATTTGTCTATGAGTATTAACAATGACTGCCGCAACATAAACAGCGCTCAGAACTTACCTGTAGAACTATTAGGGCGAATTAGTTCGTCTAGTGTACTGCACTGCGATCACGAGTTAGTTCGAATCGAAGGGCATTATACAACAAATGAATGGACGTGCTTAAATTAGTTAATCCTAAATCGACACTTCAAAAGAAACATTTTTTATATGTATAATTGTAACAAACAGGAACTGAGAAAAAATTTCTTTCTAATTCTAATACTTTGTTCTGTTTCTTAGTATCATCCTGTTACTTCAATTTAATAATTGTTCTTATTGATCCAATTATACAGATTCTAAGATATTTAAAAAAAATAAAAAACTGTAGTCATTTTCATAATGACCTGTGCCTTACATCCCGCTTGAGACAAACCAGACTACCATTCTCTCCCCTCTTTCTTTCGATTGTTTCTTTCACGTTTTGATCTAGTAATTTTTTATTCGTTCCAAACACAAGACTATACTACACACACCCCTATCATCAAGAAATTGAAGCAGACGCGTGCAATGTTTTCTACCGCTACAAGGGTAAAACCCAAACATTGTTCGCTTTCGCCATGACCCCGAGAATTGCACGATTTTCCCAGCTGTTCGGTGCAAAGATATGCCTTTCTTTGGCAGCTGGACGGATTTCGGGCCGCGGAAACTCGCGGACACGGGTGGAAGTCAAACGGCATTGTGACCCGGTCCGACGGGACGGACGAAAAACAGGCACAGCTCGAACACAATGGTCCGGGGCTCGCGCGAGACACGGTACTTTCAAAGCGAATAATCACTCTGCGACGACTCGAACTTAGTAATGAAATTCTAACAAACGTTCCGCGTCGCGGAGTCACTGCTGGACGGTCGCAATTAAACGTTTCTGGCAAACACCGCGCGCACCAAGAGGACGGCCTCGTTGCGTCACTTAAAGGCTTGCCACGCTGCTAAGGTCATTTGTATTTGACTGGCGGCAAGTAAGGCCGCGTAATTAACTGGTGGTTTTGCTTGCCGCGAGAAGAACCCACCGATTTCCTCTAACGAGCGACGGATTCCCGGGCCGGGCAAGAACCTCGATAAAACGGCTCCTGCATGACTCGAAAATTAGACGTTATTATGTCAAACTTCGGCCTTTTAGACACGCTACAAATCGGTCCGAATTGTCAAAAACTGCCTGCGATTCCACGCAGTTGCAAGATAAACGACTGATTTAAATAGATGATTTAAATCAGAGTACGAAGTTTCATTGTTTTAGTTCGGACGAAAGGTCATATCGCACCCAAAATAAAATTTCTTCATATATGTATCAAAAAATAAATTAATTAATTAGGTTACATGTTTTCAGTTACTTCTTTTCTGACAAAAGAACGATATTGTACTAGTATAGTGAATAAATGGAAGACAAATCAGCTAATATTGTTACTTTATTTATAAGTACAAAATACACATTTTTAGACATAACTACTTTTTCTAAAGAGAAGGTACAAAGATACAAAGTGTCTTAAAATGACTTTTGTTCTTGCTAACTCAGTAAACATGAACACGAAAACAATTCGGGTCGAGATAATCCTAGCTCAATTAGCCTATGATCAAATAGCATTTTATCAAAATTCAACGTTCGCCAAAGCATTCGTCTATATCCTGAAGACGCGACGACGACAGCGTCCACGTGCAATCTTGTCCGGTAGACACCACTGGGATCCCAGAAAAAGAAGGAACTGTATTAATCTCGCCGCGGCGGTCTCGGTCCCACAGGCTCCTCTGCAGATAAATCTGCCCTCGAACGGCACGTAGCGAGAGGAGTGAAGATTTTACACCCCCTTTAATCCCATTCCACTTGCAATCACGGCGACCGCAGAGGGTCACGGAGCCGCGGATCTCCTGTAGCAGACAAAAAGAAGGAGCCGGCAAGCAGCCTCTCGCATCGAGCCGCAATAAGCGTTCCCGCTCCGGCAGGCCGGTGAAAAATTTTCAAGCGGGCGTCTGCTGGCAGACAAGAAATGGCGGCAGGTAGCTATGATTCCGGGAGATTTATTCCGTGGCTGAAGCCGGCCATTTCTCCGTGCCGTGTCGTTGCGCCGGTATTAAACATTCCAAGCATTGCGATACCTTCCACCCTTCTTCGGCTCTCTCTCTCTCTCTCTCTCTCTCTCTCTCTCTCTCTCTCTCTTTCTCCTCTCTTCCTTTCTCTGGCTTCTTATCTCTATCTCTCTGCCTTTCTCTGGCTCTCTCACTCTTTTCCTCTATACCTCTCTGTCTCTTTCTATCTCTGTTTCTCTCTTTATCTATCTCACTCTTGTTCTCACTCTATTTTTCTCTCTGTCTCCATTTCTTTTGTTTTCTTTCTGACTCTTACTCACTTTTTCTCTCCACCTGCCTAGTTCCCTTTCTCTCTCTATCTCTCTCTTTCTCGCCATCTTTCTATATTTTCCTGTCAGTCTCTGTCTCTCTCCCTGCCCGAACCCCAGAAACCCTCCTCCCGAAGCCTCGTGCACAGCAATAGGGGGTTTGGACCGGAACCAGAGACAGCCGCGCGATCAGCCACACACGCGAGGACTGCCTCTTCAGGAGGCATCGAGAAAGAGGATCGAGAAAAGGGATCGACGGAGGGTGTGCCGAAGGCAAAGAGGATCGGGAAATATGCGACTTCGACGAATCCAGTGAAATCCTCCGAGCAGCTCCGTTTATCGGGGAAAACTCTATTCTGGTATACCGGAAATGCTTCGCCGGCGCACCGTGAAAACGGGGACCCGGAAACGAGTGTACTCCGCTTTTTTCGTCGTTGCTATGGATATTGCTAAATATTCTCATTCTGTGGATCGGGAGCTTTTGCTACATCCTTCGGGCTAAGTTTCCTTTCTTGTTCGCGGTGATTAAAACTTGTTTGTTGTTAATTGTTTTCCGGGAAGAAAAAAAGGTTCGAAGATTTAGGTTCTTTTGTAATTTTCTTGCCGCGCGGTTTTTATTATCTGCCGTAGTTTAGAACAGTTCTGTGTGATATATCACGGTAACAAAGAGACAGCTTGTAATTTAAAGTTTTTGGTAATTATGTTTTCTTGCGTGAAATTACATTGCGCGGTTCGAAAGTGATTTTAGTTATTGTTTAATTTTCTGGTTAATGTTAAGAATCGTTTAATCTTCTAGCTAATTTATCAAAATGATGTAGTAATCAGTTATACAAGGTGTATAAAAATTATTGTAACTCCGAGAAATATGGGGAGCCTGAGGTTATTTAAAGTAACTTTTTCCTTAGCGAAAATGCAATCTGCAGCTTTGTTTATACGTTATTAACGAATAATAGTGGCCGTGAATTTTATGAGTGTCTGGAGCGTGAATTTTCCGAATTTTTTTTACTACGTGACAATAATAGTTTTAAGAAAAACGCTGTTCATCGTTATTTCGGAATGTCTGAAGAATATCCACTAATTTTTCGGACCCCAAAATAGCAAGTAATGTAACCATGACAGCTGCTTCAATTTTCTGGTGTGCATGATACCTCGCGTGCACCATATGAACTTTTTATGCGATGTCTACAGTGAAGATTAACAATAAGTAAAGCCGACGAAATACGTAAATGATATCGTAATTCAAATAATTCCGTGTCCGAACAGAATTAAGCGAATAGCTCGCCAAATTATATTATTGATAAATGACCCCGTTAAAGGACGTAAAGGATTTGTTTGTTTGAGCAATGACAAAAATGTTATTAATAAGAAACTCACCTATTTAGTTGTAAATTGACCTCGCACGATGAATGAAGAATGGCACAGCTGAGTTTTATACGACCATTGGCCCCGCCCCCTTTCCAGATTGACCCACCCTCTTTTGTATTAGCCCCGCCCCTTTTGTGTTAGTCCCGTCCCCTTTTGTATTAGCACCGCCCCCTCTTGTATTAGTCCCGCCACGTTTTTGGATGGCCCCGCCCCTTTTGTATTGGCTCCTCCCCCTTTGGAATTTTTCCAAAATGCGGATTTCGTTTCAATATCTCACGGAAGATGAAATACAAGTAGACCAATGCTCGTGCTGACATTGTGATATTTCATCTTCCGAAAGTACAATCTAAAGCAAGTGCATAAATGCATTGCAAATGCAATAAATGTGACAATGTAACCATCTCGATTACAGTCTTGCAGATTAATATTTCAAATTACGTTTAGATACAACTTCCAAAAGTGCGATAAGTAAAAACGTAACAAGTTTCAGCTATTAAAATATTCGAACGACTTCGCTGCAATTTGAATAAGTTTAATGATCGATTACCAAGCGATACTCTGAAATGTACTTTCCCCTTTGGAAAACTTCCGCGAAACTTTCGATGAACAGCCCACGTTTTGAGGCCACAAGATCTCGCTTTTACATTGATACTCTCGTTAGTTCGACTCGACAGAACTTCTTCTTAACTCGTATACAAACTTCCGGGCTAATTTATAATTTTTTCAAGTGCTGGCTTCTTAACAGTACAACGACCGTACGATGGGAATCAGAAGCTGCGCTTGTTTGCGTTAATCATTGTTGGAGGACAAGGACGATGTATGGTCGTGCGAATGTGAATCGCGTGGAGCATTTGTTTGATTTCTATTATGAATATATGAATTATGAATATTATGAATATACCGCTAAATTTGTCTTATTCGAGAGAATCCAGAGAACAGTGCTGTGCAAGTTAACATTGTGTTAATATTGCTGTTAGAGCGCAGAACGTCTTCAAAATTGGAAGATATTTATTTTGTACTTGAATCCTGAATTCTATTTGAAGAAGCGAATTGTCTTTAAAAATGCGAACTTTATTTGAAAATCTGCTATACGAGAATTTCAAAGAGGAGATATTCGACAGCAAAGTATTAATTTCGTGTCTGTGGACTTCCAAATTTTTTGCAATTACAGTTGATGCGCAGGATTTACATTTATAATAGTCGAAGATTTAATAGGATTGGACACGGTTTCATTTTATTTTTCATTTTCCGGGTACTCGGATGTGACGTACATTTTCTTTTGAAATTATTTTATTCGAATCCGAAGCCAGCCCTCAACGAAACCAGCGGCAACGAAAAAATCTTTTACGGCATCATTCCGCAGACTCTAACGAATAAAAAGTGTAATAGTCGCTTATTCGAAAAAAGATGAGAGTTATAAAAGATGCAGTTAAATGCAGGCATGCGACCGAAGTTATAACCCGTTTCATGGGCGACAGCATTCGCGAGGGAACGTATTTATTTTACACTAACAATAACAAACGTTAAAACAATTTTAGTGTTCAGCCCGATATCGTAAAACGAGTGCATATAACTTTGAAAAATACAGTGGAACTTAGTCAAAATTGTTCAATAGCTGCAAACTGATGGTTGCATGATGGATACTCAAAATAACAAGAGGAAGCACGCACAAAATATAAAATTGAAAAAATTGAGACAGAACATGCCCGTTTCAACAGCTTTATCAATTGTACTTCATTTATACTATATCAAGATCAGGAAAATTGAACCAACGTTTAATTTGCATTTTTCTATTTCTTGCATTTTGCAATTTCCAACTGGTATAATAAATATATCGACGCAAAAATTCATTCGAATAGAAGCAAATATTTGGTTCTATAAATGTTTATTATAAACCAGATATTTCTATGGGTGACGGGACAGTCGTCCTGTTAAGTTGTTTATTGGATAGAGAGACTTCTCAAATACCGGCAGCGAGACGCGTCTCAAAGTGGATCATCCGAAATTTCCGCCGTGAATCGAAAGCCGACCGAGCGATTCATAAAAGCGCAATTATTTGGGTATCGCCGGGTTACTCGGTCTCTGTAAACAATCTACACGTCGAACGGGGAGCGTGTTTGCCTGCGTATTTGCCGGGTATTGGAACAAATCGCGTCTGGGTTTACTATCCCATCCGCAAGGCAAACGGAGGAAATGCGAAAGAGAAAGCTAAACACGGCGCGTAAAGCCACGATGTCAGTTAGCTGGAACGCGATTTAGGAAGACTCGCACGCTCTCGAAAACCGTCTTGGAACTCGCAATAGACGTTCCGGGATTTACAGCCTCGACAGCGCGTATGTATCTTTCCGTTTAATCAACCGATCGTTCGGATCTTCGAATTTCCTTACTTCGAGGATTAAGGAAGACTGCTATAAGTCGATGAATTTCGAGGGAGGGTTTATCGAACTCGTGCATTCCGAACCTTCTCTCCTATTTATTAAGAATCTACCGGAAATTACATTTCTGTTAAGAAGTATACTATAATTTAAATTTCTATTTAAAAATATGTTATAAATCAAATTTTTACGAAAAATTTATTGTATTTAAATTCCTTTGAAAAGGTCCATTATTATTAAATCTTCTCTTATCTATTATAATAACATTAATTATTATAATTATATAATAATTATTAATATTATCTATTATCATAATTAACACCTTATCTACGGATGACGTCATTTGGCGTCAAATTGAATTCTGTCATCGACAAGCCAGTCGATAAGGTGTTAAGTTTCTATTTGAAATGTATCGTGATTTAAACTTCTATTAAAAATTTATTATACGTGTACGTAACTGTCTTCTGAAATGTTCTGAATAAATAATAGAACGGAACGTCAGGAGAATCGAAAATTCAGACTATTTTAGCAACATTATGTAGCTTCTTTTCTGAATCATTTTCTGTGATCATTTTAATGAGCTGAAAGTGATGTATCCACATTTTTTTATTCACTTCATCTTTTTCCTGTTTTGAACAACACCTATTAATTGGTATCAGTCGTGCTTGGCATGAATCCATCAAATTGGCGATCGAGTGATTGCGGTTACCCATGTTTGATCATAAACACGATGTTACAACCGAGATTCAAGTGGAGGAAATTAATATCATTTTACGTTTGGTTTACACGAAAACGTTTCCCTACTGCAAGTTCAATATCGAAAATTGTTTACACTTTACACAATTATGAAGCTGCTTTTACGTAGAAATTAAACTGTTGATCAGAAATCTAGCCGACTAATTTTGTCCGAACCACGCAGAAGAAAAATTTAAAAGTAAAATTTACAAGTAAAATTTACAAGAAAAATTTAAAAGTAAAATTTACAAGAAAAGGAAACGTAAATAAAATCGTGCGAACAGTGCATTGTTTGAATCCATAAATAGTCAGAAATCACCACAATGTATCGTTGCAGAAATGCCGAACAAACTTGCAAATAAAGATAAACGATCGAATAAAGACAAACGTGCATTATACTTATCTAAACAAGTGCATTGTTGAATCGTCGAAGCGATCGATTCGAAATAGAACGCTTTGAACGTAGTTCCCCACAATAAGCAACGTCTCGCACAATCGAAATTGACGTCACTGTGTGCTCGATGAAAAGCAGATATTTCGAGCCGAAATTGCTCGTTTGTCGACCGACAATAAGTGACAAGACTGGAAACGTAATTATGAAAATGTCTATTTGGCACGTGTGTAAACAAAGCGAGAGAGAGAGAGAGAGAGAGAGAAAGGGAGAGAGAGAGAGAGAGACCCGTCTCCGTTTCTCGCGGAGGAGAAATGTTGCCGTATCTGCGTACATATTTACCTAAGCAGCGTTCAGAGAAGAGGCACACCCGGTTTATCACTGTCAGCTCGAAGACACAGGAGTCGGAAGAAGAGAGGAGAAGCGAGTGGGCGGACAAGTGGAGTAAATCTACGGCTCGTTTAAGACGGAAACATTCTCGAGACAATTGAATTCATTGTCCTCGAAGAACGTTTAAGGAGCAGAAGGGTGTGACAGTTTCTTTTCGGGACCCTCGCCTTATTATATATATCGCCTTATAATTACAACTATCGAAGCATTTGAAACCACCAATTTATATTTCTTTAGATCTTTCACTATCTCCTATGCAACAATAGATTATCGAAATCGGTTAACGTTGTTATGACAACGTTACTTGTTGACTACAATCAATTGAGTGGGATAAAATCATAGTGGCCTAAATCACACGTGATAAAAAGTTTAAAAAATCAGTGAAATAAATTGCAAGGTTACTGTGAATTATCTTAATTCTAAATTATCTTAACAAAAAATTTGATCACTAAATACTACAGTAAATAACGAACGAAAACAGTTCACGTGTCTCATAATAAGGAAAATGTGACTTACGCCACTGTGCAAAGAAAACTGTAAATTACGTTCCAGCTTAATCTTGTTTTATTTATATCTAGTATTCTTTTATTTAACTGGTTAGTTGTTTTGATTAATGTATATTAATATTCTTTATTAAATTATATGTTTTATAGAAGAATTGTATTTAAATGAAATATGAAGCAAATCAAACATATACAGTATAATTACATTAACTTCCACACTTTTCGAAGATACTGCAGCAACTACCTGGTTAATAGTACTTTTTTAACAATTGTCTGGGTTCCTTCTCCTAAAAGCAATCGACGACATCAGATCGTATTTGATAGAACTGCGGGTCCGACGAATAAATTCGCGCAAATAATCGTCCACGTTAATACACGTTCGTCAAAAAAATTAATTGACATCTTCGCCGGAAAGTCTATTTCGTTTTATTTCTACAAAACCTCGGGAATCCTCTGGTTCCGACGAACCCTTTTCCTCCGTTTTTTCTCGTCTTAAAGCCCAGATATAATCTGACGTAATATTTCTTAGGGAACGACATTTTGATGTAACTGCAACTGTCCGGGAAAGGTTGTCTCCTACAAGCATCGACGGTAAATTGATTGCAAAGAAATGCCAGACAAAATATGCTACTGAGAAGGAACATGTCGGCTTTGCTCTGAATCGAACGTCTTTATTATCCAACGGCTACCGACAGCTATACTCTTCGTGTAATTTATATAAAACGAAGGAGGCGACGACAGGACATGGCAAATTAAGTTCCTTTATTTTAATGAGTGTACTTAGATTTTATGCATTCGTGACGAAAAAGTGGAAATCAATAGTCCGAAGACATTAGAAATATGTAGCTGTGAAAAATAATAAAATAAAATATTATTAAAAGAAGACGGAAATAAAATGGAAATTATTTTGTACAAAAATCTGCGGTTTAATTGCGATTATTTGATGTTTCAATGATTCGATATTTAATTGGTATTTTTATTAGAAGATTTCTGCAATTTTCAGGAACTAACATTGTTAATCTGAGCACAAAAGAATAATAAAAATGTATCGTTAATTGATGACTCGTTTTCCTTCGTGCAAGCTCCAGTCAAGTGAAACGATTGAAACTCAGTCCTTTTATAATAAATCGGTACGTTCCGATTTTCCATAATTTCCGTCACCCTGGTGTGAAACATTCGTCACGATTTCCATTGAAAATGTTACTAACAAACGTTTCATTAACGAACCATTAAGTCGCTTTACTCGACCCATCTAAACTGCTAGATTTTCATCCCTTCGCCGTTATCTTTATCATCCGGCGAGCTTGTTTAACTGTCGATTGTTTATCCAGCGGAAATTCTCGATTAAATTCTCCGGCCGATAATTAAAGCCCCGTTGGAATTCAGTTTCCTGTTGGCCGCTTTCATAATTCAGGCGAAGAAAGGCTGGAAACCCGGTGGAAAGAATGCAACGCGCCGCTGATCAAACAACAAAGGTGGCGAAAAATTGTATAAACGCGGTTCCGGCGAGCCCGGCCGAAGACAAAACGTTCGCGGCGGTTTTCACGGGCGCTGTTTAACGTAAACTATTTTCGCCCGGGTCCGACGAAACGGCCGGATAACTGTCCGGGGAGACAATAACGACAACGGTACAGGCCCGGCGATACGCGTCCGGAAATTGTACGCCGCAACTCCTGATTCCAATCGCACCCTCCTCCGCAGTACGTCCAAACAATTTATTTAAACGCTTATTTCCGATTAGATGTGGCCCGCACTATTATTCTTGTAGCTAGTGCGCTTATTAAACCGGCATCCTGGGAATAGAAGCGTTATTAACATGCAATGGCCCGGCGTTGCCTGAACGCGACATTTCCCGTGCAATTCTTCCGTGAATTTACATTACTGCGAGAACATTGAGTGAAAATTAAAGTTATGGAATGCGATTACGTAATAAAAAGACATTAACACGTTGTGTATAGTTAATTGTAAATCAGAATAGGATAAAACAGGAAAACTATATAAACTATATAAACTGCATAAACTACATAAACTATATAAACTGCATAAACTATATAATATAAGCTATAAACTATATAAACTAAGTAAGTTATGTAAGATATTCTTAGACATCTTTCACCTGTGAAAAATTTTATACGATGTCCATTTTTCTATATTAATGTTATTTGCTTAATAAAATATTGATAAAACCTAACTCGCCTAATCTTGCCCTACATCTGCAACGATTCTACTTGACCGATTTTGTTGGATAATCTCAGTGCCCACAGACGTGATATAATCCGTTCCCACCCTGCACGTGGTCTACAATCGTGTAATAAATTAACGCCTACAACGGTTAGCGAGCTAGGACCTGTGTCATGTTTCGCCGTGTAAGTGGAAGAGGGCATGTAGATTGTCACACAAGCCGAACGGTTGTAATTCTGGTAGTCGAGTAGAGTAGACCATAACCAGCATTTGGTCGAACAAGTATTGCAGAGTGCTACATCCTTATCCGGATAGTCGAAATGGCGCAGACAGTCTGTTATTTGGCGACTTATGAATCAGTTCATTTTCCATCGTAACTTTATCTTTTACATTCAAATTTTCAGCTCCAACGATTTCGGTGATCATCTTTCTGTTCTTAAAATTTGACGTCTTTGGAAACCGACATTTAGACATTTCCGAAGTTATTGTTAAACAATCTTTGTCTTCTTTAAATAACTAAAAAGAAGGATGTAATCTAAGAAAATTCTCCGAGTGCGAATGTTTAATTGTTCCATTCTGTGATTTAGGAAGATCACTGTGGCCGTTCAAGCGATGTCCGAAACATTCGACAAATTAAATACTTTTCTTTGCCTCTATCGCACTTTTTAAAATATTTAAATATTCTTTTTATATATAATTACTTTACAATTGAAATATATAAAGAACACAAAATATTTAACGAAACTGAGAAAACAGTTTTTGCGCGAGTTGTTAACCAGGGGTTGGCAAAGTAATCGACACGCTTACCCTACGTGTTCTCAGAATTCGGTTTCACTCCCTTCGGAACGAACGTCGGTCCAATTTCTTTCTGCGTTGCGAGGTAAATTTGGCAAAGATGCTTGAAGATAAGCAGCCCTCCGGGAGGGTTGCTAATAAACACCCGGTATAAACAGACGTGGCAGACCCGTGCTCTTCAGTTTACCCAGTAACCGGTATATTTCGTAGTATTCGATATCCTGTTGAACCCCCGCCAGTCCCTATTCAATCTATTCTTACAATGTGTATGCTGGTTTTAGCTCGCGGAGATTGATATTCCTAACATTCGTTGAAACGGCTGGCTTTACGGCGGCTTTCGCGTTGAAAGCTCGCCCGGATGCGGCCGTGCCTTGCACCGCCTTGCCCTCTTCTTTCGTTTCAAATTCTGAGCCTTCCATCTCCACTCTCGATCCCCTCGCTCCCGCCGCTTTCCTTCGACCCCATTTTTTTTCCCTCTTCTTCTTTTTACGCGCTATTATTGTAGCCCTCGCACGACTCACTCCTTCACGGTTTTATTTCTTCGCTCCGCTGCCGGGGAACGATTACGACGGACCAAACGTTCCGTCGGTTCCGACATCTTCGGCAGATATAGAAACCCGCGGATCTCCTCTCCAGCGAAATTACAATGCATCTTCTGCGAATCGGCCGCTGGAAAACTAGGCAATCTATAATTAAACTCCCGATTCTTTTTAATTAGCACGTTCGCTAACAGTGTCACACGTATGCGACGATCACGGTTTTGTGTTTCACGTAAAGGACAACGAATGAATTTCGTGGATATGAATATTGAAAATTGTAACGCGTAGTATGATATTTTGAGAATTTATAGCTTCTCTTCGACGACATATTTATTATATTTTGTAAGAGGATGTACTTCGTATGATACATACGATAAATGTGTTTTATGCATTTTATTCTGCATTTGTATATATATACTTGCATCGTTGTTTAACTTACAGCACAGTCACTTATTGGAAATATGTCGTTTGTAATACAGTATAGCTACTAACCAGTTCCTGATAGGTATACTCGTCATAATATATTTTCTTTCTTATTTATACAGGCAGAAATTCTTTTGAATAAATTCACGACGAAAGAAGAAAATGATACATCCATAAAATAATATTCTCAATACTTTTGACATCGCTATCATAAATGCATAAAATACTTCGTAGCTTGTCTTTATAAAACAAACGATTGGTCCCGCCGAGATATCGAAAATAACTAAGTAAACGTGTGTCGGTACTTTATCTATGCTTTACAATCGCAGTCAGTAATATTTTCTGATGCACGCGTGTATAGATCAGAGTTTGGCATTATTCGGATCGCTTCGTATAAAGATTTATAATTATATTTGTTATTCGGATAAAGATTTGCAATTATTCGGATCAGTTTTTATCCAGATAAATTTTCATGCGATTCAATTCGCTACCGTCGAATTAAATTTGATTCATTCATTGTCTTTTATCTGTCATCCGAATAAAATTCGGACTCCGGCATAGATCCGGTTACGTTTCACAGTTCCGCTTTTCTCCAAAGTACTCGTATAATGTTGTAAAAAGTTCTCAGTCCACGAGGTTCCATAAGGATGTTTCGAGTATTGTTTATTTTATACCGCAGCAATCCTAGTTAGCACGGACAGGATCCCATCAGTAGTAATAAATGTCTGAGAATCCACGGGGTCGCGCTTCTACAATTGATACAAGACTGCCCGGAGTGCAATAATAGTACGTGGTCGAAGCTGTATGAAATTCTGTCCGACTATACGTCGAGTTACACGACTTTCCGGTTTCCTGACTGCGCAGAGGAACGCATTACTTCTCGAAGTTGACCCATATATCGATTTGGACTACTAGTCGGCTGCGTGACCAAGTGCCAGAACGGGTTCCCTCGCTAAGTCTGCCTGAAAAATGTAACATCCGACGGGATCTTCTAGCCGAGATGTGTGTGGAATAAGTCGAGAAGGTCGTCGCGAAACCTACTGACGTATAAATTTATCTCGTTTGATCATCTTGCTTGAACCATTCACTTTTTTTCTCTTTCTAGAGATCTCGGTGCCATAAGCTGTTTCATTTTTCTCTCATTAACCTCTTGACGAGTCTGACTCGTGATGGAGATTACCTGTCGAGTAGGAATTTTATAATTAATATTTAAGCGTTCAAGTAAGAGGCATAAAGTAAATGTAAATTTTCTTTTTATATTTTAGGTTTACATGTTTTATTAAATATTCAATTATTGCTTTTTGCTATGTTAATGTATTTATTATAGGTACCTAGAATGCAGATTTTTATGTAAGATAATAATGGTCTGGATCAATTGGATGAAATAGAAACTATCAAGTTAATTCTTTATTTAGTACTTTTAATAGATTAAAAATCGTATATTGATGCTTTGAAATTCTTTTCATCGACCAACTAATACGCACACTCACCTTATGTCTGAAACCGAATCACCGACATGCCTCACCTGTAGCGCCATAATCACAGTCGAGCATATCTTACCACAATGTACCAAGTGCTCAGATGCTAATTCCAACTTAAATCTACTTTGCTAAACAACCTGAGTAATAACAAGGATATCTCTCAAGTTATTTCATCCTGAAAACATACCTTATTGTGTAATAAAGTCTAATAAACAAGGAAATAATAGTCGTCGCTAATAATCGCTGCAGTTGATGCGTCATTAAACCTCATATAAAAAAAGAAAAAGAATTTTTGCAAGAATAAATGAAAGGAGCAATCACTATTTTCATACTATTTTACACAGCGCGATCGATAATAAATCTTGCACAATTGAAGGAGTTCTTAGTACCCAAGATAGCCATGTTCGGACGCATCTGAGACAAAAATTCGATTATGCGATAATCCGTCGCGCAGTTTCCGAAGAATCCTATGTGTTCTGTCGAAAAATGTAATTTCAATGGCTTCAAAAATGCAAAATACACGACGAGGTCTCAAGCAAAATTCCAATGAGAAGAATTCGCAGGAAAATGCGACCTCAACCGCTCATCATAATTCGTGGACCACGGATTTCTGTGCAAAATGAAAACGTTCAAAGACAATTGTGAGAAACAGAAATTAGATCAAAATAAATTGTTTATTTTTATAACTATGATCAGTTTGAAAATCGTGTCGAAATGTTACCAAAAATCTTTCTTACGTCCTTACAGTTTTATATGTCGACTGTTCGTTTTCCCTATAAATGTATAAAATCCGCAGGCCAGTCGTCTGTGAGACAAATTGATATTTACTAAAAGGATTCCCATTGGAAGTTCCTTTCCAGCGAAACAAAAAGAATCGTACGGGTCGCGAACGTTCGTTCCGAGCGTAGTAAAATAAAGCTGAGGACTCAGTTTCCTACGAGGATATTAGAGTGAAAGATATATCGAAGTTATTGACATTTATGACACGTAAAAGCGTGACAATAACAGCGGTACGATAGCCAGCTGGCTTTTATTTTTACGAAGTCATAGGAGTCGTATACTGCGGATAGTAAAATTACGCTTGTTTAGGATACGAGTAGTTGTAAAGGGGAGAACAGTGGAACCATTCGGCTCGAGTGGTGTGATCCTAAACTTGGTTACTTTTTCACTATACGCGAGAATTTACGAGAATCAATAGTGTTTGAACATTCGCCCCGTGAATGTTCGTTTATTCCATCGTGTACGTTGGGTTCTAACAAGTAATAAGCAGCTTGATTGCACCTAATATTTATTACGCGACGAACGCAGAGAAAAACAAAAATTACTTATGCTTTTTACCTAAACTCGAATAAAAAGTAACATTTCGTTTGCAGAACGAATTTGTTTCTCCTTAGAATTCAAACAGAAAATAAGCAAATAGGAAACGAATAAATTAATTAATTAAATACTAAATTGGAACAAATAAATTATTTGTGGAGCTATTTAATTGGCCTTTTAATTAAATACAAAATTCATTTATTACTCGCAAGTTTTACTGAAAAACAGTTTACGGTCGCCATTCGTCACCTGCGCGACGAAATATCGAAATACGAACGTGAATCTTTCGTCGGTACTCGCGTTACGGAAGCGCGAAACGTGCGTGCGGCCGAAGCTTCGAATTTATTCGTCAGTTTTACATCCAGCACACTCGTTATCTTGTTTCGAAATCATCGTCATGAGCCAGTTCCCCAGAATCCTGTCCGTTATTGCACTCTCGGAGTGCCGTGTTTCCAATAAACCGAGCGGGAACGCGATCGATTACGCGAAACTCAAGCGTTTTCCCCATTCTTCGAGAGCTTCGAAACGTTTCCAGAATCGAAGAATGCCGAGCCGAGAGTAAATTCTTCCCCGAAAAGGATCCTGAATGCTCAATTTCGAAAACTGCAGGAAACGCGCGCTTTAGAATGACGTTCTTGAGGAAGCGTCTATTTTTCAAACCGTACGGAAAAACGGCAGCCGTTTTAATGTAGCGGTCTTTTACAGAAATATCATTTTCTGTTATTTACTTCGTAGCGATAATGGTGATATCATTATTTTAAAATAATATTATTTCATATTATTTACTTCATACCACACGGTAGTTTTATAACTATATTTTCTATTATATGATTCGCAGTGATTCCGGTATTTCACAAAGTCATTTTCTTTTACTTACGTCACAGTGATACTAATATTTCGTGTATAACTATAGCAATACTTTTACAATAATAAAATTTTCTAATATTCACTCGCAACATTCAAGGTTTTTTAAATGCAAAAATAAATGGAGCACTTTGATAAATGATAATCAATATTTTGCATGAAATATTCCATTCCTCATTGAATAGCGTACATATTGTTCGTAAATTAATTTTTTGTATTAAGTATTATATATTTTTGAGAAACAGTCATATTTCTATTCTTTAAAATAAATTGAAAAGTATTCTCAAAAACGGATATATTTTCATTTTAATCGTTGTCAGAAAGTATTTGCCTGACTAATAAAGATTAGTTTATAGAAAGCATTTCTAGCGAAATACTGTAAAAGAAATACCAATGGCGGTTTAGTTTTCCGGTTCGTTTGCCTCGGCTTTAATATTTAATCGCCGGAAGCCACGTTGCTTGTCGGATCCGAAAAAATATCATTCGATGATAACGAATGTGGCCCCATCCAGCCGCTAGAAGAATGGCCGTGCGTAGAATTATTATCCCTTTGGCATCTTCCGTTTACGCTCACCCTCTCGTGGAGCACTTTCGCAATTTACGGGAATGGAATTTTCTGCTGAACGAACCCGCGGAATTGCCGATCGGAAGATTTACTAAAAAGGATATCGTTTGTCACCGTGATCCCTTCAGCCTTGTTTTGTGAGCACGCTTAAGAGATCATCCCTATATTCGCCCGGGAGACACATATCACTTTTTCTTGCATTACGCGAGCCAAGGACTCTTCGCTACTTATTTCCGAGCTTTTTAGATTCACTGGAGAAATCACTCTAACACGGCACGGTTCGACACGATTTTTAATCGATCTTAATTTAACGTCTTGCATCCTACTTTATTACACGTATTTTGCATTTATTTATTTAACGGGTAGGAAAATCCTTTGTATAAAATACGAAGTATCGCACTGCTCAAACAAATTATAGCAGAATTCAAATTACTTCAAATTCAATACTTCAATATACTGCCACATAAAGAGCATAAATAAATAATAGCAATATCTTATGTTAGGTTTAACAATATCTAAATATAAGCGTTCAAAATAGAAAATACTACTCCTATTTTATTTCTTGTTATTATTTATAAACGATATTAAATTAATAGAAAATATATTTTAAATGGTATTTAATTTTTCATAATTGAAATTAAATGATTTTTACAATTAACTAATTATGAAAACGGTGTAAGGCCATTTATAAGTAAGTATATATTATTTTAGTTAAATTCGCCTAAAAGAAATTTATACAATCCAAAAACACATTGATAAATTATTAGAAACATTGTCAGACTTGACATAATTTATATTTTTGAATCGACGAGTATGCTAACCTTCAATTTTCTCAAAACAACAGAAAATGGATTCGCGCCGTCTTCAAAATAAACGGTCCAAACGTTACTGCAACGATAGCGAATACTTTGGCCCAATACTTTGGGTCTCGAAAGTTTTCAACTTCGAATCTCTATTCCAACGTGTCTACGGTCTGTAAACGTTGTCTACGCTCGCGCTGCGTACGGAAAAATGACTTAAGACGGCCAGTTTCCTAGAGGTTGCTGGAAGATTTCCAACAGTCAGCTGTTGGAAAGCAAGCCGGCTTCCACAACCTTGTTCCCTATATGTTATCTGCTTTATTGAATCACCAGCCACTGTTACTCCGACTTCTATCCCCGCGGGGCAATCTGCCATCCTTGCCTGGCTCTACTGCGATTTTTTTCTCTTCCACCCGCCGCCGCAAAGTCACCCCCGCCCCCAACGCCGCCGTCGCACAAGGTGTACCTCCTTCTGACTCTCGATTTTATGACTACGACTACTGTCCTTATTTCAACCGTTAAATTCGTTTCGATTTTATTTTTAGCCATTCCCGGTTCCGTATTCGAAGCCTTCGAACATGCGGACTGCCACAGTAAAATCTTTACTGTGATCATACGTTTGTATTTTCGATTTCTGGACGCCGGATCTTATGGTTTTATGATCGCAGAGAGGGTGGGCACGCGGAACAGGAAATGGATAAGAAGAATTTTCGAATACTTTATTTCAAACTTATTGAAAACGCAGTTGGGCATTATTCCGACTGATTCGAATAAATATTTATTTATGATTATTGTGCGGAGGAATTTGTCAATATTTTATTCGAATAATTCGAAAAGTTCTTTGTTCAAATAATTCGAAAAAATCGTATAATATGTCGATAAACTATGAAAAGACACTTTGTATTTCATCATTTTTATTCATATCAATTATTTGCACGAATAAATTCTTGTTCGAAAAAATTTTTGTTCAAATAAATTTTTATTCGATTGAATATTTATTCGTCAGTGTCGAATAAAATAGCTGTATAATCATACAATTATTAGAACTTTTATACTAAAAATTGTAAATAGGAACGACAAGAATGTATGTTCAAATATGAAAAGAAGTATTTTCAAATTTGAAACGAATAAAATTATGAACATACAATTATGAAATATTAAATTGTTGCAAGAAGTAATTTATACAACAATATCCTCTTTCAGTACTAAAAACAATCAGCCGTATGTTCGTTTCTCTGAACGCGCGTATAGAGATACAATCTGATTTGAATATCTGCTATATCTAAAGCCAATTCCAAGATATGGCCCAATTTGAATATACGCTATATCTGATCGCAACTCTAAACAAAAATGAATGCAGCAGGTTAATAGCGGGAATCTATTTCGTTCTTGCCCCGACCGAAGCACAAGACCGAACTCTCTTGGAATAAAGCTGTCAAGAACGAAGCCAAGCAATTTGGTAAACTAAAACTCCAAGTCAGGATACGACCTGATATCCTTTTAAATGTTCGTCATCTTCTCCAAGTCCATTCGCGTTCCATACGTCATTTATTGCAAATATAACAATAACAGACGTTAGTTCAAAATCAGAATAAATATCTTATTGTTACTTCTAGAAACTGATGTAAATCGGCTGCTTCTAGTGCTCCGTAAATCTAGTGTTAACTATTTCCAATACTTTTTCAAATATTTTTCGCCAGTTCTGAATCTAGAGCGTCCTGAAAATTCTCTCCCTCTCTCTCTCTCTCTCTCTCTCTCTCTCTCTCTCTCTCTCTCTCTCTCTCTCTCTCTCTCGATCGGATCGAATAGAGCGTACCACGGCAATATTTAAAGTCTTCCGTAATTGAAGTTCGCCCGATAAGACCGACGCGGACGACGCGGCGCATCGATGGCCCGATTATGCCAGATTTTTTTCCAAACAGGTGGAAGGTTTTCGATAACAGTAAAGATGGCGCGCGTCGATAGAAGAAGACACACGCTGGCCGTACGTCCTCGTGTAAAAGAGATCCGAGAACGGTTCCCCGAATTGAATCTCACGATCGTCTCGTGATCCTGCATGGAAAACGGATTTCCTTTATTTTTTTTCTATTGGTCACCGGCTGTCTGATTTACGCGTTATCGGTTGAGAAGAAAGGAGAGCGGCCAATGTACCGAGAGAAAGGGAATTTAGGAGGGTTGATAGACCCCTGGAGATCGCCGGAATGAGTTTTATGGACAAACCACCTTATCGGCGATGCCCTTTCGCCGCGGCGGTTCGATAATTGCCTTGATCGGTATTAGTGGCGGCTCGTTCGATTTGGGACACTCAAGAATTGAATTATTAACTCGCCTTGTACCGGTGATTGAATCATGTAGTGCCTCAGTCAAGCGATACTTGGGGAGACCGTAATAAAAGCTTTCGCACAGATATTATTCCAATCGATATGAATACTGTACTTTTGTCTGGAAAATTACTGCTAGTTGATTCTCGCCTTAACGCCCTTCCTTGAACACCAGGCTAAAATTGCCTAATACGAAGGTACATAATTACGGAATATCTTAAAAATGGTAAGTGTATAATTATTTTCATAAATATTATTGTATACATGACGCATTCAATTTGTGCTGACGAAAGACATTTTATACGCGCAACGTGTGAAGAAAGTTATATTTAAAACATAAATTCCCTGAAAAATGCCAAACAAGGTCTCGTATTATAAAGCAATTTTTCAAACCTGTAAGCATACTTTTAGTTTTTCCTTCGTCACGAGGAAGCGGAATTCCTTTCTTCCGTATTTACAGTAGACTCTATAAAAAATATATTTTTCAGTTTTTAAACGCGTATCTGCATCAAATGAAAGTGTTTCTAATCGAAATTTATGATTTAGAAAAAGACGGGTCTGATACTAGGCACCATTAAACTCTGTAGTCTATTTTATTTCAGATCCGGCGGCCATGTCTAATATCTTTCAATCTGTGCGGAAAATTTAATTACACAGTCGTTGCGTTAGAGTGTAATATCCCATAATAACGGGAAAAATTGGATTGAATAGAAAATTCTTGCCATGTTTTGTTGCAAGGCGGTTCTCCGTGTAAACAACCGTTGTTAACGTCGCTTTAATTGCATTAACCTAGTGCTGCGGCGTAGCCAACAGCTAACACGCCACGCACCATACCGCGCGGAAGAACCCCGTAAAAATTGCTTGTCATTTTTTATCGTAACGACGGAATGGACTTATCGTTCGATCCAATAATCTTCATTACGGTTATCTCGCTATCGCTCGAGTACACTAGTTAGAAATTTTTAGCGTAACGGTTACTTGCGAAAATCTGATAAGTCGGTTTCTTTCACGGAGGTAATATTCTTTTTGGTAATTGTTTAGAATAACGTCCTCCTCGCCAACTTTTTTGCGCCTTTTCTATATTGTATTGTTTTCTGTGTGAGTCTAGAAGACTTTTAAATTTCAGATATAAAATATAATTTTCGTATTATATGTATATGTAAATTCTTGGGCTCGATAGACCGGGACATCACCTGTCGATAAATTGGGCAATGATTTATAGTGCTTAAATTTTCTTATATTTAATTTGTATTATGTTTAAATTTTCTAGTTTAAATTTTCTAGTTTATATTTTATCACCTTTAAATTTTATCATGATTAAATTTTATGTTTAAATTTTCGGAACCTTGTACATTGATACAGGTGCTTGCCCGAATTTTTAATTCGATAAATTCGTTCGTTTCCGCTCCTAAAACGGGACGAGGACTTTAATACCTCAACGGCATGGTATAATTATCATAATGATTAGGCTTTTGAATTCGGGACGGGAACATCGACAGTAATACACTGGCGTTTGTTATCCCATGAATCATATATGTAATTTGGATAACAATTATATTAATTGTACTAAAGGATTTAATACCGTACGCTCGCATATTCTCGAGCCATAATTTCAGCAATACGGTCCCGTTCGATAATGCGTTCCATTCGAAATTAATTTACATTGTACGAGCCAGTATTTTATGTTCTTCTTTGTGGCAGAAAATATTTCAGCCCGTACAACGGGCAAGCTGATTTTCATTCTGGAGCTTGTAGAAGCTTACCAATTTGTAGAATATCTTTATGCTGTTCGAAGGCTTCGTTAATTTTCAGAGGTATTTTCGAAAGTATTTCCATTCGTAATTAGCTGTTACTTAGCTGTTGCATTCTCTTTGAAAAGTGTGTAAATTACCGTAATCGCACTTTACATGTTTTGAATTTCTTCGCATTTTGTTGAAATACGGAGCTCTTATAAAATATATAATTTAATAAAGATTATCGAAGTATATTTCAACCTTATTTAAACAGATAACGATGACAATTAAAAACACGAATTCGATTAAATTTATTTTATTCAGAAACAGGAACAATTTATCTCAGCAAAAAATAAGATAAATGGAATGAAATGTAATTTTATTAATTGCAACATCCGAACATCCGATCGCCTTTAGTTGAACAGTATCAATTAGTATTAAATATCAACCTACTGCGACCAGAATTTACAACTTTTTTTAAGAAAGTAACTGTTTCAATATTGCACGCAGAGGTGCAACTGCAGATTGAAGTACGGTTTCGCCTATTATTTTTGCCCACAAGCATGGGAATATTGAAATCGGAAAGCAACGAAGTCGCTTTAACATCCGTTCTACTGAATAACCCATCGCACCTGGAACATCCAGCAAACTAAACTTAACAGAAAGTTGTTGAACCCATTGCACTTGATGTTTGCGCGAAGTTCATAACTAACTCAGCGTCCGACTGGCGAATGCATAAATGTTTATGAAGTTAAAGCTGAAGACTCCGAGACTGGGGTCGACATTTATCGCGCAAGCTACTTCGTACAATTTTCGTCCCATTGTCTTCCATCTTGTTTTTAAACGCGTTTGACTTTCTCCATTGCGGTTAGAAAGAACATCATCCCTATATGTTCTTGAATTTCCCTAACTTATCAGCTATGATACAGCATGTTTAAAAAGATCACATTTCGCTGGATAAACTGATAAATAAGTTAATGAATAAATTGACGAATAAATTGATAAATAAATTGGTAAATAAAGTATTCGGATAAAGTGACAAACTTGTAAAGTCGTAAAGGAAAGATCGCCACTTATGATATTATATTATGTATTTGTTTATGTTCAACACGTCGACACGACGAGTATTGCGTCGATCACATATAGTTGACACCAACGTTTAACTATGAAATTCATTTTTATTGAAAAAACTTAATGTCACCAAAATATTTAGTATTCAGAAGGATCAAAGTAATATTTGCTGTGATAATTTGATCTTACGAGTTTTGAATCCATTAATTAAATAATTTTGTAGAAATTATATAGAATATATAAGAATATTGTAGAATATTTTGGGATTGATATTCGTCGCTTTATTTTTATTGCCGATACGTTAAGCTTTATTTAGCGATTAATTTTTACGTAACTTTTGTCTATTGCGATCGAGATGGAAAGTTATTTTGCACAAATATCTGTGAATTAGGTTTCCTGGGAAGAAAACTTTTTCAATTATCTTCGTTTTCTGGCGAATCGACCAAACTCAATGATTGACGATCCCCGACAGAGTTTCGAAAATCGGCGATTAGATCTCGCAGCGGGTCGACCGTCGATGCTCCGCATAGCGCTTATCTATCACCGAAAGTTCTAGATCACTTAGGCGCAGGCGATAGTTCAAAACGAATTGTCGGGACAGCGGTATGCGGGCGTGATTTTTGGCAGAACGGCCGTTAGAACGTCCGGGAATTGGCCGGGAGTGTACATACCTGATCATGAATCAACCGTTGTAGGGTAAGCCTACCTAGCTGCGATCGAGCAGACTGATACTCCCGAGGTACACAACGCAATATGCCTCTGTTCTGCTACACATACTAATCCCCCGAAACGGACCGATTCACTCTATCTGGCACGGATGTTTCCTGTCTGCCATATCATTCTCCTGTGGCTCTGAACACCCTGCCACCCCCTTCCTGCACAGTCACGCAAATCCCTAATGTCGTTAGAACGCAATGAGAATTTCTGCTAGCAACACGCCACGTTTCGCATTCCTTCCTGTTGCGGCGCAATTACGCATTATTTAGGAACATATCGGCGTAGCCAGGTTTATGGCATCGACCGATGCAGCTCGACGGATCATGTTTTTCATGGCTTCCGCCGCTGACCGAAATGAGAAAGTATAGAAAGTAGGAAAATTATCTACTTTGCACAATTTTTAATTTGATTAATTTAATTATTACTAGTTAAGTAAACGAAGAAATGTTAGTAATAAAATTAAAAGAGAAAGAGTCAAAATTTCATTACAACTCAGTACTATATTACAACACATATAGTTTTCAAAAAAAAGCAGCTAGCTAAATGATCGATGAAAACGAACGAAGACATTAATCGTCGAATAATCGACGTTTGAATTAATTTGCTGATGAAATTAATCAATTAATAATCGTTGATATTTGAATGAAATTCTCTAGAAACGATCCTGCTGGATCGCGCGGCGGAGATCCAGCCGCCAAAAGAACTTTTTAGGGGAAACGGCATTACAAGAGTGGAGAGTTCGCGGACAATGCAACGTCAGCAAATGACAAGACACTCATAAGTGCGAAATTAATGGAACAGATAGAGTGAACTCCTTGGAGTGAACTCAAGAGGCGTGTTAATTTGATATTCCTGTGGGTCGAACCCGCCGCGGTGTTTCCCTTCGTTCATTACAGGCCGGTATTTAGTCAACTACTTGTAGTTTACCGAACTTTGTCACCCAAGATTACACCTCTGCGGCTCCAGCTTCTCATCTCTTTACGTGCAACGTGTTCTCGAAATTTCGTCTTACTTGCTGCTCGCTCGTTTCCTATACGACGATCCGGGAATTTCAATAATTTCACGAGGCAAGGTGCGTCTATCGTTCAACTTTTTAATCAACCTGTCCGTTCAGGATTTTTCGTTTCGACTCCTTTTGAATGTAACACAATTTACGGTATAATTATTCGAATCGAGCAATATTAGTTCGCGCATATTAAAAGTTTCATTGAAACCGAAGCGAAATTCATTAAACTGTCTCCAACTCTCCGCTGTGCCGAGGCTTGCGCCATCACAGCTGTTAACAAATGCGTCATTACAAACGTGAGACCAATATTGTTCCTTGTTTACAAAAACTTGTTCATATTAACACATTGCTCCTGTCATATAGGAAAGTTATATTAAAAATATCGCGTCGTTAATCTGTTAAAAGCATCGTACATTTTCTCATGGTGCATTCTTCTTTTGTTTAATAAATTCTGTTTATTTCCTAGTGTCTAAGTATATTCGGATGTTTGACGCTAGATTTACGGAGCACCAAAAGCAGCTGTTTCCAATAGGAAACTAATAAGTTTATAAAAGTGACAATAAGAGATTCATCCTAATTTTTAACGAGTGTTAAAAATATGTATACGGAATAAAATTTAAGAATTTGAAGAATCAAAGAAGCAACGAAAAGTAAAAATTAACCGCCGATTAAAACCTGAATGTCCCGCCATCTTGGCTGCTCCCGTAAACCTAGTGTTAACACTACAAAATAACAAGATACACAGAACATGCAAAGCACCGAATAAAACAAATAGTGATCCATTTGGACGTCAGTGAAATTTTTAACAGTTGAATCAAATATTAGCCTAACTTCCGACCTCGTAAACTACTTCACAAAAATACGATATCATGTAAATACCTGCAGTGTACCACATCGTTCCGCGAAATTTACGGCCCTAAAAAATCAGGATTTCGTCCCGAGCACAACCTTATTTAAAATCTTGATTGCGCTCCGTTTCAGCTAATCGTCACGCGAACGAAAAAAAGTCTCCGCGAGCTGCGGCTTGTGCATACAGTTCGGTCTGGACGTCAACTCCGATGGACTTTGTTGAAACGACGACGACGACGGTGCCGGACAAATTTGTGGTATTTTTAACAAAATCAATGCGGCGCTGAATCTTTGAAGTCTGGAGAACAGCCAGATTCGGATGTCGCGCCGAAAAGTACGATGAACGTCGGCCCTATTCCTCACTCTGCAAATTTACCAGGCCTTTTACACGGTCCTGGATAAAAAGCACAGGAATCCGGCCAAACAGATCAGCGACCGTTTCTGAAAGGGGAAAACAATGGTAGAGGTGGATGGCGCGCGAGCCACGACGTTCAACGAACCGAATTCGGAATCTTTATCGATGCATTAGTTGGCAAACAATCCCGTTTTTGCACCTTCCCCGAGGATTAAGATTTGGCTTCGGTGTCTAACTAGTCAGAAATCGTGATTCACAACGATGCGAACTGTTCTTCCACTGGTACGCTTGCTTTAACCTGTAGAGGACCGGCTTTACATGCATATTTCGAATAATAAATCTACTACTTATTATTTATACTAAATACGCAATAATCTTTGGGTTAATTCTACTCCGCTCTTGTTAATCCTATATTCCTTTGTTTATTCAAAACATATCA
>CM052168.1:7162072-7238997 GCA_028455555.1 Augochlorella aurata | reverse complement strand
TCTACTTGTCAAACGGCAAATAATATATACCAATCTGGCATAAAAAGTTTAAATGGCGCGAAATTTAAAAGTAACAGAAATGGACGTCCCTTAATTTCGACCGTTTGAACCGTCGAAATACCCCATTGCGCAGCGTAGCCGAATGAGATCAAGAGCAGAGGATATTAGGGAACGATCATGGATCAACTCGACGCTTCCTCTCGTTGATCATACTAAACCGAATTTTCCCGCAGTTGAAAGACAAGCACCTTGTCCCCGGCGTTTCTTCTTTTACCGCAGCGGCGCGCCGCCCCTCTACGCTCGCGCGTCGAATTGGAACGCAAAACGTAATTTCGAGGGAAATCGGGCAACCAGTTTGTCGATCGACTTCGACGTGACTCACTGTACCACTCTCCAATTTCCTGTGTTCCTCTTTCCTCTTTTCTTCTCCCGACTCTCCGCCGACCTCGACCTTTTCTCTCCCCCCCGAATCGTTCGGCTTTCCTTCGCGGCCACTATTTCAGCCATCGCGCCGGCGGACGGCGGCGCCCCGACCATCGAATCCTTCGTTACTTCAGCTAATTGGGAGCCTGATTAATTAGGGAACTTTGGTTGAATTACAGCACGAACCCGCCGCGCCGCGTTCCGCGGTCTCTGCCGGAACCCTCGAAAACGCGAAGAGTGGTTGTTCGGCTCAAGCCTCGGCTTCGAAACGGCTGTAGCCAGTTGCGCGAACGAAACACTAGACATAGAATCAAGGAACGCATCCTGCGGAACCGGGAACCCATTGTGTTCGCTGGCATGGCTACCTGTTAAACGACTTTCGACGATTTTTAGCCTGTCTGTCCTGGCAACAGGAAAACTCGGTTGCGAATTTCAATGATTCGGAATTGTTGGCGCATTTTAAGCTCGGATCGCTAATTTTTCACTTTAGTACTGTGTACTTGGTTTATTTATATCTTTTTTCGAGCCTGTTGAACTTGTTTTCTTGATTTTTGTTGATAAATTAATCTATTTTTAGACTGCAATCTCGGGGAACTTGGTTTGATTAACACGTTGACGCCGGCGCTGCTATTTGAGTTTCTTGGTACTAGTCGGTTGCTTGTTACATGCTTGGTGGCACTCGTTGTTCGATAAGAAATTTGACTGTGAGCCGTCGCTGATACGAGGCATGCTATGAGGCATTTCAGTGCGAGCCATTGACGGTACACGCTGCCCAATGGAATATTCAAGTGCGAACTATCAGTGGTGCGCGCCGGCGTGAACGTGTTAATAAATTCATTTATATATTATTATATCACTACATTATTTTACTTTATCACATCTATGTATTTTACTCACTCACCAATTAGCTTTAATTTTAATTCTTAATCTCAATTTTAATCTGCGTAGTAGATTATATTATACATACATCATATTAGATTTTAATGCATTTGATTATTTTATTATATTGCCCTATTTTAATTTATTTTATCTTATTATATTACTTTATTTAACTCTATTTTAATCTATGTTTTACTACGTCCGTACGTGATTTTAGTCTACTGTATATTTTATTTTATTTTATCTTACTGTACCAAATACTCTTTATCTTATTACCATTTATAGTCCGCCTGATTGATCTTATTCTATCATTTTAATTTAACTCATTTATGTTTATAATATTATGTCCATTCCATTTAGCCCTCGCCAAAAGGCGATATTATTGTATCCGCCCCCGAGAGACCATTGTGATCCTGATCCATTGTTCATCCATTGCATCTCGTACGATTTTATAGTTCTATTACATTTCTTTTAGTCCTCTGTAAATCTTGTTATTTATTCTAACAGAACAGATGTCTTTCTAAATTGTGTACTAATGAACTTCTTTGCCAATGTAATGAATAGATGGATAGGCGAAGGGTTAACAATTAATATGTGGTTGCAAAAATGAGCCACGTCTATCGCGTATGGCGTGACACGTTGTCCGCATAATCCAAACCAGTGTAAAGCGGTTTTACCAATCTGCTATATTCCGGATGCAAGCGGATGCGCCGGTCTAGTTGTAACCTTTGACCGGAAAGCATTTCCTCTAGTCTACCCTTTAAATATTCTCCTTCGCGATGATTGCAAACTGAAATGACCGCTCGTTTAACTGAACTGCGCCGGGGAAAAAATGCGTGCCTGTCCAGGCCCGACGGTTCTGAAACAACAATGATAAAAAAATACAGAACACGATGCGTGGGCTGAATGGGCGTTGATATGGAGATGGATGTAAAACGTAAACGAAGTAAAAAAAAGGAATCGCGAATGCTTGTTGGACAGTTACAACGGGAGTTGAAAAAAAAAGTGGGGAAACCAGGAGATGCTGCGGACGCTTCGTATAAATCAAAATGGACTTTTTCCGAAAACGCTTTTGTTTCTAAAAAGCGACAATGAGACACGGCTTTTCGGCTCCGTTCGCGAAACCCTTGGCAACCAGGATTTATCTGTAGCGAGACTGAAAAACTATTTTGCCAACTGATTAGCGTGCCGTGGACGGAACATTTTACTGTTATGTGAATCTTTATAATATTTCGTAAGTTCGAAACATTCTCAGCGAACGTATAGAAGCTCGTCAAAATGTCTGGTCACTAATTTTGCAATTTATGATTATTCAGATGGTCAAGATACATTGTTCAGTTACTTATTCGATATAGAGGACGTTTCGTCTAACTTAGTACTGTTATGATACGAACAAGAAAATGTGTGGTCTGATTTGAAAAATCAAGTAGACATCGATTATATAATTACAATGTATTTATTAACCGTAATATAATAAATAAGTAAATAAATTGACCCAATGTCGCATAATCAATGAAAATGAGTCGGAAGAATAAGGAATATGATCGATACCTTAGTCGCAGCCAACGAAAACAGCTCGCAACACTTTATTCGGTGCACCCTGCACAAGATCGTCGCGCAGCGCACTACTTTCCAGGACACCGCGATGATTTATAGTTTAAACATATCCGGAGTGTCATCCTTTGTTTCCGTTACGCCCAGTATTTTCTGTCTTCGCCGGAAAGTATGAAAACTCTCGCGCGAAGGGCTTTGCCAGTCACCACGTGTGCAACGTGTTATTCGAGACGGCGAAACTGCAACGGAGTTTCGTTTTTATTGTGTGCTCGCCGTCGAAACGAAAATCCGAGGGATTTTCTCATTTTTCTTTTTTTGGAACACTGCGGGCACCTGTTATTATCGGACGGATCGAGACTGACGAGAGCGCCCAATTCAAGATGGCGGCGAAAGTATTCGAAGATGAAGGGTGTCCATTTTTGAGTGTCACTTTTAAATCTCCCGCCATTTAAATTTTTTGCACGAGATTGCCATATATTTAATATTTAACGGCGGTGAACGAAAATAGAGAGATGTTTGATTGTTTATTATTAAAAGTGATTGCAGGTTTGGTGAAAGTTATGGAGAAGTTGAATAAAAATTTCGTTCGGTTCGCTCGCAGGTAACACAACATAGCACATCATTTTAGTGTTAATATATCCATTATATAATGAACAATAGACGAAAGAGAAGCAAAAATTGTTTGTCATTCGTCTTTGTTTACAACCCAAATAAAGAACGTTTTATTTGCAAGTAAGATATAATAAATGAATTATTTGTAGAATTATTGAAATGATTTTGAACAAATAGAAAGGTGTAATTCGAATTAAACCCTGAACAATTGTTGTCGCGGCATAATAATGATAATTTTATGTATATTTAAATGTAAAAGAAACCCTTTGTTACGACAGAAGGGGTAAATAAAGAGATTTTGTATCTGCGTCACACGAGTATGATAACAGTAAAAATATATATAGAATGATACAGTGAAAGGGGTGAGAAGAAATAGTAAAAAGTAGCGATTTTCTAAAGTTTCTATCATAAAGTTCGTAGAACCGTAAAATAAGAAACCGGTCAATTTCGAGGATAGCAGGATCGGTGACAAAAATCGCGCGAAATCCAGCTCGCTGGGATTTGTTAAAATACAGAATAATCGCGAGCGGAACGGCCCGCGCGGCGAGACACAAAAGCAGCAGAATTTTCCGATAAGCGATAAGCGACCAGGAAAACTTCGCGGAGACGACAAGCTCGCGAGGCGAATCATATCAAGAGCGAGAAGATAAACGAACTGCAAAATGAGAAAGCCGTCGGGAAGGGGTCGGACCAGGAAAAGTGAGAGAGGGAGAGAAAGAGAGAGAGGTAAAGAGAGTGAAGAGATTCGAAAGTATTGCGCAAATATATCGAGCCGGTCTGGGTTTAGCCGGCTCGTGTATACGGACGTTTACGTATCACGTTATTGGACAAAAGTTGCACCATCGGTTTTAGACGCGACGCGATCTGATTTATCGCCCGGCGCGGATTTTTCGGCACGAGAGGGAGAAACTACGAGACGGGCCATTTTTCTCAGGCTGCAGCTGGATAACGTGCCACCCCTCCCCAAACCCCGATTCTTCTCCCTTCCTCTTTCGAAACCGCCGTTCATTCTTTCGCTGTTTTGTTTTTAACCGTTCCCACTCGTTCGCCGGTCTCCTTTCTTCCTGCGCACGCGAAATATACGAAGTCTATACGACCGAAGCCCTACAGAATCTATCTGTTCGCTGCTTCCGTTCCGACTAAAGGCAGTTAACGTATTATTGAGGATAGTGACGGTTTGCGGGATGTTCGGGAATTTATGTATCCTACCCTCGAGTGCAATCGCGGAATTAAGGGGCCGCGGCGCGATGCAAACTGCTGAAAACGAACTTTTCCGAATTTATTTTCGAACCGCGCTTTGCAACCAATTTGCTGGGAATTATAAGGATATTTGACCGATTCGTCGAAGCAACAGAACCAATTGTTTTTTGGAGAATTGGTTAGATATCATGCTGATATAGCGGCTTTCGGGTAGACTATATACAGGGTGATGTACGCAACCTGCAAAATATGTATCAGGTAACAAATTTAAAGGCGTATAGTATAGGAGATTTGGAGGTCAACTTGTCTTTCTTAAATGGAATACTATCGCATTTTAAGTGAAGAAGTACTGACCTTTATCAGTCCTAAACCTAATAGTTAAAGAGTAATTTTTAATATCGTGTAATTCCAGTATGCTTATGATATGAACCTGCTTAGAAATTTAAGTGGTACTTTAACATTTAATCCACTGTGTCAGACAATAATTAGTATACACATTTTGTCTTTTATAGATTCATTTTTCTCATTCTTCATAATCATAGAAAATAAAAAAAATTATCGTTGGAAGCGTTCAAACAAAGATACAAATATCAAATTTTTATTTATTAAAATTATATTTTCATTTATTAAAATTATACTTCCTCGAGTTTTATAAGATGAAAGTCGCTAAAAATGCATAACGAATGCAAGCACGTTCATCAGAATTTATAGTTTCTTTTTCTAAGGAATGCCAAAATTTAATTTATTTAAGTCATTATTAGACTTCTATTAGACCATTTTATGCATTTATGACCAAAACAAGTAGATCAATTTTCAAAAAATTTTTAATTATTTAAGCATACTTTTATTACAATATTTTTGACTCGATAAGATCGTTCAGGAGAAAAAGACTTCTTTTTGAACCTGAACAAAGACAATTTTGATTTTGCTAAAAGTTGCCCGCAGTCCAGTCATTGTCTTCTCCGTTCCATTGTCAGTGACCGAGTTAGATCGTATATACATACAATCCCATCATAATAGATAGACGACCTAACAGTATCACGTTCAAGAAACCGGCCAACCGGATTTACTGGCTTCACGGTTCCTTAATTCGAAATCGACTTCGCTCCTCGTGGCCGGGAGACGATATTCTACCTGATTCCCATAAAGTTAGCGGAGAATATGATTTCATTCGGCATTGGTCATTGATAAAAAGCCGAGGAAGAAACGTCCATGGTAAAGATTATGGTCGGCAAAATCGAGCCAATGGTTCCCGCGAGACGAGCTCGATCGGGACGAAGTACGTATAAAACGGGGACGATCCAGGCTTTTTTCCCTCGCTGTCACATGACGCTTCGGAAGGGAAAATGATGTAGGTTAAAAATACGTGAGCGAAATTTTTCAGGAGGCTCGGTGTCCATCGGAAATACCAAGTCGATTCCGTGTCTCGGAACGACTCGATGAGATACCGATCTACGGACAAGGAAAGCGATCCTGAAGGCGTCCCCTCAAGGACGCAGCGCCGACAGAAATGAATGGATCTGTTCGTTCATCTCGCGAAAGGACGATCATTACTAACCTTTCGATTCTATGAACACCTAATAACGCGTTGGAGGAAATGCGATAGAGTCAAAGTACAATAGAATTCTTTATGATTAGCATTTTTGTGTATTTATGACGCGCACAGAGTTTTTCAACACAAGTAAATTAATAAATAGCCTATAATAGATAATAAATTGTTAATAATTTGTAAGAGTTTGTCTAATCATTTTCCACTGCTGCGACATGGAAGCCGATTTGATAAACTCTACTGTAAATATAATTGTATATTGTTTCTATCATAAGTGGATCTAAAAGTTATTACTAGACTGCGGATTTTTACGGTAAATAAAAATTGTCTGGATTAATTGCAGAATACAAAAGCTACTCGGACACTCCTTTCTTTCTTTAATTATTTGATCGAGTTACAATTAATGCAATTGTATTTTTAAGGAAATTGAATGTTTTGAACGTTTTGTACTTGATCTACTCATGTTTGCCATAAATGCGTAAGGATACACGAGTACACGCTGCGCTGTAATTGTCCAGGTTGAATAAACATATTATTGTGAGGATTAAATTGCAACAATAATAAATACCTGAGTAAAGGAGATTATATAGAAATTTCTTATAGGAACATTGTTATAATATCAGGAATTGTGAAGGAAGAAACTAGAAACCAGCCATTTCGTCTTGTTTTTGGCAGTTCTAGCGCCGATACAACGCGGAGAAGTTCAGATTTATCGCTAACGTGAATATCGAGTTCATGTTTGGACAAATGATTCACGAGAGTGACGCGGCAGCGAGCGTGATAAACACATTCCAGCTTGCTATAAGATCACTTTGCGAGCATCTGCATAAATTTACGCAGAATGTACCGTTCGGAAATTGCACAGAATGATTATTATTTGGGCAATTGCAATTAACTAGCTGAAACTAGATTATCAAATTACGGCACAGTACGCTGCGAGCTATATCAGTGACGCGCATCATTGTCATCATTAATATTATCAGGTCAGGCTAAATTGCGCGTTGTTTTCTTCGAACCAGCGGATTTATGAACGGGTAATTCAATAAAAGAATTTTTAATCGAGAATTCGCCTTTTTTTGTTATGGAAAAGAATTCCATTTAATTTGAAAAGATCGAACGGGATTCCTTTTGTGCCTTCAGACGTCGGCCAAGAGAAATCTATTTCACGAGTGATCAATTTGATTTCATTTAGGGGAAAATCAATCCCCGGCCCGGACGAAATTCTGTCTATTGAGCACCTATTCTAATGGCCACAAAATATGTGTAAATGTCAAGTGAAAAAGACTGTAACTTCATAGAACAAACGCAACGTTTTCATTTACGAGATATCGTAGGATTAATCAAAAGGAATATCAAACGATTATTAACCCTTTGTATTAATTTTATACATAGGTGTCTTGCTGGGCGAAATTAATTTTCGTTGAACGAACAATAATATATAATATGTAAGATTAGGAAGAAAAACCAAAATGTATTCATCCTTTTTAAACTTTAGATATACAGAGTGTCCCAAAAATGTCTTTTCAACCCCCTTTGGGTTAGACCCTCTTCCTTTTAGGTTGGTCCCATCCCCTTTTGCATTAGCGCCGCTCTTTTTAGGATTGGCCCCGCCTCCTTTTGTATTGGCCCCGCCCCCTGTTGTATTAGCTCCCCCTTTGGGTTTGGTCCTCCCCCTTTTGTATTAGCCCCGCCCTTTTTTGGGTTGGCCCCCTCAAATGCCCCCTCCCCGTTTAGGAACCCCTCATTTCCCGGAAGTATTATAATTTTGGGAAATTTTTTCTTTTTTAAACAGTGGCTTTATATTCTGTTAATTAATTTCGTTTCTTTAACTAATGACTAATTAGTGTATTGAAATTTTCTTTGTCCTTCAACTGTATCAAGTCCCACTGATAATAGCTGATTACAAGAAATTGTCTCGTTCTATCAGCGAAATGATTAAGGTCGCAGAAGAGCTAATCGACGCAGTTGCAAAATAAATCTTAGTACAAGGGCTTAATGCAAAAACTAAATTTGTTGAAATTGCTCACAGCCATGGAAACATGAGTTGAATATTTGAGAAATGTCGTTCAAACGTTTCCCAGCAGCACAATAACTTAGTGCTTTGTTCCAATATTCGGCATCATAAATTTTTGTTACCACGATCCCGTTCACCATATTCCGAGCAGGAGCATCGTCGCAATTCGAAATTCATTAGTAACGATTGAAACCGAAGGCAGAGCCGTAAAAAACCCAGCGGACATTGATTAATGTTCGCATTCCTTAGCGGGAAGTTCGCGAGAGCTCCGAGACCGCGAATAACCGGGGAAAACGAGTGAAATGTCAGCTTTATCATAAATAACGTTACACGGCTCGCATCGTTTAGATGCGAGGAAATCTAAATAACCTGCGTTGGAACTCGCAGGTTGTTTCGAAATTCGCGAAATCGTCGGAACCGAATGTCTCCTCCGCGGTTCCCCTATTATTGCTGTAATACCGCATTGTTTGGAAAGCAATTTCGCTTTTCTACGAAACAACTTTGCCGAAATCAGCCAACTTTATTCGAGACCATATTACTGTTAATTAGACTGCGGATTTGACCATTTATGGGTCAATAACCTTCGCTGAGCAAAAAACTATTGTCAAAATATAAAATTGCGAAGTCGTACGAAGTATATAATAATTAAAAGAAACAATTTATTTTTGCTCAACTTATGTTTTTTACAACCGTGTTGGCAACATTTTTATTTTGCAGAAAGATCCACACTCTAATCGCTATAGTTTGGCAGCAGATATTTCAAGGTTTATTTGTACAAAACTGATTGAAAAGACAAAAGTTTTGTGCAAGCAAGAAAATAATTGTTATCTATATGGATAATAAATGGCGATTGTTTAGTATTTAGTTGCTATCCATAAATTGTATTCAACATGTATCAACCACTTTGTCCGGTATCATTTAATGATCTTTCCGGCAACTGAATCAATCGTCGCGTTCAACGAACTGTTATCGCGGAGCATGGAATATTCACGAAGTGAAAAATCCGATGATATTCTTATTAGTAATAATTTCTTTAGTACTTTAATAATACCTGGTTTGCGACAGAGTAAACGGTCGCCGTGAAACCGTGGCGGGGAGCTCGAGGAATTAATTGAACGAATCGAAACCGAACCTGACAAACGCCGGCCTGCCGCGAACAAATCACATTGCTTTTTAAAGCAGCTTTGCAGTTTTAAATGTTATAAATACCAGAATAAACGCTGCAATTTCACTCGCAATGTATGCATTTAGCGTGGATTAATTCTGTGCCCGCGTGAAATACAACCGACGAGTTTAAAAACTCTTTCTATATAATCTCGGCGACAAAGCAAATATTAAAGTACCTGCACAATCGCCGGTCCCGCGGCTCATAATCGGATTTATTGTTTATCGAGTTATATACATTTATCTGTAAAAATATTTACACCGTGTTCAACGATAACCGGTATCTCGGCGGATCGGCCCGATCGAAATGCTTCGTTCCCAGGAAAAAATTAGAGAGAAATATTTTCGCGGTTTTAGCATATTAGAGTTTCGTGACCCGGCGTGCCCTCCGTTTCCGGAAGTTTCTACACGCGGTTTATTCAGATCTGTTTTCCACGATGCCGAGGAAATCGTGATCTCCCGCGGAACTCGGACGATGGGTATACAGCAAAAATTCATCGGAGCGAAATCCCGACATTCGGTAAGCTTCTCCAATTATCGACTTGTTACGTTCTTGCCGCGGCACAGTGCGGGTAACGACGTTTTGTACCTCGAACAGCTTCAACCGGGAAAAACTTTTGATAGCTCGGTAATAGATTCTTAAAGGGAAACTTCTTGCGCCATGGAAAATTGTTTCCTGCGTCGGCAGAACCACGGCGACGTTGTAATAATGAATCTTCGCGTTTAACCTTCATCGCGGTTCGCCGGCCACGGTTAACTAAATATTTCCCCGTCGTCGGGCTCCTGCTGCGTCTCGATACGAGTTCGAAAGCAATATATTATACCATAGTGGCATGATTTCCATCCTCGAATGCCACGGTTGGTGAACGACAAGCATTTCATCTTTTACAGAACGAAGAACCGAGAGTAAGACGCCTGTTCGTTCTCGGCTCCTTGTACTTCCCATAGAAAATATCGCAACCATCGCCGTGAACAATACCTGTGCCATTTACAGAAACTCCGATCGCGGAGATTAATCACTAGATTACGAATTTAATGCCTCTACACCGATCAGCATAACCACATCATCGCCCTTATTTTTTAATATTTCGGACTTCTGGATAGAAATATAAAATGCAATCGCTTTGCAAAAATGTAAAATTTGTGGCAAATCGCTTGGCAAAAATGTTAATTTCTGGAAAGGCGTGTCTATGGCGGGAGGAAGTAATAACAGTTTCGTCTAGCAATTTGTAGCCAATTCTTTTCTGCGCGACAAGCGTTATTCCTTTCAGTTTATGTGCAATTTCTCTGTGTCTCGCTGTTGCACACTACCCATGCCTCATACGTGACAGAATAAATTGCGAGTGTGAAGCCAGTATAGTGGTAGATCCCTACTAAATTTAAGTGACTTTTCTATCGCGCCACAATAATTGCTCCTGTCGCATTACGCTTACAGTTTCGTCCTCCCTGCGTGTTTATTGCCTGACACCCGAATAATCGATAGTATTGAACCAAGAATTCCGTGTTTCCTTGCAGCAATATTCATAGGAAATTTCCAAATAGAAATTGCCTTCGTAGAATTCATCAGTGATAGATTTTCAGGATTTCTTGGAAGATTTTTGGGAAGTAGGCCATTAAGACCATTAGAAGAAAACACGATTTACCTTGTCTCTGAGCATCTGCTCGCTTTAGTACTCAAATTTTTTGTCCAAAAAGTAGGACAACGCAAACTATTTGCATATGATGAATAAAACTGAACATTATTTATATTATTCATACATAATAGTATTCACTTATATTATATCATTCATATTAGTCTTAATAAGTACATTGAAAAATATCTGGGAGAGATATTACTCCCAAAGAAGGATATTAAGAAATACGTAAGAGAAAATTAACAAAAAACGAGCATTACCCCTACAGAAGTCCATTAAAAAATATGTTGCATAAAATTGATAAAGAAGTATCATTTTGATACAGCTTGGTCCAAAGACGTTTCGCTAGATCCTCGAAAAAACAGTAATTGAATGCATGGAAATAATACTCGACCGAAAACTGTAAAAGACGTACATGTTTCACCCGTAGCGATCCGAAGCGCGATAAGCAACCAGAAACAAAGAGAGCGTAACTGATGCGTGCCGGGTAACGAAAGCAAGAGAAAGAAATCCGTGCTGCGATTTACCCGCGGACTTCGCGGGAAGTCGAAGAAGAAACTCGAGGAGGAGGAATAAAAACGTGTGCCATAGTTTTACGAGTCTCCGCTACTTTCGCGAGTAATGTGCGAGGCATATGGTACTGTGACGGCTGTTACCCCTTTACGGTCCTCTACCTCCCTACCAGACGTTCTCCTGGTTCGAGCTCTCTATCCTCGGTATTCCGGCCACGCGTCGTCGAATCACCAGCTGCTAAAAACGTGCATGCGAGACGAGAATGTCCGCACCTTAAATGACGATGCCGTTATCCCGCGCTGACATCAAACAAGTGTTCCGAATCCGAGGCTGCGTTCTCTACGATATCGACATCCGGCAGCCATCCGCAAATGCGTGCTGGCCGATCATGCCCGCAGTTAGCATAATTCGGTCGTCCGATACCGAGTTTTTGGGAATCTCGCCGATTCGGTTTAACGAGCAACTGCTGCCCTTATTGCAAGCCTTTTCGAAACGGATTCAATTGTTCTCGATGTTACCGCTGCAGAACTTAGATCAGAGGGTCTCGAAAGTAGCCTAAGTGGAGAATATTTCGTTTCATAGGTACTCGTAACGAGCGCGATAAATAGACTGCTGATCTGTATGCAAAATAAAAGTATTCTGAATTTGTTCCAAGAAAGATGAATTTTTTTCTTTTTTAGTAATTTTAAACTATTACTAATGTTAGTAATTTTCTAAACTCTTACTATTTCTTCGCTTTAAAGATATCGTTACTCATTTTTGTCATAAATGTGTAAAATCTGCAGTTCAGTGATGATTTGTATTATAATACTAGTTATGAGAGATAGTTTCTTTGTTTCTACTGGTTTGTATTCAACCTTCTCAGTGTGGCATAGGTACATAAAATCTGTATTCTAGTCAAATACCTTTGATGATTTCGATAAAATGAAAATGTTTATGATATTTATTTAACACGGCGTCGATGCTATGAAGCATGACATGCCTCCCCAATTCTTAAATTATCAGTATTTCTAATAATAATAATTTTATATTTTTAAAATTATAATTTCAATCTGACAATAATTTTAAACTTCAATTTTATTTAGAAAATATTTTTTATTTCATTTTTAAAATAATTTTAAATTAAAAAATTGATCCGACGTCGCGTGAAGAGTTGATAAGAGAACGTGACATTTCTAATCGGCTTTTCATCGACGAGCGGCTTTTTTAAACGAGAATTTGAAAAAGCATTCAGAATTTTGTTCGAAGAACCGAGGTGTGTTCTCCTGACCGAGGAAAATGATTGAAACACGTAGAAACAGTGGGGTGGGGGGTCGCTGGAGCAAAATCGACTCATCCTCTACAATTACTGCACTTGGACTGCGATCACAGTTTTTTTGCGAGGTCAGATCCATCTCGACCGAGCGCACGAACTAATTTCGCGAAGTTCCACCGGCGAACACGAAAACATTTCTCCTTCGACGAGGAAGTTCCTCAAGCACAAAACGTCTTTCAATCCTGGAGAAACACTCGGCTCGATACGAGCAACAAGGGTCGTCGGTTCTTTTTTTCCCCCATGGTAATCGATCGATACTTTTTCCATCGCGGCCGGTTAATTGCATCAGGGCAATTGTCTAGGGGTTGTTTATTATCCGTTCAACTTTACTTTACCGAAGTTTCGGTCCTCGGCTCAATAACACGAGTGCTCTTTACCTCGGGTTTAATCTTATACAGCGGAAAATTTGCTGGAAGTATAATGTCGAGCCGGAAGTTAATCTAATTAGATTGATGTGCGCCGGAAGATCGACTGGGTGCCCCAATTAAAGCCAGAACAGCCGAGTATCATATTCCTCTTTAATAATGTGACACGCGTTACAGAAATTAGCTTCTCCTATTCTGTTGTTTACAAAATAATCTGGGAAAACGACGGCTCGCATTAACATCGATAATCGTAATAAACGTTAAACAGTATATTCGTATTTTTTCCGAGCTCAAGCGGTACAGCCTAAACAATCTAAACAGTTATCCCATCCTGGCGTGGCTTCAGGCACCATGTAGGCACTGGCAGATGCAGATGCAGCGTCACTGCTAACAATAGACAACAAGATAAAATACTATATGGACTACGGATATTTATATGAAATAAAAAGTTTCTTCATAAATTGTAAAGAATAGATGTTAAATAGAAATGTACTCATTCTTCTAAAAGGTTCAATCGATTAAGGAGTATACATATAAGGCCATTATTAAATTCTTCTAATGTCTGCATTGTTTGCTATTTAATCTAGTCGATTCTAAGGGAAACGAACAAAATCAGCAGACCTTCATAGTCGAAGACCTCGGAAAGTCAGACTAAAATAACCTTGAAGAAGTTATTCTTATCCTTATCGTAATTATAAGAGACCTTTAGGTGACCTCGCTGAGAAGGTGCAGGCATTGAAAATGTTTTAACCAGTAACGTAACAATTAGAGCAATGAATTTCTCGGAGTGTCTATGGAAAATGTTTGGAAAAATGTTTGGAGCATGAACGTGACAATTAGATCAATGAATTTACCAGAGTGTCTCTTCGTCTCCCTCGCTTCGGCGAAAACTATCGCCGAGGCTTTCAAACGAGTAGGTCAACAGCGATCTTTTCAGGGCGTTCTCCACGCATTCCAGGACCCAAAGGAAACACGCTCCCGTGATATTCTGAAAGTATGGTAGATAGTATTTCTCCCTGAAGCAACGTCTGTACCATTCGAGCTCTTCCCTCTTTGTGGCCTTCTGCTTGAGTAATTCGTTGAATTCGATCGATTTTCGTGGCGCCTTCGCCCCCGCACCCGGATCTTCCTCGGGTCTCTCCGTGGCACTTCTGTAGGTCGTCACGTCGATCGTCTTTTTGATACCCAACGATAAATCCCGAAGATCCCGCTCCAAAGACTCGAAAACTGGCTTAGTTTCCGTCTGGGAGTCCGCGTCTTCCCTGGGTGTCACCGGCACCGTGACACCGCCGACTAACTAATTATACGCATCGATTATTCGAATCGTTTCATCGATTTCTGAATAAATTTCTAATAAGTCGTGTTGCCAGTCTCCTTCGCATTGAAATTAGCTGCCACGAACGAGCAAAATTTTAGTCTTTAAGATTGAGCAATGTCTTTGCTATTTATTTATTTATCAATTTATTCAATTGTAGCATTCAATGGAATTTATGTTGTTTTGGGAAAATGTTTTAGAAAAGATTACGCTATCTAATAACGCTACAAAATATTTTGGAACAAATTATAATACTCAGAAAAGTGTTTTAAATGCGCACTGCCCAGGAAAATGTTCGTTGAAAATAAGAGGCGCAGGCTGCAGTTTATGGTTGCAATCTACGTTGCTATTTATCGATATATCCCGAGGAATTCAGAAACTGTTGTAGCAGCCTTGTTCGACGCAACTCGGTGCCCTTATGTTTGATAGACAAATTACGAGGGAAATTCTTTATTGATCAATGTAGCACAGAAATGGTTGCTCGCTCTTGCTTCATCAGCTGTGCCTGATCGTTTTCGACAGCTGTGAATATTGTAGCGGTAGCATGCCACTTTGTTACAGAGAACGAGAACGCTTCTGCTTTTTCGTGGCAAAATAAGTGTTTCGAAAAATGATGAAATATTTCGAAGTATGTGATATGTGTTCGTGGAAACACGTGATAATTGTTTTTCTTTCAGTATTTTATATAACAAAGCTTTAAAACACGGCCTGACATTTAAAGAATCATAATGGTAAAGATGTATCAAACTTAAAATCCAGAAATACTATATTAAAGTAGGGGTTTCAAGCTATAGTTTAAAAAAATAGTCATCATCCTACGATGATTTTTCGCGGAGTTATCGTCGGTCAAAGTTGGCCAATTTTTATCGACAACTTTTCTTTGATAATTTTTCTGAGTAGTATACTTTAATGATAGTCTGACATAGACTTTGTGATCATATTGTTGTCAAGTATTCGGAGTCGAAGATGCAGAAGAATTAAAATATCGCTATGACAAATTTTTGCTTCTTAGTCTCAGTATCATCGATCAAATGGCGCGTTAATCAGCGGTTCCATAAAAGGATCATGAATTCACTCACAGACATCCAATAGCGGCCGAGGGCCCTTTGTATATTTATCACTGCGTTTTCTCCGGGCTCCTTGAAACCATACAGAACACGTATCTCCAATAATTTCGGCACACTGTTATCGGTTTCGCACCGGAACGGTTGGTCATGTGTGTTCTTCCAAATCCCGTTGCCTTTCCTCCCGAAAGGAAACAACCAGTCGTACGGGATGGCGTATGTACTTCTGATCAAATCCGTTCTGTCGAAGTTTGTCGGCCTCACTTTGCACTCCTGTTCTTAACAAAATTATTGCATCGTTATTACAACAAACGAACGCGCTCGCACGATCATTCGTACAGAAATTGTTCACTTCGCACTCCGCAAGCGACATCCAAAAAAGAAACATTTATTTTTAAGACAACATGTGCTCGTGCTTTTTCATAAGTTCGCTTACTGTCGTAGATATTAATTATAAGTATCGCGAATAATTAATAGAAATTTAGACACGTGAAATACTACTTCAAAGAATTATTTCCAATACACCCTAAGAAAATATTATTTCATTTAGTAATCTTCTTTACCAAAACATAAATATTGTTTTCAACGCGTGTTTTTATCTCTCGTCAAATAAATCTTGAAATATTATTTCATGCGAACGAGAGTATGAAATATTTCCAATACTGTTTTTAAATATTTTCACCAATGCTTTCACATATTTCTGAAATAAAATTGTATTCGAGTATTTACGAATTAAATTTTATTCGAGAAATATTTCGAATAAATTCTTCGAATCAAATTGTATTCCGGCAATGTATCGAATAAATTTTTCGAATAAAATTCTATTGGTATAATATTTCCAGTAAATTCATCGAATCAAATTCTATTTGCATAATATTTCCAATAAATTCTTCAAACATTTGATTCGTGTAACATTTCGAATAAAATCTTATTCGTAAAATATTTCGAATAAATTCTTCGAATAAAATTTTATTCGAATAACGTTCCGAATAAAATATTCGAAGAATTTATCCAAAAGATTATTCGAATAAAATTGTATTCGAACAATGCCGAACTCTGATCCGGCCAGTCTTATCCCCCGAATGAGAAAGACCAGAGCTGGTACAATTCCCTCCGCGTCCCCGCAATTTTCTTTTCCCATTGGGTGAAATTCAAAGGCTACTTTGGCCGAGTAAGCAACCGTGCGGCGACCGTGGTATTTCGGGAAACAAACAGCAGCAAACTATTCCGATTATCTAACCCGAAATGATAGCGCGGCCTTTGATCGTGACTCAGGTTTCCGCGTCTCGAGCGTAATCAGCCGGCCGAGGTTCGATCGTCGCGGTGCCGGATACAAGATCACACCGCTGGTCTCGTTATCGAGAACACTGGCCGCCTCCCAGTGGTCGGTGGTCGATCGATGATGGTACTCGTAAGCCGTCAGATCACGATTCATCGAAAACAGCCTGCATCCGCCGGCCTCGCGACCTCCGCCGTGATCGCAGTCGTTCTCAAAGTTTTCGTTTCCCGCGTACCCGTCCTCCTCTTCACCCTCGCCCTCGCTTTCCGCTTCCTCCTCGGCAACGTCCGCGCTCGAGCCGAACTTCAGCCGTCTTCTGCGACGATAGCGGGTCGTCCCGTCGTCTCTCACCTCGAAGATATTTCCACAGACGTCGACGCTTCTGAATACGACGCGCTGCACCTCCGCAGGGTAGAAGTTGTAGGTGGACGTTGACCGGCTGCCACAAGTGGCGCACGTGTTGCCCTCGAATGACAGAGCCTCTTCCTCGATCTAATGGAAATTCGAAAGGTGTCGATGAGTTGAAGGATACTCGATACTAACGCGACGTTTGTCTCCTGTTATTGTGTTCTGTTTTCGCGGATCTGTTCGTCTCGCTTTCCACGAACCGGGCCTAGCGCCTTGTCTGGCGCAACAGGGGATGTGCCGAAGAACGCGAAATCGCGACTTTAACACTATTTCTACCAAGCGGTGTCAAAACACATGTTTCAAATTTGAACTTCAAATTATTCTCAAATTTTAATTATTTCTCCAATTTGTTGACTTTTCGTACAGTAGTTGCTAAATTAATTCAGTGATATCATTTTTCTCCAGCCTCATCCTGGATCTAAAAATGTTCACATGATCTACCTATTTCTACCATGAGGTGTCTTTTGAAATCTTGAAGATTTCATAATAGTATCTAATTGTAAACGATTTTACATAGAAATGTCAGCGCCACTTTGTGTCATAATATCGATTGTAATCACTTTAGAGAATTCCTATTTCAGTTGCAACGCAAAATACAGGAGTTGTTGCATAACTTTGATATTCGTTTGTTCCCCGGCATGTTGCATTTTAGTGCAGACCATTGCAGTGACCAGTTATAAAAAAACTGAATAACGTCTTTCGTTCTCCAATTTTGGTAATGAGTTTAATACACGTGAATTTTGGTTTTATAGATATGTGCGTACAAAAATTGCTGTGGAGCAACCAGTGATTTGTAAAAAACTGTTGTATTGAGTAAAGAAAGAATTTGATTACAATGCTGTTTTTATGATTATTGTTGAGTTAATAATATTACTATGTTAGATTATCTTTCTAAGAGAAATAGAAAAATAAACAAGATAATATTGTTTTATTATTGTTTCTGTAAGGTAAAACATGTCCTGATTAGTTTATTTTTATTTTACAAAGGGGGATTCCAGTCTCAAAAGTGACTTGCAATTGGGAAATGAGAGATTCCTGTGGTTATTTGAAGTAACTTTTTCCTTTACAAAAATTTTCTCCGAGGCATCGTTAACGAATTATTAGCGAAAAACAGTGACCAATGAGAGATGAGATAAGCTGACACGAAGCGGCCAAGCCAATGAGTGGAACTGGGTCCGCTGGTTGGCTCGGCCGCCTCGCGCTAGTCAAGCTCGCTTCTCATTGGTCAGTGTTTTTCGTTAATAACTCGTAAAGAAAGCCGCGGATTGCATTTGCGCTAAGGGAAATGTTACTTCAAATGATCTCAGGAAGCTTCCATTTCTCGACTACAAGTGATTTTTGGGACACCTTGTAAAATTTTTAAAATAGTATTAATACACCTCTCTCACGTGAGAGAGAACGTGATCATTAAATCAAATCCGCAGTCCAACGATCATTAATTACTCGAACCGGGTCCGAGTTTTTCGCAGGACGACCCCTGCGGAAGTTCATCGGGATTGCGGTATAAAATATGTGTCATCGTCCGAGCCGGGATTCCTCGGCATTAGATAGCCGGCTTCCCGGGGAAATCTCATCTCGCTGGTTTCGATTACCTTTAGATTAACTCCGTCCGCCATCGAAACTTTGTAATGACCACTTCTCGATATGCTGACTCGAAGATCGTCGGGCATCGATAGGGTGCAGCTAACTGCTGACTGATCATAGAACACCGTCGCGTAGTTCTTGTGCTCGGCGCGGCATGTCAACAGGACAGAGACAAAGCTGTCCGCGATCAATATCTCGCCGATATCGCGGTGCACCGGCCCCGAGGAGGCCTCCCCGTGGCTTTTCAGATTCGAAAACGAGCCGTCGATATAGTCCTCGTCCTCCTCCTCCTGCTCCGCATCCCACATCCTCGACGTGAAGTATCGCAGGACCTCTTCGTCCGTCCAATCGCACGTCGCCGGCTCGTTTTCCACCGTGTAACCGGTCATAATGCATGTGCCGTCTAAAATGCAACGGACCTTTGAATTATAGAGGGTACGCGCGACCGAGTGCACAACGGGGAATCGACTGCACCGGGCAAGGAGAGTCCGTTCACCGAGCGGAGCCTCCGACACCCCGTATTTTTGCCGGCGAGTAATTATTATTGGTAATTGGAAAGGTACACCCGTTGACCATATGTGGCCCAGAGTTCCCGCTTGCATGAAAGAAAATTGGAAAATATTTTATCAAACTATAAAATACTAGTCGACCTTGAAACCTCGAAAACTATAACCCTGATAGGAAATGGTACTTATCGTAAATTCATTGAAATAAAATAGCTTTCGATAGTAACGCCTCTGTTGATCAACCCTAAATTGCCCAAGTCGAGATCAGCTGAGGTCGTTGAATTCATTTTTTCATCGGCAATAACATTGTGAAGTTAAAAATGTTATTTTAGAAATTACCTCGACATAACCTTGACTTCTAGTTGAAAAACAATAGTTTTTCAGTTACGTAAAGCATTATTTTTATATAGAGAATCAACATTATATTGTTTATATATTATATTATCGTATGAAATGGAATACTTTAACGACCCCCGGGTAACATTGTAAACCCGGGGGAACATGATTTGAAAATAAATATATCAGGATATGACAAAACTAAATTCCGATAAGAGAGACTCTACTGTACTCTACCGTATCGTTCCATCACGTTACATCCTCGTGGGATAAAAACATGTTTAAATAATGCACGATAATTCTACACAGTGGAAATCTACTCCCGACGTTACCGCACAATCGGGATTGCAGCCGCCAGTGGAATGAATAGTATTATAATGTCAAACGTTCCGGCGAACTTCTCGAGGAATTGAAAATGTTCCATTTAACTTTATACATTTTTCAATAAACTCAACGTAAATGTACATCGAGAGAGACCACATAACTGCTTTCCACGAATTCTCGCGGAGCTAGTTCGGAGGGCAATGAATTTAAAAGCGCTCAAGGCTCTCGCAGTTATATTAAAACCGACATTGTCGTAAATGGAGCAAACTCTTCTAACAGAGGAACTTTCCACAGTCTAAGGTGACATAAAATCATTCAACTTTACCTGGCCGATGATGGACCGGAAAGTTTCGCAATCACGGCGGATAATTGGAAACCAATCGCCGGATACGTACCAGTCACCCGAATCCCGTCTTATCAATTGCCTTTCTTATCACTTTCTTTCTACTCGCGTAGGAAATATGAGCTCTACGAACATTTCCTTGCTTTCCCAATCACTGTCCGACGTATTTATATATACGTGCATCTTCTTCCAATTAATAATCGCAATTTATCGTTCGCTATAAAGTATGAAATTCACTGTCTCACGAAACCATTAGATGATTATTAATATTGATGTCGTGATATTTTCAAGTAGCTTTATAATTCTGCGATAATAGTGAACGGTGAATGAATAATACCACTTTGCATTGCAATTAAAATTTCAATTAATTTAATGGATCTTGAATAGAAACGTCGTAATACATTTCTAAAAGGACAACTGAGTTAATAAATACATTCTATATACATATACATTCCTTATAGAATATATAATTAATATTCATTATATTAATATTGATTATATGATATATATAATTATATAAAGAATGTATATCTTGAATACGTTAATTAATTCAGTTATATGTTTTTAACGTATTACGACATTTTTATTTAAAATCCGTTGGATTAATAGAAATTTTAATTACACTGTGAAAAGGTATTTTAAAATATTTTGTCATCAATGTCGAAACTCATCGTATACTAATGGCTTCATACGAAGGATAATTTCATATGTAAATACACATATATCTGATAAAACAATTTTATCCATCATTAATTACGCTTCTTTATTAAATTAAACTCCAGCTTCTCCCATAAATGTCGAATATTGATCTAAACGTTAACGTTTCGAATGAAACTTGCACTCCAAGAGGAGCTTGTTGGACAAACGTTCCGTAGGATTTTATCCGTCCCTAGAATTCAGACCTGCCAGATAGAGTCTCTTTCTTCGAGAAAATTGCTAATCGATCTGATTGATATTGACATTAGAACTTCACAAGTGGATTGATGTAGTACCTCGCGAGTAAATTGATGTAGACAAGGCTTATCTTTCCCGGATACAAGACGCTGTACAGACACGATTTCCTCCTCCAATGAGATAATAATTTCGGCGACGATTGCAGACGTCGCTGAACAAAGACGACGGCCGATGAGAACGTGATTTTTGCCGGGCATACAAATATTTGCTGGAGCCGGCTTTTAAGTGCAAACAAAACGCAGCCGAGATGAGGAAAGTTCGGTTGTAAGTTCATGAACTTGGCTCCCTCGAATACGTATGTTACGGGAAAATGGTTCGCGGGGGCGCGGGCGTGAATCACTGCATAATTTTAATGCCCCTCCCGCCTGCAGAGAATAAATATTTACATTCGCGGGACTTGATAACGCGGCGCGGCGTCGCCGGCGAGAAAATGCTTGACAAAAATGCGGGCACACGTTGGAGGATTTTCGCTGCATTAATGCCAGAATTTTATAAAACGTTCGCGAGCGAAATCGATTACGAGTTCCCGCGAACTTAGTCAATTTTGCCAAACCGATGGCTATTCCAAAGTTGGAATACATTCGAATACAAAGAAGGCGGTACTGTAGCATCGTTATTAGATCAAAAAAGTTTCACGAATAATATAAAATATATAGAAACTTCTTGTAATTGACAGTGAGCAATTTTCATTTTGGATAAAAATCTGTAGTTTAATCGTTTAGCTACTGCAAAAAATGGTATTTACCTTGGCAAACAACATATTGAGTGTATTGGTCAATTCAATAAAAATGAGTAAAAAAATAGTAACACTCAGAATCGAAATCTATATACGAAATAAAAATGTTATGTAGCAATTGCAAAAGAAGCCCAAGTTTGCTCATAATTTATTTTGACTCTTAATCTCTCAGCTCTGCGGATTAGTTGTTAAAATTTGTTTGAAGGTCTAATGATTTGTTATATAAAATATACCATTGCATTTACGAGAGTCTACGGAATCACTCCCATATCTTTCCTAATCAGGACTAAACTTAATAGCGAAGCTCTTGCCCCGCGAATATTCAAGCCACGGGTAATTGCGATCACAGTACAATGGAAGAGTGTTAATTATTTTGACAACGAATCAATTATGTTAACCGTAACGGGTTACATTTGTATTTGCATTTCAAAAGCGTCGTGGACCGTAGACACTTGGTCGTTTGAATAATTATAAGCGGTTTTGTAAGCGCGTGTACATGAGCTGCGGTTCATTACTTTGACGGGACGTCGGCGTCGGGAACCATAATTTGAGCATTAATATTCGCTTTGTAAAACCGTATGAAATTTCGACGGGCACGGAGAATGGTGCGGAAGGAATTAGAATTGGTTCGACAAAATGGCGGGAGCGGCCGGGACCTACCGGGGAATCCGACAATCAGCTCTCCATTGGAATTCAGCAACATGTTGGTACCGTCGCCGCGGCGCGTGAATTTCTCGTCGACCTCGTAGTCGGACGCTGTCCTCACGAGTAATCGATGGTCTTCGCTTACGACCAAGTCGTCGAGCACCTCGTACTGTCGGCCGTCGTAATTCACTACCCTGTATCGCGACACCTTCACAGTGGCGTCTGTCATCGAGCCAACGTTGTCACTGTCCTAAGGAAACGGCAGATCGAATCCGAGTTAGGACACCTGACGTCGCGAACCAAGCGAGAATCACGGAGTCCCGCTACGGTCGCGCACGGTTAATGTCGATTCGGCAGCCAGCATGTAAATCATTTTCACTCGGTATCCAAAGTAATTTTCTCTGAGCTACAGCATTTCCATTTTGTAAGACTTTTTAGCGCGCTTTACTCATCAATTTTTAATCGAAATAAAATTTAATTAATTTGGAAAGCTGTACAAGAGTGTTAAAAGCGCAACTGTTGTATTAGTCAGAGACATAAATTTATATATATAATAAAAATGAAATGCGTATAACAAAATAATAAGAATTAAATTCGTAAACTGGAATGGGCTTCTAATAGAAAATTAGTATATAAGAGATTTTTAAAAAAAGTATTTGTACACTTCTAAAAATCAATAACTTTTTTAAAACTGAACTGAACTGATAATGACTAGAATATAGTTTCTTTACTGACTATATAGTAACCCGGTCCTTCTAAAGCGTCGAAAAAATTCGTTTAATTCATTTTGTCGAGAAGAAAGTTATTTAGTCCATTGATGAAACAGTTACAGCGTTCTAAAAGTTGTACCAATACATTTCTCATGCAATTGAATCGCCGAAGATCGAGTAAAAATGTCACGTAGCCGCAGTCCGGCAGTTAATTGTTTGCAGCTGGTAACATTGTTAGTCGATTCGGTTGAAAATTTCAGCGTGTTTTAGTACGAAATTGGCTCCGGAAAGTTTCGGAAGTCGAGCCGAACGCGCCGGTAGAACCGGGAAAGATTCGAAGTTGCCCGGAGACGTTGAAGTGACTCGAGGGAATATGAACGATCAAACGTGGACGTGTTAAGTGCTCGTAAAGCCTGGATTCTTTACTTATTGGAACAGATCGTTCCGGTGGCCCCGGCAAAATGAAATTTAACGGTCACTCGACTCACCGTCCTTGAAATCTGCAACGCAGTATCCCCCTGGTCTACTTCAGTCAATCGGGACTTGGAGGAACTCGTCGGCTTCCTTTTACTTCTCTCCGGAAGGGCCGATCCTTTGCGTGGTCTGTCGCCTTTGAAAAAACGGAGCTGGAAAGAAGGAGCTTTTAATCGGCCCGCTTGAGTTTACAAATATTTGTGGCCTCCGGAACGTTCATTTCACATTCGCCCGCGCTTGCGAAATCGCTTCCGGTTCTCGAGCGAGCTAAAACGCTCGTTAATGTCATACACCGGCAACGTAAACAGAATTATCGACGGCAAAAATTGAGTGCCGCGGATCTCGCAGTTCAATTTAATCACGGGAAAGTCGTTCGCCGCGATAACGATTTTTGTTCGACGCGGGAAAACAGAGGACGCTGGCGGTCGATGGTTTACATCGAACCTCGAGCGAGTTTCCTTTGAAATATATGGGATAAATTAACTACGCTCGATAGCATAATTAAAGCATCGTTAATTTTTGGCCGAAAAATTGTCGATCTTTGAGCAGTTGTTACACTGGTGAATGCTACTAGAGAATTATGAATTTCTTTTTAATTAAAGATTAAAGTCTCTGCTTTACGATACTGTAGTCTAAGCATCTCCATGCATCTCCATGACTATAGTAGCCTAAATCTCAGGACATCATCGTAAAAACGTAAAATAATCGTAGCAACTTACTGAATTCTTCAAATTAAAGGGAAAAGTGTAAATTTGACGATATAACGAACATTATGATCGACAAGAATTTTTCCAAGACCATAGAGGGCATTAAACTCTACACTTTTTATCACGAACAGCCCTCAGATTTACGATACTACAGTCATGGGGATGCATGATATCAAAAATTAGACTATAGCATCATAAAGCAGAGATTTCAAGCTGTAATTTAAAGGAAAAAGTCATAATGAAACAATGACTTTTAAAGAAGTTAAAGTTCAATGATAGGCAATTTTTCTGCCGAAAATTGGCGATGCTTTAATTTTGCTGTTGAGTGTATTTGAAGTAGTCAAAATTTCGAAATATCTATTTACTTCAAGTAGGACATAATTCTCAAAATAATGTGCAACAGAAAGCTTGTTTCAAGAAATCTTTACACGTGAATTTTCGTCAAGCAAAACTCGCTGTTCATAATGACATAATCATTGAAATAATATGCAGCAAGATTCTATTTTCAAAAATCTTTACAGCAATTTGCTTCGAGATTTTGCTTAAGAGATTTTTGTCCGGGCCATTTAATATTGTCGCGAGAAAGATAATCGTTCCACTAGCGCGGATAATGGAAGCAGGGCATTATTCTTCGGAAAAGTGTTTCTTATTGTCGAATAATCATTTAACATAGTCAGATCGGTCCATTTATCTTGCAGAAGTGACAGTGAGATAAAATAATATTTAAAATAATATTATTTCGGAAGTGATCGTAGACGTGGAAATAATTATGAAATAAAATAACATGTCATTTAAAGTAATATTTAAAATAATGTTATTTCGAAACTGATCGTAGTCATAGAAATAATTATGAAATAAAATAACATTATCTCCAATGCGTAGTTTGAGAGCTTCAGAAATTAATAATTAATAAACTACGGATCTTTGTGCAAGATAAAAATTCTCTAAAAATTTCTATAAACATTTTTAAGGTTTTTACTGGTTTGTATTCCATCTAATCACTTTTGTCATTAATACATAAAATTCGCAATCCAACTATTAGTATATAGATTTTATAACACGAAAAACATTCACCTGCAATTCGTCACCGTAATAAATAAAATGTTTCTGACATTACGTCACTTTCTTGCTGTGTATGCACAAATTTTTAGAAAATCATAGACTCCATCTTTAATTAACGTAAAATGCATTGTTAGCGTGCACTGCAATCTATGCACAGCAATAATAATCGAGTAGTGGGATCTACAGCATAATGGTTGATATCCTAATTAATAAAAAGAGGACGAAGCCAGTAGAATCGTAGTCTAGAATCGAATAAAAATTGAAAGGATCGTATCTATACCTCTCCCAGAACTTGCGTCATCGTCGGTCTTCTCAGGTTCCTTAGGTGGAAGCTGTTCGAAGGCTAGACAAGTCACAATGTCTCCATTCGGACGAAGAACAATAACCTTGCCGTCATCGAAGTACACCAAAACGGTTCCATTTCTCAGAAACTTTCGACAAACTTCGTGGACCCCTCTAGCGCCGCTGCAACTATTTCTAATGTAGGATTGGCGAATGTAAAATGGATTCTGCTCGCTGTCCCCGACGACTGGTTCGATTAACAACCCTGACGGCCATGATCCTCGGAAATCGAATCCTCTGTTTGACCAATTGTTCGCGAAGCTGGCATCTGAATACGGAATAGAAGCGAATCATTAGGTAGAAAGGAGTGGATATCGCAGGTCGCTACAAAATAAAGGAAATTTGAGAAAGAAAGGAAACACAAAGAGTGAAAATATTTTATGTCTTCTTCGATAAATATAAAGTTAATTGTACCCGAAAACAAACAAAAGACACAGCAATGGTTAGCTCACGGTAACCAGCCCCCCTTACTCTGTACACCGATAAAAACGAATTTTGAAAACTGGTCGACGTCACGAAGATGTTGCGAATACGATCAAACGAGGTTAGACACTTGTAATCGTAGAAAATGCGAAACAATCTCACCGCTCGCGATCGGCAATTTTTCGAAAGCCAGGACGATTCCCAAAGGACTGGTCAGATGAAACACGTCCGAGAGTTCCGGGTCGTTTATACGGCGGAATAAATGCAAGCAGTAGTCTCTAATGGTAACCGTGATACGTAAATCCTTATTCTTATAAATCCAATCATCCATTTCCACGTTAACCCGCGCACCGTCCGCCGAGAGGAACACGGTTTTGCGATTTTTTACGTGCACACGCAATCTTCCGAGGTCATAGCCAATGAATTCGTAACTACCTTCTTGCAGGTCGGTATAACGCGAGCGACTCCTCCTCGAGATTCTACTCACAGTGTCCTCTATGTACGATTTCGTGTCTCTTTGCTTCTCCTTCTTCGCGTCGTCCGAGGTTTCCTCGACCATGGAAAATAAATCCACGTCTGCGCCAGAAATGTTTCTAAGTTATATAATTTTAGAACAGCCTCCAGTTCTCGCGCGTTCCTTAAAAACAGGTAACCGTTGGTCGACGCTTTGATGCAATAAATCATATTTACTAACGTAATTATCATATCGTATAAATCATAAATTATATTAACGATTTTTAAAATAGTTATTTAAAATTGTATACTATATGTAAATATATTCGCTCTTAGACTACCGTGTCACTCGTATACCAGTGACGACTTTGTTTAAATTTGGAAATTAATTGTTACGCTGATCTATTATATCCTCCTAAGTTTATTAGGATCCGGAAAACGTAAAAATGTCGAAAAAATAATTAATGTGTTAGAGTTCAACTGTCGAATTTTAATTTGATTAAATAGAATACTTCAATGTTATATAATTTTTTAGGACATTAACGTGGCAGTGAGAGTGTTGAATTGAATTGTTTAGAGTAACTAGAGAAAATGGAGTGAAGTTTCAACGAAAGAAAGCAACATTAACAATAATGCGGATGAAAGAGAATTATTCCAAGAAGAAACTGCTGCCTAAAACTGAATAACGTTACTGTATTTCAGTTTTCCTTATTTTCGTCGAGCAGATATTGATTTCCGCTTAGAGAGTCTCTCTTAGAGCAGAGTACAGTTTGGTTTTATCTCCTCTAATTATTCCCTTCAGACAATCGCCGTTTTAATTAACCATGAAACAATAGATTCACTCCACTGTACAAATACTTGCAAGATAATTGTCACGTGTATAAATGATGTCTAATAAATTATACTAAACAATTTAGTACGGAATATTTCACATTTTTACATGTTCCTTTTTGTAGGATTATTTATCTTCAACTGATCACAGTAATTAGGCCAGTGTACAAAAATTGACAAACAGAAACTGGATTAATGTTTATTCATTTATAATTTCAATCATAAATTTATGATTGAAATATAATTTAAATAATTTATATTTTATACTTATATTTATATATTATCTATAATTTAAATGTTTCAAGAAGTGCGACATAGATATAGGAAACTATATAATTTATCGAAAACTCCAGGCATTTGTCATCTTCGCTTTTACTTGCAATGTACACCATTCTGATCGACGATTCAACAAAAACGCAAAGAGTCGTTTTAAAAAATAATACTCGCCGTTCGCCTGCCAGAGGGAGCGGCCAATTTTGTGTAAAAAAAGAAACGAACCTGCTTTCCGGGCGGCGAAGTCCTTGGCCTTGAGGGACCAAGGCAGGATGAAGTCGTCGTCGGTAAATAGCAGCCGTCCGTCGTTGAGCTCGGACGCCTTCTTCATCAATCTTTTCAGCGACTCGTTAGTCAGCATTCTGTACATCACTTCGTCCCAGTCTATCCAATCCTGTTCCTCGGGCACGACGTACTCGCAGAAGTCACGGAGCCGCACCGGTGTCCGAATGCTGGACACCCCGAACTCCTCGTGCACCCCGTTGGACCTCCACTGGTCGCCGAAACGCAGCAGCACGGAGTCGGTCGGCTCGAAGTAGACCGTGTTGTAGGTGTCGTACGTGCTCAGACACTGTTGCACACGTTGCACAAAAATGGATCTCGGCAGCAGCTCCACGTCGTTGAACTCGCTCAGTCCTCCGTTCTTTTTGTATCTGAAGTTGAAAACGTTCTCCGCCAAGTACCCGGGGACCAACATCTCCCGAGGATCTATGATCTGGAACAACGGGGCGCAATCGACGATGAACGGCAATACCTTGCCATAGTCTATGCTGCCGTCGCTGTAGAAGTGTATACGCTCGTCGAATCTCGACGTGAAACTCGGGACCGACTTGCTCCGCTCTATCGGCGAGTGCTTAATACTTAAAAGGCCCGCCAGTTTGTCTTCTTCCGGGCTACTTTCCGCGACTCTTCCCGACCCGAATATCATCCTATCGAACATTAATATGTGTAAACAGTGACAGACTTCCTCGGTGCTCGCCGCCTCGCCCATGTGTCCGCGAATCCCGTCGATGTGGCGCGAGTATTCGTCGCGTTTCTGCGCGGTGACTTCGTGTTTCCCGTGAAGATCCATGATACACGGATGCCAACATATGCACAGGATCTTCTCGGCGAGGTTGCTCGTGTCCAACGAATTCGAACAGTCGTCGAAGAGGCTGACGGTTTCGTTCAGGATATCTTCGCGGAGAACTAATTCGATGCTGGTCACGGGCTCTTCTCGGACCTTCTCTTCTTCGTCCAAACCGTATTCCGCGTTCAGTGTCCTTATCTTCTCGTCGACGTGCGTGTACTGTAGACTCCCATCGTCCACGTGCGTTTCGGCGTGCGTCTCTTTCGTGTTCTTTGATTCGTTGGTTTCGCGAGACATGTAGCAGAAAAGAATTTAACGGAAGTGAGAAACATCGGAGCCACCTTTCTTTTCTTTTAGTATTTTTAATTATATTTGTTATAGATGCGTAGAGTGGAAATGGAGCGAGAAACAGAGTAGCGTGAAAAGTAGCGAAAATGGCAGCTAACGATTTAATTGAAAAGCAAGGAAACGAATAAGCCATGGTACGCAGGATATAAATTGCCTAGAAACTTCATCACGTTTGCAAGCAGGTATCGTTCAAACCTCTATAACCTAAATGGCTCGTTAGCAAGTGTTAATTTCGTTGCGAATTGTGCATGTTTCTGTGGAACAGAATTTCAAGATCTAATCATATAATCTGGCGGCGTCCAGAATACGAAGAACAGCGTACAATTCTAGTAAATCATCTCCTTAAGCACAAGTAATATACACCATTTTGTCTTAGCTCCTTCCTAGTTAAACCCGATATTAACCCTTTGCACTCGAGCGGTGACTCCGAAGCACCGCTAAAATTGTTTAATCGCGCTCCGATATAATAGTTATATTAATAAACTTTAGATTTTAAAAAATTGTTCACAGTATAACTGTTCTATGCGTCAGAAGACTCAATTTCATGTGCATAGAATGCACTTTGTCATAATAAAATGGAGATAATATAAGTTAGAAAAATTAGTTAGAGTTAAAGGGTTAAAAGGCAAAGGGCAAAGGGTTAAAGGACTTGAAATTATATATCACTTTATGATAAAATGTACCATAAGGATTTAATTATTGATAACTATTGTATATAATGTACAAAATTGTGATCTGCTGTATACACCTAATTCGGTTTAAGGCAATAATAATAAATAAATAAATAACAAATAACGTCTCTTCATTATTAAAAATTATTACAAACTTGGCGGAAGTTATGCAGAAGTTGGAAGAAAATTTCGTAAAGAATATGGAAATGAAAACTGCAAATCGAACATGCAAATCGACAGAATAATTTAAAAATTTGAAGGAAGTGGTACACCTGCAGATAAAGTTAATAAACAATATCATCGTAGTGGCTTCGTGTGAGCGAACACGTACGAAATGAACACTCCATTTATCTGACCACAATTTAATATAAATAAATAGATATCTTAATATTTATATAAATATAATTTATCCAATTGTCCGAACATTATTTAATATAAATAAATTATTATGTTATTATAAATAAATAATAACATAAATATCTCAATATTTATATAAATATAGTAATACAAATAATATAGGCAAATATGTATGAAAAATCAAATCAAACAAAAGTTTCTCATTAATTACATGACTACAAGTTGCAGCAAAAGATACTGATAACGAACTTTTTATGTAATAAAGAGAAAGATTATTTAAACACTTTACCAAAATATTAGGAGTCTCACTGTTATATCGAAAATAAATTAGTGAAACTGACTTTGATCTAAAGTTTCATGTTTCTAGAACTAGAAACATGAAACTGTAACTAACCCGATATTATAAATAAATTATCTACAATTATACAGACGAATAAACGTCGAAGAAAGATAGAGCAATTGCACTCCTAGAATCTTCGTCGGATAAATGTGGATTTACTCTATCCTAGCTCAGCAACAATAGATCTAGAAAACAAGAATTCTGGGACAATCAATTGTCGGAGTCCATCCCGGAATACGAAACACCGCAAACGAAGCTTACTGTCTGACCGTCGGGATCGCCGGTTTCCTCGATCTCCCTCTCGATCGCGTTTCTGCCGTCGTTCGCATCGATTTGCGCCAGAATGGCAAACAGTATGAACGGTAGGGAAATGCATTCCTGCGGGACAGCGTCTAACAGCGCCCTATACGTCTCCGTGTCGCATTTCCTCGGTGCATCGTCGGCTATGCCCGTCTCGATCCTGATGCTCTTCAAATAATTCCCGTGTTGTCGATGAAGATCATAGAGATCGTACATGAAATACGAAACCCGATCGTACAGATCCTTCTTGAGATGTTCGTATTCGTCGTCGCGGAAAATCTCGGGCAGCTCCGGCGGACGGAAAAGCAGGATTGCGACGTCGAGCAGCGCCGGATGCGTTTCCGGATCCATCGTTCTCTTCTCGATCGTCGACCAGAACCGGTACAGATCGACTATGCTGCTGTGATATATCCTGAAACGGTTCGTGCTCCGGGTTTTCTCCAGCTCGTCGACGGTCCCGCAAGCCGCCAGCCGATCCAAATCACGGTTAGATCTCTTCAGCCGCATCACAAAGCTCAGCGGCACCGCCGCGTTTATTAAATGTTCAGGAAGATCCGGATCGTGGAATCCCGTCAGAATTATGTACAGATTCGGACCGTCGAGGGGCGCGTCGTCCACGTACACCGTGTCCCGCCATTCCTCCCCTCGTTTACGCAGCCTCGTGATCGCTTTGTTGTTCAGCTTTGCGGCGTTGAATGACTTCGACCCCGGCTGACCTAGTTTTCAATCTAATTAGCGCTTTTCGAACGGCAAGCTTTCTCGGCGTTGCAACAATGTTCCGTGTTTACAACGGCGGTAGTGCCACCGCTATTATTCGAACCTTCGATATCAGAATTCTCAATTAGGATCGCCGTAATCGAAGGCAACTGTTCGACTTTGGACTGCGATCGCGCAAAAACCGGGGATTGAAGACGGTTATGTTATAGCTTAGAAACGACAGTGATAAAGTAGGCGTATTTGCAAGCAATGCCACGAAAACAAGCTTTCATGAACTGTTTACCTAATTTGCCGATTTTCTGTCAGCCTAAATATGTAGTATCGGGAATATTTGCACGGTATTTAGTTTTAAGATGTAGATTATAGGTACACTGGGCCGGGAAAAGGAGTTGCGAACGACAATAAAAAAAAGAAAGAGAAGATATTCTTTCGAAATAAAGCACAGTTCCGAGTAATTTTCAAACTTAGAATCTTTCGCATTTTTACCCCAATCAGCCACGGTCTGCATGATCCTGTACTCTTCGTCAATTTCGTGTTCCAGCTCAGCCATCCTCTTCACGATGCCGATGGTCTCTTCTTTGATCCGATAGATCAGATACTTGATCACTTGAGCCGCCAACCAAGCTGGCAACGTAGCATTCTCCTCGATTAAGAACTTGCTGGCGAAGTGACAAACGCCCTGGACAATCGGGCATTTGTCAAGGCTCGGCTTCGACAATATTTTCACGCTGCACAACATTTTTTGATAGCTCAGCGAGTAGATGGCTTTCCGTTTGCCCTCCTCGACAGCGGTGTTAAAGAGGGACACGCACCTGGAGTGCTCGGTGGTCGTTTCGACCATCATGGTCACGATACACCACCAATTTTCGTCGTTGATGGATATCGCATCTAATTCGGCGCGCCATGAGTTCTCGTCCAGTGTTCTCGACTCTTTTGCTACTGGCTGAATCTTTGGCGCACCTTTTCTCTTTTTCATGGTAGGCTAATTTTGACGTGGTAATCTGAAACACCTGTTTCGACTCGTGCGGTGTCAAGTCGAGAAACAAGTGACGGGGTTCGAAAGCGGTTCTCCATTTGCAGCAACTTCATCGTTATTGAAAGGTTCTTCGGGGGTTATTTAGAACGAAAGAATTCTTCGGAGATTATTTTTGAAAAATGATTTTTCGGAAATTATTTTAAAGGAATAATTCTTCGTAAATTTCTTCACAAAAGTAATTCTTCGGAGATTACTTTGGAAAAATAATTCTTCGAAGATTATTTAAAAGGAATAATTCTGTGGTGATTATTTTAAACAAATAATTCTTCAGAGTTCATTTTTAAAAGATTCGGATATTATTTAAAACTGAAAACTATGTTGATTCATTTGTGCGCACACTGTAGTACAAATATATAATAATAAAATCAAAAATTATGAAAAGATCAAAAATCAGAAATTATAGAAAATTGAATTATTTGAGGTTGTTTTTAAGAAAGGTACAAATACAAACATAAATAAATTTGGGACAGTTTTACAAAGGCAAATTAATTTTATTGTGAAGGAAGAGATTATCTAAGGATTAGATATCTCATTGATTATCTTAGAATTAATCTAAGGATTAATCGATTCAGTGGGATGAAATTTAGGAGAGAATTTGCTACCTTATAGACATTCGAGACTGATTATAGCGCTATGATTATTCAGTCAACAACTAGGTGAAGGTTGAATTAATATTGAAAAGTGAAAAGAAAATATAATTGCTATAAAAAATCGATGGATTAGAATCTATGCTGGAATAAAAATTATTAAAGGATTATTAAAGGAATATTGTTAACAAAACATAAATTTTATTCGTAATATTCAGAAAATAAAGATCAGTATGCATCGATTAATATTGCATAAGCAGGTGAACATAGCGATATTTCCGATTGGCCATCGAGTTTATTACCTTTGGTTTTGAGTAGGTGTCTAGATCAAGTGTCGCATTTGTATACATTTAGGTACATACTAATATGCAGAAATCTATTTACCGATAGAGGCTCGTTAAGCCCTATGTACGATTCAATAACATTTCATTGAGTACACGGACAACGAGGTTTGATATCGAGCCAATCATGTTCCGCGGTTTCCGTACTTCATTTCGCACTGCCTCTCGATATGACTACGATACCGTTCCTTCGAATTTACCAGTATTCGCATTTAAGGTTTCCCATTAATTGATAAACACATTTGCTTACAAGATTAAATTGTAGGATAAAATTCGTTACCATTTTCTTACGCAAAAATCAAACATTGCGTTAAACTTTTGTTATCGTTCCTTCGAAACTGTTATTTCTTCCAGAAATAAAAAAAAAATTAATGTTCTGCTTGCTCGAATAAAATTCGGGCAGACAAAATTGTAAAAAGTAACTCTAACAACTATTGATCCCAATTGTATAATTAATTATTCATAAATTAATCTTATAGTTTAAAAAGATTCGAACGCAGTTTTAAAAATTGATTCCGTTTTAAAGTATGCAGAATTAAATGCACGTCCGTCCAGTCCAAATCCATTCTCCATACCAAATTTATTTAGTCTCATTTCGTTGTAAAATCGCATCACGTTTGGCTGTAATCCAGAACACAGTGTCAAGCAAACATCACGTAATTTATTGGGATTTAGTCAGTAAAACGTATATTCGCTTTTTGGTTTCATGCGTTCTTCCAATTATTGAATTCCTCTGGGAACCCATAGGGATCACGTATCGGCAAAACATGGCGGAATGCATTCCATTAAAATAACTAGTTATCCTATCAGTTCGCATAATAAAGATTAAAGAGCAACCTCAATTTATCAATTAGTTCCATATTACGGCATTTGTGACAAAAACAATTAAACACGAAGCAGTAAAAAGCATTTAAAGAATTTAAAATAAACTGTTCTATTGTTTTCAAATTAATAATATAGTTAACACTTCTACCACACTATGTTCCTTACAGTTACGTTGACTAGAACTTTCTCGATTGAATACTTAAATGTTGATAACAAGAAAACAGAATTTTGTTCCAACTTCTATAAGTTATTTTCTATATCATTTCTTTATTTTATTTTCTATATTATTTCTTTTTTATTTATTTTTCTATTTTATTTCTATCTATATATGAAACAACATTCATACTTAACAGATTATTTCTGAGGTACAAGGTTGTTGATTAAGGGATGAATCTTTCATTTGCTTCTTCACTAGATTGCATGAAATGCATAATTACCAGACAGCAGATTTTATGCATTTATGGCAGAAGCGGATAGATATAATTTATGACAATGGAAAGATTGGCAGAAACTAAAAATCGTCGTGTATTAATTTATTAAAATTGTTATCAAGAAAAAAAAACTTGTACTTTTCTCCTATGTTCTATAATTGAGCCGTTTATTTTGGAAATGGCCTAAATCCATTCCCCAATTATTTTAATATTTATATTCTTACATTATGTAATATATAATCACATTTCAGCAAAGCCTTTAGAACGCAACAACTCTTAGAAACAAAAATTTTACACTACCATGTTATCAATTACCAATATTTTTAAATTTATTAAAACGCAAAATTCTTAAATATCCGAATTTTAAAACGAATAGACTTAGGCTACTTTCGAAATAAACGGCTTAATTGATGCAGACAATTTGTATTTTGCATAAAGATCCACAGACCAAATAATTACATTGAAATACGTCATTCTGTTATGGCAAACATCGTGAATTACAATAATTTATTACTAGAAACCTCCATTACAAATCAGACTGGTTAAGCTCAACAAGGAGTTATAGAAAGAAACACCAACTATATATTGCAATTAACACTAAACCTACCATGGAGGTCAAAATGACCAGCTTTATATATTTTATTTAAAAACTGTTTTTAAATTATTGAGATTGTTGAAGTTTGATATGTTTGATTTTAAAATTGTTGAAATCGTTGAAGTTTTATGTATTTTATTTTAAAATTGTTGATATTTTCTACATTTCATATTAAAATTGTTGAAATTTAATATATTTCATTTCAAAATTATAAAAATTATAGCGATCCTTCCATAGGAAATAATTGCAGAAATTCTAGAAACTATGTAAAATGGCGAGAAATCTAAATAACTTCAGTCTTGTCATACCAAAAACGCAACACGTGTCTTTTAATTTTTACTTTGCATAAAAATCCTCTGTCCCACGATAAGCACTTAAAAAACCGGAGAGCTTCTGGCATTATTTTACCAGGTAACCGGAAAAGCAGCAACATTTCCATCACAGGACTCACCGGACCATTGCAAATGATTGATATCAAGCCTTTTCCTCGGCAATCGGTACAACGATAAAGGCAGTTCTACGGAGACCTATCGAAATCGTTCTATTTGTTCGAGTATGTAATTTCATTGTAGCCGGATAGAATGTTTTCTCACATGATTAAACAGCATTGGTCGCCGTAGACCGCGGCGGTGAACGTGTCGATCACGCGAAACCCCGAATTAAAAGGAAAAACGGGTGCGGCGTGGCGCGGCACGGCGGAGCCGCAATCATTCGGTTGTTAATCCTCACGGTCCCGATCCAAATGACCTCTCACTTGAACGCGGGCTGGCGGTAATTTCGTGGCACCGGTTGCGTAACTTGTTAGGTTTGATATCTATCGCGATGGCCCCCTCCGGTTACAAATTACGACGCCAGTTGCGAGTGGGTCAAGACTCGCGAACCCGCGATAAAATACTGCATTCATTAATTAATTCGCCGGTGAAATATCGCGGCGATGTGTCACGCTGGAAGTTGCCCCGAATCTCGCGACAGTTTTGTTAATGGACAGCGTTCCCCCGCGTAACTACCATTGCTCGCGGATCCATTAAACAGCTCGCGGGCTCCGGGAATTAAATGAAAAGAATACACTGTCTTCCGGCACCGAAGCCGCTGGGACTCGGCCTGCTCTTAACGATTATGAAAACGTATCGCAGATGCTGCGATCGGCTCGAATCTGAAAAAGAAACGCCTAGAGGATATTCCGACGCCGATGTCGCCTCGGCTCTGCGTCGTAATGATGATTAGAAACCTCGGATTGCGTCGTTCAACTCGCTTCTTCCTGATTTCCAATGATCAGATGCTTGTAAGACTTTAATGCGTCGGAAACGAGTTTCTTCGTCGCCTTCCTTGCGCAATTTAACCCTTAGGCTACCGACATGATGCCATACGAAATCACTAATGTTGGATAGTATTCCAATTACGGAGGTTCTTCGAAATACCGTCAATTTAATTTCTTTTTACGGTAATAGCAATAATGTGACAAAGAATTATAAGCAACAACATTTTAATATAACATTTGATATTATATTAAGTGAATGGAATCATTTAGGTACTCCATTAGTTTACTATAAGGGAAATTATTAAATGTTGCGTACATTTAACTTCCGCTTTCACTTACACCGTTACGGTTAAGAAATCGAATTTATGTAAATGGTAATAATTTTAAATAGTTTTTATGCTATAAAAATCATTCGATTTTATAAAGGAAGTATAAAGTTTAACATTTCTTGTACAGTTTTAGAATAAACAGAGCAATATATAACTGGTACATGCTTTTAAACTCTCGACATTCATATTAACTCCGTAATTAATGTGTATAGTGTGTAATTAATGTGTATAGCGATCCTAAATCTAATATAACACAATGGTATTTATTATACGTTACTATGTGAGACTGGTTTGCCGATTATTCCTATAATGCAAGCTTCGACAACAGAATCGTCATGCAAACATCCTAAGTGGTTGTAGCATTATAGAATCGATGAACTCTAGACACCAATAAAAGAGTATCAAGAGGCTTCCACGGCATCCCAAGAAATCCTCCAAGAGGATCACGATTTCCAGCTTATCCTAGAGTCTAGGATCTAGACAATTGAGCAAAGTCAAACGAGTAACTTCTTCTTGCCAAGTGACTTCTAATATCTGAATTCACTGTTGGCCAAATAGGTTAAAGCTGCTTAATACGAGACTCTAGCTTATGTCTGTTACGAAAATGTCTCGAGTGTCGCATCGAGTCTTCTTTCTTGCATATTTGCTCGTATCTTCCGTTACTGTCGTTGTTGATGCCTTGAAGAATGTAGTGGACAATTATATTTGTAAAATAAGCACGTAGCAAAAAATTTTTAAAAGGGGTTCGATTACAGTACAAATGAATCAACATGAAAGTATAATGGGAAATTTATACTTAATTTTTCTGTCACTAGTTACAGCTCCAGTCATTTACTTTGATAAATGTATGACTAATTACCTTGCTTGAGCTGTTTGTAGATTGATCTCTGCGTAGATTAATTATAATTTATGAGGGAAGTGGCAGTAATCTCCGTTTGACATTTGGAAAAGGAATATCCAATTCTTTGAGAATTGCTTTCAGCGTTTTCTGTAGCAGAACTCTTTAATGCAATCATTAAAAATCATTTTGTGAGTTTGATTATATAGTTAGTTGCCAGTTTACATATATTTGTTATCTGTATTCTCCAATAGATTATAAAAGACTACATACTTTAGGTTTCAAATATGTATCTGTTTTAATAAAAGTGTTTTTAATCGATGATTATGATTTTTAAAAGAAACGTATCTCGTATTAGGCACGTTTACCCAATGTTTCACATTTTTTTCAGAGGTATTCCAAAGAACCGGTGAAGATTGCGATAGAGCATGGTCTCGAAGTAAACGCTGTTTTATCGAAAAGATCATACTCCCGTGATTAGTTCGGACAATCTGGCTTCTTCAATCTAAAATTCGTGTTTACGTAAAGGTGGCGGACAGGTACAGGTTGCAGTCCGTGGAAGTTCGATTGCGCGTTAGAACTCGAGCCCCGATATTTACTCTCGAGCGATAAGCATATTTCGGCGATAAAAGAACAGCGGCCGTCAGCCCCGGCGAAAACAGAAGAGGGAAACTCGAGCGTTTATTCGCAGTGGCAGCGGCTCTCGCCGAGAATATTTCGTTCGGAACGTCCCGGAAAGTTCGCGCAGGCTCTAACATATAAGATGATGGTGGCTGGATTGGATAAGAAGGGGTTCCGGAGAGGGGAAGAGGGGCGAGCCGGCGATGTCCTGGCCGAGGGAATCACGTGTCAGAGCCGAAATGAGGGTCGATGGGAGATCGGCGAATGGAAAAGAGAAACACGGACGGAAGTTTTGAAAAGGAACTGGCAACGGTCCAGGAGAAAAAAGGATGGCGCGGATCGCATTTACTCTGAAGAGCGCGAAACTCTCGAGCGGAGCAAACAAACCGTAGGAGGGTGAGCCTGTCTGCCGGTCCTGCTCTCTGTTTGCCCTCCCTTTCCGCGTCTACAAGCGAACCTGCCGCCGCCTGTGTGCAAAGTGTTATTGCGGGGGCGGAATGAGAACGATTACCTAAATACCTTTAGGCTCGTCACACATAAAGAAAGCTTTAGCCGCAGTTTATCACGCTGACTGCCACTCGCTGTTCGCGCGAGGCCGACGTTTATCGTTTCCGTGATCCAGCGATGATAAAAGACCGACGGAACAACCGGAAATCGAGATTACTATTCGCATGACTTCTGCAAGACATGACTAGGATTTGAGACTTTAAGAAATCTCATTTAAACTACTAAAGTTGTAGCGAAAACTCCTAAGGGCTGTTAACATGGCATAAATGTAAACTTTCTCTCTCGTATGGGACTTTATTAGCGACAAAAAAGTACTAATCGAGTAAACTGTGAGAGAAATCATAATGCAAGGGGTTAACATACAGTCGAGGACACCCTTTAAATGACCAAAACACTCATCTCAATGACTATAATACTTTTTGTAATTTTATTGTTACTTGGAAAAGGTAAGAAACGAGAAATTTTATCTTCTTTATCATTCCAAGTAATAACAAAATTAAAAACAGGCATTTTAATCATCGTCTAGTAGATTAGTCCCTGTATCAAGTTTAAAAGGTGTCCACATACGTGTATTTGTCCCTTACTGTACTTTCCGACGCGAGTGTAGCTCAGCGGAGGAAAGATTTGCTGCGGAATCGTTGAAAGGATCGTCCTCAACAAACTGATTATCTGTGACACGATTCACCGGTAGTGATTATGGCAGGACGACCGACGCAGTTGTTGCCCGAAAGGTTCAATTCCTTGTCTGCGGAGTTTCCAGAGTCCTTCCGATCGAGGTCGCGGTAGGGAGCCGCTAGAGCTCTCAAGACTGTCGCATACCGGGTCGGACCTGTAAACAAGCAAACTTACGTGCCACGTGGAAATTCTCAGATAAATTGAAGCAGAGTCGAATCCCAGATCGGAGACCCGGTCGCCGTGCCGCCTGTTTGCCGTTGCTAGCTAGCTAGCTGGCTGTTTAATTTCTGGAAGATCTTGCCGCCGGCAAAACTTCCGGTGCAGCGCGCTTTCATCCGGAAGTCTGAAGTCTGAAGTCGCGCACATCCGCGAGCATTTGGTAGCGCGAGGGCTCGCAATCTTCCCGATAAGAACTCGCCCCGCGACGCCGATCGAAGATATCGGACCCGTTCGCTCGGCGTGGGCCAATTGGACTCGGCTCAATATGTTTAACAGGTTTTGTATATTTTATATAATGGTTTAATAACGCGTTGAAAAGCAACACGCGTTAATAGGCGACACGTCTTTGACCGCTTTTGTCGAATTCTGAATTTGACACTGAAACTACCAAACCAGTCGAAAAGACTGGATACTAATTTTTCCTTTCACATTTTCTCCGATAAATGTATTTATAAACGTCTTCGCTGGAAGATATGCTATAATAGAACTCGTAAAGTGTTTAAGAAACTCCAATCTTGTTGTTATAAAACAATATACATTTATAAATCTTAGTTGACCAATACACTCCGTTTCACTCCGATAATCTCTTATGTTATCCACATGGCGAGTCAAACATAAATTATCCAATAAATATTAATAATGTAAAGTTCGAATAGACTAAAATTCCAATATACATTCGATTAGAATAAAAATTCAGTCAACTGTACAGATGTCTTACTTAAAATTTAATATTTCTTCGATCTACAATGAGAGAACCTCTGCATTTGAAAACTGGAAGTTAACCTTGAAATTTCGGAAACAACGATATTTACAAAAAACGTGAATATAACATCATTCTCCACCCTCAAAACTCTACAAATTTTATATTTAAAATTTTTAATCGGATGCATAATTTAGAAGTTATTTGCGACTAACCCTGTATACATGCATCGCTTGTTATACATCAAATGATTTGTGCTTGAAAGCGTCTAAGAGAAAGTTTTTAAGCACCGTTAAATAATTCCGCCTGCACGCAATAATTATCGTCGCGGGAAAGCCGTTCCGATTAATTTCAACTAAAAAGCAGCAACAACGTAGGAAATATTGTTGTTTGAATTTCGTCTTCGGGATCGTTCCGCGGAAACGAGCATAGGCGGAGATGAAAAGGGAACTCTTTTTACTGTCGTCGTTTCCAGTTCCATCAACAATTTCCATAATCGCAACAAAATCCAAAGGAAGCGGGTGCCGTCCTGGTTGCCGTCGTGCCCGGTTTAATCACACCCTCGCAAATAAATAAAAGAAGGCCGCCGTCTCGGCTTCAGTGCTGGCAGCTATTGCAACTTTAATCTCCTTTTGTGTTCCTCGGCTGTTGATCCTAGACACCATTCAATTATTCCCGCTGCACCGTCACCTTGTCCGGTTTAATTCCGTCGACGGAGCTAGTTTTTCCGGCGACGAGGGACGGCGGCGGCGAGGACGACGACGACGACGATGGAACAGGAAGGTCGACGGAATCATCGTCGAGGGCAATCATGCTCCAAGGACCTGTCGTCGGTCCGACGGAAACGTTTGCGTGGAACGGTAAGACAACCAGGCCGAAATTACGTGCGAACACCGATGGACCGGGCTGATAGACGAGCCTGTTCTCGACACAAACGGGATGGAAGAGTGTTAGGGCAATCGCTTTATTATTAACACAATACGCTTCGAGCTGTTTGTGCGAAGAATATTTTAAGATTGTTGCATCACTTTAGAAAAATGCACGTAACTTATACAATAGCGAACAGTTAAATTAAATTGTGAGATAAGTTGCTTCGTTCGAAATAAATTTTATTTAGATTCAATTACACAAATCAATTTTCTGGTTGGATTTTTCATTTTAAATTGCATTTCACGAGCAATCGAGAAAAGGACTATTTTTAGTAACGTGTTTACAATTGCATAGCGGCCGGCAATTGGGTCTCGCATGACCCACATTAGCATCCACAGCACTTCGCTTACATTGATTTATTTATCTTTCGGTTATTGTTAATATTGCCATAATGGAAGAAACTACAGAACGGAACATTATTTATTTGTTCTATTTATGGTAAGTCGTCAATATATAAAGGTCACCGCAGACCCAGCCGTCGCGTTGCTAGGGTTATCTTTCTATTAAGAAATTCTTTCCTTCGGTTTTTTCTCAGATTCTTTCGTAATTAAATAGGAGTATAATTATAAAAATATAAAGTAACTGAATTACATTAATTACGAATTAAGAAATAATAATAGGTAATGAGAGATTGAAAAGAACCATATGAAGATTTCCAACAGAAGGATGTTATTGTTGTGTCCTCTATGCGCTGTTACTCTCATAAATAACAAATTACAAAGTCAATTAATATTTCATTTGCAAATGATAAATAAAATTTGTATTCCATTAAACAATCATTTCGTTAAAAAACGTTATTTGGCGAACTGTAATAATAAAAGTAATTTTTAATTGAATGAACTGAAAGGTTTCAATTATAACGTAGTTGAGTTACAATATAATTGAATATGTATATCCGTGGTTGCAAGGAGAAACGCCGCAAGTCACAATTTCAAATAATTTCAGTTGTTCCACTAATTAAACGGTAGAATATAGTATTTCTTTCTTTCTTTCTTTAGTATGTTCTTTCTTGCATCCACAGATATTTAATTAAAAAATATATCACTAGACTGCGGATTTTTATGCAAAATAAAAATTGTCTTGATTATGAGAAACATAAATTAGATGAAAATGTTCTCCATTTAATAATTGTAATAAGTTGAAAGCAATGTAATAACATCTTTAAACTCTTGTATTTGATCCATGAATTTCTGTCACGAATGCATGAAATTTCGCGGTCTATTATACCACATTCACGAGAGTATAATATGACACTGAGTTTGCATGCAACAATAGCCAATCCCCTATTCCTCTATGCACGTACGTACACGATGTCTTTTTTACAAGGTAGTTTTTCCACGCTTTTATCTCTGGACCGCGTCTACCGCGTGAAAACAGAATAGCGTGTGCCGTAGATCAAAAACGCTATTACACCCGAAGAGTTCAAATTGCTTGGAGTTCGAGGGATTAACGTTTTAGTGCTCGATTGGTTCGATTCATTGGTGGAGCTTGGCCGTTCGCGCGACGAACACCGAAGAACGACAAAATTCCGAAAGAATAGATCGCTGGTAAAGTAAATAGAGGCGGATAAAATCGGACTTGCTCTCTGGCCTATGCAAGCGGTCGGATAATTCGGTGGCGCGATACCTTTTTGTTCGCGGCTGTTGCAGTTACGGGGTCGGGAGTTAAATCGAGCATTTTACGAGGCCCGGCCAGTAGTAATGGAAAACGTATTACCGGACCCGTAAGTTCCGTCAGTAGGGACACAGGCGGCCGACATTATAACGCGGATGTGCAGGCTGTACTTAACGACGAAACTCCGTGGGAACTGTAATTTTTGTCGAAAGAGTAGGAAAAAGCAACGTGTACCGATGTGTGCTACGGTCTCCGGAGAGGGGGACGCCGAGGGCGAGGAAGGCGGTCGGTGGCTGGATGACGGAGACGAAGGAGGACTCGAACGGGAAAGGGCGGAGGCGTCACGCAGTGTGTAAAATACGGGCGGCCGAAAAAGTTAAACAAATGGGATGCCAAAACGAACGTAACGCCGCGCGACGTACCGCGGCGAACGGAGGAGGAGATAATGATAATTGGAAATGCACCGGGACCCGAATATACAACCCCTGTCGCGACATTAACGTCCACCCTGACCGCCCGAGGATTTATCTTCTCCTATTAAACGTCACCTTCCGCTCAAGCCTCGCGTTCCTTTTTCACTCCCCGCTGGCTTCTATTCGCGAACTTCCCTGATGAAAAGCCATGGTAATTAGCAGGTTGACAAAAAAAAAATTAATGTACCCGCGCCGGTTCTTTGACGCCCTCGCGAGTCACCGGGTCTCGTTAAACTGTTTAGTCTACGGCCAGTCGCGGGACAAGAATGTTAGCGCAGCGGAACCTTGATTACCCGAATTAATAGAGGCACCTGGGCGCGAATTACCTTGCTTACTTATTAACTGAGATTATTAGCTCGCGCGCTTCCACGTTGCACGGCGATGCTTTCATAACGTCTAGGACGAAGCTCGCGATCAAAGCGGCGGCTTCGCGAACTTCAATTAAAACATCGCCGATGGTGATTATTCATCGCCATAGGCGGCTTATTGTTCGAACAGTTGGTTAGAATTTTAATAAAGAATCGCAGGTCTGCTGTTGGCAAGTTTTATCTCGATTCTCAGTGTAGGTTGCTCTGTTCAGTGAACGCACACCCTCCGGTGAATGAATACTTTCTATATTGTATTTAAAGAGTAGCGTTTGCGAAAAGATTTCCTGCAGATGCAACTTTGGTTTTGCTTATAGTTTGTTGTACATTTCATTTGTTTAACCCTCGGACTGCGGACTATATTTACAACCATGTAATTAAATTATCTGTTTAATCTAGATTCCTTATGTTACTATATAATTTCGCTAAACAATTTTATTTTTTCTAAATACGACATCACTTTTGAACAAAAATATATTTTATTTAAATACCGAGAAATGAATAATTATTTGACGATTTAAATACATTATATTTAAACAAGCCCCATGCGTTTGAGTTAAATATTTTCAGTTGCGTCAAATGGAATTATGATTTTGTTTATACAATAATAAAGTTGAGAAATTCCTTCAACGATTGAAAAACGATTTGAGAATGTACTCAAAATTAAGGAATAAAGAATTGAAACAACCTTCTTATTGTTAGAGCAATGTCGTCGTTCGCCAGAAGTTTTAATGCTAATTATTAGAAAATTGCAAACCTATAAAATCGAAGCAATTTAATCAATTATTAAAAAACTTGGCAAAATTAAGATCCACCAATGAGTGCAATTGCAGAATTCGGGTCGATGCATCCCAGCCCACTTAAAGCTCTATCTCTCGACTCAGCAATTTCAAGAAACCCATAAAATCGAAGCGATCTAAGCAGCCATTAAAAAACTCAGCAAAACTAAGATCCATTGAGAATGAGTACTCCTCCAACCTTTTTGCAACGAATAGATTCCAACTTATTACTATTAAAGATTTTTATAACGATTCTGAGCTTTGTTAAGCAATTTTTCAAAATATATATACTGCTCAAAAAAAAAGTATAGTATAGATAAATGAACAAAAATTGACCAACTTTGACTGACGATAACCTTGCGATAAATTATCATAGGATGATGACTCTTTTTTGAAATTAAAGCTTGAAACCTCTACTGCAACCCTTTAAATGTGAGGCAAGGATTAATTTAAAGTGCTGTGGCTTTCCGAAGAAAATCGGTTTTTTTTTTATTAAATGAAGATGAAACTTCATCAAACTGCAAACGGAATCATTGAAAAAAATTTTACGAAGTTTGTGCATTTTGTCAAACTTGGCAATTTACAAGAGACAAACATGATCTGCCATTTAAAGGGTTATGGTTCTTGCAAAAGCCAGTACTTAAGGTACAGGTTTCAAGCTTTACTTTTGAAAAAAGACCGTCATCCTACGATAACTTTTTGCGGAGTTATAATCAATCAAAATTGCCCAATTATTATCCAAAATATTTCTATACTACTTCTTTTTTTGAGCAGTGTATATTCGAAGATCTTCTCGGAATACGTTATGTGGCACCATAAGCGCAAGTGTCAGCCGGGACAACCGTCGCCGAAATTTCTATTTGTTTCGCGAATCCAACCGCAGTTTTTTTCGCGGCGTTAATCCATACGCCAGGCGGCAGGCAAAACCGGCGCAACATCGGCCGACAAATTTAATTAATTCTGATAATTGAGAAGTTTATCAAGTCGAGAGTACGCGTGCTGGAGGAAGCGACGAGAGACAGCGGTTCACTAATTCGCCGACAGTTTTACATCCGCGAACGTTGGTCGGCTTTATAAATGAAAACGAAGCCCGCGTTGTGTTCCGAGTCACCGCAGTCGCGTGCACCAAACCGACGACGGGTTTGCTTTTAATTAAATCATAATGCACTTTCGCGCGCATGCAACGCGCGCGTAGATGCACGCACACTTCGAAGCCCGGAGATTGTCGCTCTGACTCGCGCCGAGATTTGCGGCGGACTTCGCGACTGGCCAATCGACCGACTTCATTTGCTCTGCTGGCGTTAGCTTTGCTGATTTCGCAATCTTTAATGAAAAGCTCTTTTTTGCAATTCGCTTGAACAAATTACCGCAAGAACTCAACGTAAGCGCCTGCAATTCATCTCTCGTAGAACTGCCATAAATGGCAGTGTTGGACAATATTGTATTCGGATGACGGATCAGAGATGAGGATTAACAAATAGATTTTTATTCGACGCCATCGATTAAAAATTTATCTATTATTTATCTACTAAGATTATCTACTAGGATTTTATTCATGCGAATAGAATTTTATTCGAGTAGGAATTAACTCGTACAGAAATTCATAAAGAAAATAATGCATTTGAATAAAAAATGACAGAACGCAAATTGTTTTCTTCATAGTCAAATTACGCAACATAGAACGCAGTCAACAATTGTTCGAATAATTTTACAATCTCTATTCGAATAGAGAATTATTCGAATAAATAGAATAACTTATGACGAATAACGAATAGTTATTATGCGAATAGCATAACTAATCTTAAATAAATATTTATTCGATAGAGTTCGATAGAAATTTGTCAAACGCATGATCACGGTGTATAAACTAGAATTTTGCAATCAGTAATTTATTCTTTTTATTCAAATTCAGGCAGATTTGTTTGAAATGCTTGCTAGGTGATTATTTTATAAATCCACTGGACACAGTAGCGATGGTAATAGTCTGACTATTTTCCAGCTCTGCTGGCATTAATAAGTAAATCGTTGTTACTCGGGTCACCAGTGGAGGCGTTGTTCTCTTATGCCGTTTATCAAAGACAGCCATATATTTTGCTCGTGTCAAGTGCACACCGCTGCCCGGCTACTTGAAGTAGTGCCATTTGAAATAAAGTGGATCTTCCCTGGGGACGCTCTTCATTCCTGGTTGAAAGTTATTTAATTATTTGCGAGCAAATTAACGTTGCTGCCTTTCTTTCGATCGTTTCTCGCGAGTATCGTTTCAATCGTTCTCTGCGTCAGGAATTCTATTAGACGATGTCGCTGAAAATTTATATATGTGATATAGTAGCCAAGCGAGTGCTCGCTAATTTAACTAATTAAATAATTAATTTAATTAATTAACCCTCGGACCATTCTCACAACTGTACTATTGGCAATGCTTATAACAATCCTGAATTCTATTCGACAATTTTGTGAAACATTCCTGAAGATATTTCTTGCAGCCGAACTAGCTTTTCTGTTGTTGCTAATTTAATTATTGAAAACTGAGTATTTAATACTCTGGGTTCAAATGACCGAGGGTTAAACAGCTGGAAATAATAAATTCGTCAGTACAAGTTCGATGTAAATCTAACTCGAAACATTTGTTCTTTAAATGTTGCTTTGTACCTCGATATTTGTTGGTAATTTTCATTAAAACGTATTTTTTTTGTTAACTCGAAGAATTTTCTTAAATCACCTGTCAAAACGTATTTAAATTGAAGTATTTTATTTAATCAAATTAGAATTAATAAATGTAAAGCGTAAAACATTGATTACATTTTCAACATAAAAATTAATTTTAAAATCTGGGCAAATAATTTCGTTAAACAAGGTGGACCACGCAACATGATTGTTTAAATTTATTCTGTATAACTTTTGCAACTAAAACGACATAGTTTAAGGAGAGTTTTAAAATGATCGTGCCAAAATTTTTGTTAGCCCTGTTTTGGAGTTGTCAAAGTCACTTTCAGTTTTTTGTGGTAAACTTTTTGTACCCACCGTTTAGGGGATGCTTAGACGAATTCGGCAAGCGTCGTAACATACAGTTTTCCCAAATGTATAATCGTCTTTCTCGAGCAGAAAAGTTGAGAGTCAAGAACTAGCTGTTACCTCAGACCCAATCGAAAACGTCACCAGTTTCGTTCGCGCAAGGTTTTTCGTGCAGTGATTTCCAAGAGGCGTGCAAGGGTTGGAAAAGGCAGACTCGGAAAAGTAACGGGGAAAGCGGCAGACAGCCGGTCGGAGGAAATTCAAAATAACTGGAAAGCTCGTGGAACGAGAGGAATTCGTGACTTCAGTGGCGACTTCTGGAAGTCGACCGGCAGTGTCCGAGCCAGCGAATTCGCAGCATCCGATGGTCCTTGCCATTCCGAAGATTTCACGGTGGAAACGGTTATCGCAAGCACGCGGCGCAGCGTGGCGGAAAGAGCCGGCAGCCGCAGCGAAAAGTCACTTAGCGGCAATGGCGCATTCGATCCAAGTTAAACGGCCGTTTATGGTCGACGAGACAGCGGATTAGCGGCTAGGTAATTGCGGAACAGCACCGATGGGCGTGCGGACGGAAGCGAGCCAGTTTTCGAGCGGTATCAGGAACCGGGATATCGCAGGTAGGAACGATGATAGGTAAGCCAGCGTAATGTGTCGGTCCATTTAGACCAGGAAGTATAATGACAAGGGAGGAGCGGAACGGATGGATCACCGAAGATATAGCTCTAACATACTTAGGTATCGCGCGAAAGGGAGAAACGTCGGGACAGGATGAACACCAAGAGCCGGAGGAACGGAGAGGCGCGATGAAACGTGCCGGGTAATGGAGCCGTGCAAAAAGAGAGTAGAAAGGGTGGCAAGAATAGAGGGTAAACGAGCCCTTGCCGGAATGAAGTTGTGTATTAGTTGAGAGGGAAATAAGGGAAGCAAAAACGGGGAACAAGTTAACGAGAAACAGGTGAGAACCGGAGAAGAAAAGTTGAATTAAGTTTGAAGAGGGCTGAATCTACGGCGAAGACTGTAGACACGAATTTCCTCCTTCCCGTCGAGTTACCTTTTACTTTCAGACCCTTGGAAACTGCGGCACGATAGGCCGATACCTGACCATTCTTTTACCTGTAGTTCAGACTTCGTTCACCGTACTTCGCCGTGGAACTGACGCTAACAATTTTTTTCATCTATTTGTTGCGCGAACGGGGAGGTCCCTTTGTTGCAGAAAATGTGACAATAGCGAGTACGCGAATGCGAGTGTATAATAACAATAAGAAGAAGAATAATGATGATAATAACAGTAACGACAGTAAGACAAGAATTAGGGATAGTTGTGAACGATATTGATGGCGCAGCGTTTGAACGAAGTGAAGGAATTATGTAAAAAGTCGAGAGAATTTCAATGGCAATGCTTATAATTAGACTTCAGATTTTTATGCAAAATAAGCATTTATCTCATCGATTGTATAAAACAAGAATTAGACTGTATTTCTTCTTTTCACGATGCCGATACAGTGGGAGTAATGCTACTATAGTACTTCCAAACTCGTTTTGCGTCTTTATCCGATAACATTTATTATAATTGCGAATATCTACAAACATTTCACAGACATTTAGTCTCTCTAACATCACAGAGAAAGTAGAAGTCATTCCATCCACTTTTAGAAAGATTATTTTGTTTGACAAGGCGTCCGAAAATTAACGCCACACCTGCCACCGCATTTCTTATTTCATAATTATTGAAGTCGTATAGCTGCTTCCGTGAAAAATCGTTGAATATATTCCTTTATTCAGTCACACACTGTTATACAAATTGTAAAAAATTCCAACAAATGCTATCTTGTAATTCCTACGAGGCAATTTTTGTTAGCAGGTTTTAGACCTCGGTAAGTGTAGCGCGAATGCCCAGACAAGTAAGATGGAGGCTTTAACTTCAAATCCATTTTCTTAACCGTTTGAGTCCCAGGGGTATTGAAAGAACACAGTCGAAGAATCCCAAACAGCGCAACCGCGCTTTCTCTAAATGAGTACGAAAAGACCCGGGCAGCGCGATAGCGCTTGTTTTATTTTACGTAGAGAAGTACCAAGCGACGCGATAGCGCTTCGTTTATTTTACATCGATGAATCCCAATTAGAGCAATAGCGTGTATTGTTAGATAACGTATTTACAACCTGTATTTGTTAGACAACGCGATTCTCGTCTTCTTTTCATCGCGCCGTCACATTTATTGCAGTTTGCAAAGCGATCGGACGTAATCTTGCGTATGTGTTTCTCATTGTTAACAATTGTGTGTTTCAAAATGATTAGACGAAGCAACGCAAAAGGTAAGTAAAAAGTTAATCTAGATTTACTGTTTAACTTTTTAAATTTGGTGTATCTCCAAAAAGGTAGAATGAATCAAGAAAGAAAATCTATTATAAGGAGCTGTGTGACGTACTTGCTTCAATAAATCTGTGCGCGCGACTTCAGCAATCGGTAACGCACCGTCAGTTGTCCACAATGTTCGAAATGTACTGGGTTTTCTCGACATAAAATCTCAATAGCGCTGTTTGGGACTCAAACGGTTAAATTGACCGCCGTGTACGAACTTACTGGTTCTAGATAGACGGTCGCGTTTCGCGTTCGATGTTCCGCGATATGAATAGAACGCACCAACCGATAATAATCGTAGTGTCTTCCGACTTGGAGGAAAGAACGGGGATGACGACGATGACGGGAAGCATGAAATAAGGAAGAATGGGAGCAGACGTAAGTAAGGCGTCGAGCGTGCAAGCGATTTAGTGGGACGATAGTTCGAGTTTGGGCGAAACAATGGCTGAGGATGACCCCAGTGCACAACTCTGTACCGTTCCAGCATACGAACCCGACAAGGACCACTTATCTCCAGGGTAAACCCCGGCCAAGTTCGGTCTCGTACTCAGGATTGGCCTTCTACCACTACGAACCGCGGCTACAACCTAAGGCGGCTATGCCACCACACTAATCTCTCTTTATCCTGACGGTTTATACTTTCGCATACCTTCTCACCCACGATAAATTCCCACTCGAAGTCCCTGTTCGATAAGTCGGCGCCAATGGGAGCCGAATAAAGGGACTATTTTTAACGTGCCGCGTGTTTCTTCCACTGTATTTAGTCCAGAGACGATAAACTCTTTTCGATTTACAGTTTCACTATCGTTCGACACGGATCGAGCCTCGCCAGCCGACTGAATTCAGAATCGCGACTCTTGGTCTCATGTTTTCATTATTTTGCGCGCGATTTTACTTTCGCGAAATCATCTGTACGCTACAGTGATCGAACAATTTATGACTAGACTGCGAATTTTTTTGCATTTATGACGTGTCTAGATTTTTAAAATGCAACAAACCGTAGAAATTGAAAAGGTTTAACAGCATTTTTATTTGATTTTTGCAAATAAGCTATCCTTGAATTAATAAATGCAACCTTTCTTTCATCCTAATTATTGTAAAACGAGAATTTGCGTAAAGATCCGCAGTCTACTTGCGATTATTTTATCATTCGAAAAAATATTGTTATTCGGTTATCCAGTTTCAGACAATTCATTTAAATGTTCCCATGTTTTATTAAGATTTATGGGGAAACTAACGTGTCTAGCAGGCGCATCGTAAAAACTGTTGAAAAATTTCATAAACAAAATTATAAAAACTATCCTAAGCGAGATGAGCCATTTTTCGGTCAAGAGGGTCCGTCGTCTCTCCTGTCAGGGTACATAACATAACTGCTGGCAATTATGGTACTTCGAAAATTGACAATTTTTCGCCTTCATTTAGATAGATCAATGATTTCCATAGTTGCATCGTTCGATATTTTTTTTAAAGCATTATTTACGACTAATAAATACGTTCGGTAAGCGATCCGTGAGAATGATTAGATTAATCGAGCGTGCGTAGAAGATCCTTTAATAGAGGTCGGAAGTCATTCGGTAAAAGTGTTACATAGCCGGGAAAATTTGTAAATGCGAGTCCCGAATGGGTTCGTGCACTCGAGACCAAATTAATTACTCCGGGTAATACGACTGACCCAGTTTTTCCGCCAATTACATATTTCCAGGTCAAGAATACGTTACGCTGCGCTCCGAAACGATAGCCGCAAATATGGCTGATGGTTAATCGACGCGCAAATTTATTCCCGATTCGAAATATTCCACGGTATATAGCGAAAATACCGCGGATTATCGTTCATCCGTGTAATAGAATAGTTGTGGATAAACAAACGAAAGTGGTGCAAAGATAAAACGAAAATATTCATGAAACGCTCGAGACGCGTTATTGCTCGGTTCACATTTTCTCGCGAACTTATTAACGATCGAATGGATGCTTAAAGCCGCATAACACAGCACGTTCCCGCCATCGCTTTTCGCCCAATAGAAACCGTTGACCGCATTCATTTCCATGAGACCAATCAAAATCATTCGCCTATCCTGAAACATGTGTTCCAATATTTTCCGGGACGTTCCAGTCTGTAACAGTTTTGAGTAAATACAAATGTGTCTCATCTCCTAAGAAAAGTAAGTTGAAAATAACGTAATAGTTAGTTGAAAGCCTTAAAAACATTCAAAGACTTTCATGAAAACAAAAATTATTATTAATAAATATTAATTATTATTAATAAAAATTACATCTGAATACTGACGATTCTCTCGGAAAAATTTGTAGGTCCGCCAATTGAGCAAGTTAGAATCACAGTGGCGCGTCAAATTTTTCTGATATAATAACTAATAACTAGATGCGTTATTGTTTACTAACGTGTGCATTGTTTACTGATCTTTTATTGTTACGATTATTTAGAATTCGGAGAACCCGCTAGTGGTGACCGAATTTTTAATAGCTTGTTTTGCAGAGCGATGAGACGTCAAATTGACGCAAGCCACCGATTGGAGGTTGGCTTTTTAACACTTTAAGTCAAAATTTTCGAGAATATAGTACTTACGCCGCTACCCCGAGGGAGCATAAAAGAAGAATCAAGTTTTCTGACCGGTCACACTCAAACGCCCCCTTAATTTATTCCGTGGATCCAGCGTGCTCCGCGACTGGTCCTTAAGGGGATAACTGCGAAACTTTACGATTCCTCGTAGCCGGAAGAAGTTACGATAATTCCCGCATTTTCTACCTTGTTTGCGATGACACTACAACTGAACGTCGCCAAACACGCTCCAGTTTTCCTGTAAACAGTGCAGGATAACCCGGCGGAGGCGTCTCGAATGATTTTTCGTGTTTGTCCTGGTCGTGTGCTTGGACCAACAGAACTGCACGGTTTATGTGCGCGAGCTTCCGGTTGACATGCACCGAATCTGTACAGGTGCATGTACGTGCGCAGGAGATGATCTAAATATGAACCAGTTTGAAGCACCGAGTCGTATTAGATGCTTTAACCTGTTCGCAGTAAAGATCACAAGAAAGCCTTGCGATTCTTCTATCGGCAGTAGTCTATTGATCTAGGAGCTTGTTCACTGCGAACAATAGACCGACGCTATTGTCAGCTTCCTAATGAACAGCATTGCTCAGAGATTACTTGGGCAAATGTTGTAGATACAGGCTATACAGCTAATGTAGGCTAGTCGATAGGGATTGGTCGAAGCCAACTTGCTTGTTATTGTTGTGTACGATTTTCTTTTCTCTTTTTCGTGCTTTTTAGTAGCTTTATACAGGGTGTCCCAGAAGTTACTCGCAATCAGGAAATGAGGGCTTCCTGAGGTGATTTCAAATTACTTTTTCCTTAGTGCAAATGCAATCCGCAGCTTTGTTTACGAGTTATTAACCAGAAACACTGACCAATGAAAGGCGACCTAGCCAACGGACAGTTGAAGATCAGTTCCGCTCATTGACTCAGCTGCATCGAGCCAGCTGAGCTCGCCTCTCATTGGTCAGTGTTTTTCGTTAGCTCATGCGACCACTGTATAATATCTCTTTCCTGTTACTTCTTTTTCTGCAACAAGGTATACATGAATAAATAAATAAAATTATTACAATAAGAATTAGCATAAGAGAAATGCTATAGCTAGACTGCGGATCTATATGCAAAATAAAAATTGTTTGCATTCGTTGCAAAAACGGAAGCCTCAAGAGACCAACGGAATTACTCAAGGAATTATAATTATAAAGGAATTCAATTATATTGTATTTCGAGTACATTGTAATTCAATTATATATACAATTAGGATTAAAATAGTTAGTAATTGAATTAACTGAAAGCTTTGAATTATGCAATTGGATTACAATACATTCGAATTCAAATGTAATTGAAATACAATGTAATTCAACTACGTAATTGAATTAGCACAAGTCCGGTTTCGACAGTCCGACAACAAAAATCCTAAGGTAAATGTCCCTACCTGGACAATACCATTCACGTCAAATTTAACAACAAAAAGATTTAATCGAAAAGAGGCCATCTTCGATGTCAAATCGAGCACTCCGTAATAAAACGGCGATTTCCAGCCATTCCCAAAGTCAGCGAGGTCAACGACGAGGGGCTAGAGACAAAACTGAAAAAAACGCGTAATTTTCGCGAGCATTCAGCATTTTTTTCAATCCGACAATGCGATCCTTGCCGACGTCCAGCCGTCCATCCATTGACTTCGTCATCAGGTTATTATCTAAAAAAGAATAAAAGAGAAAGAGAGAGAGAGAGAAAGGGTTGGCCGCCGTGCGACGCATCTATGGTTTCATTTGTTCTTTTGATACGAATCGGCAATGTGGAACGCGGCGAAGTTTCACGCACGTCATCGGGCTGTGTAATATTTCTATCCTTGCCGGTAATAGATGGAAATATCGGGCCACATACTGTCACGCTCGAACAGGCCCGTCATAAAGGTTACATAGGTTCGTTCCGCACGACCCGGCCACGGTAAACACCGAATGACTGCGTTTTAATTAAATCTCTATCGATCGGTCCTGCCCGGGCTATTCACGCATTGATGAGTTTTAATTTTAGCATCTGATTCCCGATCAGCGGTCTTCTGGAACTGGTGGGTGGACACTGTCTTGAACCGCGGAGTCGAAGGTGTCGAATACCCTTCTCGTCCTCCGAAAGAAGAAATTACGCCAAGTTTTATGGCCCGTTTGGTACACTCGATTTATTTCTTAAATCGATTGCGTTCTATGGCAGTTTATAATATTTATTTATTTATTAAATTCATACGGGAAGTAGTCATGAAGTCAAAGAATAGAGAGATAAATAAATAGATGCAAGTTTAAGTAAAAAATAGTAAGATCACCGAAATTCCGTAAATTACTATGCCAAATCTACATACAGATTATAATGACATTGCAAAATTATTATATACATATATTTATTTTATAGGATTGCTTTGTATACTATAAATTATATATTATAAATTATATTAATATGCAATTATATATTATAAGTTATATTGATAGCTAATTACATACTATAAATTATATTAATATATATTTATATACTCTATAATTTTATTATCCCGAATGTCGGCTCCTGCCACGTGCAAGAATCTTTAGACTCGTTTGCCACAGTTGCAAACGGAAAGCCGAATAAAATAATTTTGGCCACCGACAACAAAACGAAAAATTTTCCAAAAAAAGAGAATTAGAGATTGAGGATTTATCTTGTTTATTTCTGTATATTATATATAATAACGTTTGCATGTCGTATTATTTTTGTTATATCTTTCTCGCACGATAGAATAATCGTTACCGTGAATCCGATTTAATACAGCATTTGAAATGCTGCACGCATAATAATTCCCGGTATTCCACGTATCGGAAAAATTAGTGTTTTATTAACGGGAGGCTATACTGTTTGCCCGCAGCAAATTTCATTGTGTATTCAGTGCATGCGCAATCTTCCGTACGCTTATCGATAAAACAATGTGCCCGTTCTCCGTGAATATCAATTCATAATATTTGTAGCTGTCGAGTTCAACAAATTAACATTTTGCTTATTAAGAAATTACGAAGTGGACTTTTTTTAGATGGTACGCCTGTGTTTCGAGCTACCGGGTATTTAATAGCTGAGAGAAAGATGGCGATGTACGGAAGAGGAACGTCTCTTCGAGAATCGTTCTTGGATGTTTTGGCGAGGAGATCGACATTTATAAGTAGGGTGAGTCGAAATTGTTGCAGTGATTCCTATTTCCGATGACAATATATTTTCGCGGAGACGTTGATCTCTTCTTTTTCGAAAAGATCACTGCATACTTTTCTATTTCCTTGTATGCATACAGTGGAGAGATTTTAAACGTTTTCAAAATAATATAATCTTTTTAAAATTGGCTTAAATGGCTTGAATTTTTCTGTAAATGTTAGAGGGACTAGTTCATTGTACAATGGCACAAATACTTTTTTTTAAATTTAACTATAACTCAGAATTAAAAAATGTAAAAAAACTGTCGTTTTTCACTTTTTTATCTTTCAAATTTCACTATTACTTGGAACAAAAAATATGTAAAACAACTGTCGTTTTTTCACTTTTTTATCTGAAAATATAAAATGAAAATGTAATGTGAAAATTAAAAAAATGCATTTAGTCGTGTTTTTACTTTTTTATCTGAAAATTTGAAATGAAAATTTAGTGTAAAAATTTACAAAATGCATTTGCTACTTCTTGGTAACTTATATGTGTAAACAATTATAGATCGTGAATATTACAGTTTTGGGACACCCTGATGTAAATACATTACGTTAGTATTAGATCAGTATCATTAGTATCAGATAACAAATTGATTATTAACCTTAAATAGGTCTACAGGCTGAAAGGACAGTACCTTTTCAAGGCTAGCACGAGACTGGTCTTAGAGTACATCGAATGGTTGACGGAAGTGCCAGTGGTCGAGGAAATTAGTGACGATGTGGCAGTCAACATCCGCATGGCTCAGCAGAAGAAAGTGGAAAAGAAAGGTTTGTCGCTCGAGGTTGGTCGAATAGATTTTCGCAAATAGCATACAGTCAGAAAATGATGAGCATCTTACTGCGTACCTTACCTTGTTTAAAAGCATGAGACGAACAATTTTCGACCATAATTAATGAGAAATTTCAGTGAAAAATGTCCGATCGCATGTCTCTCACGTTTTACGAAGATGTACATTTACACAAAAAAATTCTGTAAATAACCAAAATCAGAGTAACGAGGCCTGCGCAATATTTTCGAGAGAGCTTGGTAACACCTATAATAGATGGAATATTATTTTATATTCAAGGATCGCTCAACACTATTGATTAGACCATCTGAAAGGACATCTGTGGAAAAAGCGTACATATTCGAATTATTCAAGAAGTTCCACGCGTTCCGCAAGTATCCGGATAATTTAAAGGAATCTGTGGCAGGTGTCTGCCTTTATCAATACTTGAGACCTGGTAGAATGATCGTACGGCAAGGTCATAAAGCCGAGAATCTCTATTTCATAGTGAATGGAGAAGTCAGCCTATCGAGGACGGTGACTGACCGCTGGACGAGTTCGTGAGACTTTGAAATGTTAAAAAACTGCGTATATATAGAGCTTACAAATGTATCACAACTGATTAATTTGATCGTAAATCTTGCATGTTAGACGAAACGAAAGAAATCGATATGGGTGTCTTAACTGCTGGAGACATATTTGGTGAAATTGCATTGCTGCATGAGGTACCAAGGACTGCAACGGTAACCACTAAGAGTACGTGCTGCACAAGACATTTCTATTATAATTACCACTATATTATGGGACCATATTAATCGGACTTTTATGCAAGATAAAAATTGTCCGAGTTACTTATCAATTAGATAAATATGTACGATGCTATTTAATAATTTGAATAAATTGAAAACAGCGCGACAGTGATCCTAATTTACTTTAACGTGATTTTAATTTACTGTCACACTTATTATTATTAATTATTACTAATAATTATACAAATTTGATTAACAGCTACAGTGGATCTGTTCCTCATACCCGAAGCAAGCTTCAACATGATCCTCCGACGTCATTTAACGAGCGAATGGGACATTTTGCAAGATGCCTTGGTCCACTTTAATTACTTTGAGACCTGGGACAAGGTCACCGTGCGAGAATGCTGCATTTTAAGCCGCATGAAAGACTTCCGGCCTGACGAGGTGAGGCAATTCTGTACTGCTTGTGTTAAAAAGGTGTTAAAGTGTTAAGAAATGAAATTGTTTCAGGTCTTATTGGGTGACGGCAAAGGAATGGTTAACTACGTCCACTTCGTACTGGAGGGCGAATGCCGTCTCATAGAGCATATGACTGTACGCGAGAAATTCATGTCTGACGGAAACGTGTTCTATGAATTATACGACCACAAAGCGTCTGTGATGCTGGATCCGTCCGAATCGACGGGAGAAAAAATCCTCGAGAAATACAAATTAGATTCGAAGGAAATTACCGAAGAAGAGCATACCTCGACTTTGGAACTGTTACGCATGACGGAACGATCGAGATTACTTGCTGAACAAGTCGACCAGGATCGTTCCAGTATCATTACGACCACACTGTTGGACGTCGTAAGTGCTGCACAACACGATCGCGTTAAACGAGAAGTTTCAAGTTAAACATGCACAATCAAAATTCGCTGCGAAGGTACACGAGTGGCACAAGGTTACGGACGTGGTGGAGATGCTGATGAGGCCACCGTCAACGATTTCTCAGCAACGTTATCCGCGAGACGTCCGAACAATTTTTATGCAGATTTGCACCTTTGAAAGAGGCGCCTGTTTCGGTCTAGGTAAAATCTGTAATCGTTTCATTATTATGATATTAGCACTAGGTATAAGGAACGCATTTTGACGCCAAATGTTTGCGATCCACGATTATTGACATATGGAAGATACGTTCATGGGGAATTTATTCTATAAACTCGTTCATCGGATATGTATTCCGATTAAAACCGCAGAAATCAGAATAAATATATGCTTGTTACTTTGCCTATATACCTGGTGTCAATATCCAAACGTATGCAGCTCTTATAAACGCCAGTGTATATGCACATGCTCCGCGTAAAACGGGGTAATCAAAGCGAATTCATTTCACAAATATTATGCAAATTTTTAAGAATTTGAACAACAATTGCGGACTCGAAGTGTGGAACGATTGTCGTCGCAAATATGGGACATTAAATGAATTGTATATTGTAAAATTATTTTCATCGTTATTGAGATTGGTAATCATCTGGGAATTTGATTAAATCACGTAATATTTATTTGTACATTGAAAGGATTATCATTTACCTTAGTAGCATGGTATAATTTACGTGTAATCAATATTACAATGAATATCCAAGGAACGGTTCCAAAATGAGAACCGCTGTATACGTGAAACTGTGAATCTCATCGGAATAGCCTACTCTCCTCTTTAACTTCGTCACGAACCTAGCATATCCTAGCACGACAGCTACTGTTATATCTTGAATGATAAATGTCATCTGTTAATCAAATTCAGGCGAGAACATGCATAATCGAAGGATAGTGTGCACGAGAAACATGCGATGCTTCTTGGTGCCGCGTTACTTCTTGAACGAACATAATCGAGCGAACATTTGGAATCACGTGAAGCTTTTCATGGACTCGAAATATCCGACGAGGAAGGAGTTGTTCGCGAAGTTTGTCCGGGATCGAAGGTGCGAGCATACTGATTAATAATCGGAAGAGTATCGCCCGAATACGAAATAATCGCGAAATGTTTTCTTGCTCCCAGGTGGAGGCAACATAAAAAGCAGCTGGTTCAGGCGATCTGCAAACAGGGTAGACGTCTTCGCAGTAATGTGACTATACACGACGTACCCTATTCTATAAGGATCGAGAACGACGTGGGAATATAAAGAAACTAGTTAATCGGAGTATTTAATCCAGAGCCTGATGTTTTATAGATAAATCTTATATTTGTCGTAGTTCCGTAAAAAATAGTTTATGATTACAAATCTTCTTATTCGAGCGTCTTTATAAAAATATTTCCATACGAATATAAAACACCTCGTCGACATCGAAACGTTACACGTCTTTGGTCGCAGTATACAATGATAAATTTCGCGAAAATTTGAAACTTGTTACTCGGTAACGCTAAACCCTGTGACTAAAACTCGCGTTACAGTGAGTATTAAGTACTGATTAGCAAGTCCGTGCTCACTCATACAGAACTTGTTACGGATCAAAGCGACTCGATTCGAATCGACGCTTTTACAAGCAGAGGTTCTATCCTTGACAGTTAATAAGTACTTGGTTAAAAGCATTTATATTAAACTCTATTGTTATGTAAACGCTTATGTAAATATCTCCATGGTATCGTTTCTATGTCTCTCTCTTTTTTTCTTTTTGTACATTCGGTCAACTAGAATTAAAATTACAATACAACTCCTTAGATGTAATGTCTGGCGCCATAATACGCGTAAGCTGAATAGTCTGAACTGTGTACGTTATTCTGAACACTATTCCGCGTTTTAGCAAAAATTCGAAATAATTTCAATTTAACAATTTAATTTACAACAATTTTAAACCCGAACAGTCAAACGGGTCCACTGTAGTAACAAATGTTTATACAATGTTTATGCATTTCTTATGAAATCCAACGTCGCAACAATTTCACAGAATTCTATAGAAAATTTTTATCGAGGAAATTACTTTTTACTAATTGTCCACTTTAGACTATCGAAACTGAAATATACGTAAACATCGACGAGTACAGTGATGAAGGAATAAATTCAAATGCATTCAGTTTGCTTTAACATTTTTTTCACAGTCGAAAGTAAGCATACGTAAAATATGAATGAACCAGTACAAAACGTTGTGAGTTTGTCGAATAACTTGGCAATGAAAGTTCGGCTGATACGCTTGCGTTCGTGTGTACAATAAATAATAATGGTAAGAAATGAATGATGGCGTCGTTTTATTCAGATCAGCGTATCGAACCGAACTTCTCGACACAAGTTTTTCGAAAACGGATGCAAAATCGATGTTCGAACTGCATCATTATTTCCGCCGAATTCTGCGTCCTCGTTCGATCGTGAACCAGACCCACGTACTTTGCACTTAAACAAGGAACTGTTGCGCCATGATTTCATTTCAGAAACGGATGTATTAATACTTTCGCCGTTGGAAACGTGAAAATGTTCAAAGTATTTCTGACTAATAAATGCACAGCAACAAGACGATCGTCTAGATAAATGTATTCAAGATTCAGTTGACCCTGGATAAGTTCAATACTGTTTTGTTTACCAAGAGAACTGAATACGATTATTCGACAAGCACGCATTCCATTGAAGCCAGTTTCAAGCATTCTGTACAAGCATGGATTGTACAGAATTGTACAAAATTCTGTCATGGATTGTCCAAAGAAACGTTCAAAATCGTTCCCCTCAAAAGCCCCTATTCGTGTTTCACTAATTTGTTCGGACACAATCGTCTCTTAATTAAGTCCCTCTCAGCTTTTAAGTCATATGAACACATCTGTTTGAGTATGTTTTTGATTAGACATGTTGTTCATATTACCCTTCCCTATCGCACTTACAATACCTTCGATACAACAGCTTCTCCCTTCCAGCATAATCCGACTGTGCACTATTAGTCGAACATCTCATGGCACATTGGATCAGTTATTGTACATGCTAAGCTACACTTAACATATTTGTATGTATACTATTCTGCATAACATAATATACGCTATATTTATCCTCACGTCACGCAATCTCAAACACACAAACGCATTCAGACAATAATCGCACAAACGGATTTAAACGGCACTTTTACACGGATTGCCTTTTGGAGCAGAAATTTTCAAACACTTGAGATCCCGGCATTCGATTCGTCTCTCAATTACCTATGATCACGTAACTGGGATTGCTGAATCCATCGGGCATGTCTTTCTTCATATCGCACTTCTGTTGAGGCATATTCACGTAATTGTCCTGAGTCCTAATGATCGACGGAGTGTAGCCGATCTTGGCCGTCGGGTTCGAGTTCACCTCCGACTTCTCCGCGACCTCGTCGTTTTTTTTATTCAGATCTATCAGCTCCAAATTCTTCGGCGCGTTGCAATAACCGGAATCCCGAGCTGGATGATGACTCCCGACCTGATCCTTCATCATTTGCCTGTTTCTGGCAAACTCGGCCCTCCGTTCATGAACATTGATGGGTTTGAGGTAGGGATCGTCCTCCTCTTTTTTCAGCATTGGCGACATCTCCACGGCGTCATCGTAGTCGGCCGTCGGAGATGGGAAATCGAAACGGATCCGTTCCTGATTGGGCCTAGGGCTGAATATCCCCGACTCCGATGTTTGGCTTCTGGGACTCATACACAAATAGGCAGAGTCTACCGTCGTTCCAGATATAGGCGAGTTCACGTACTCGTGAGTCGGTGAAGACAGCACAGCATGGTCAGGAGCCGACAACATCGTCAGGTAATCGTCCTTTCCGCTCTCGAGTAGAATCGTGTTCATGTCCATGTACGGAGCATTTAATTGGATGTAGTGCTGAAATTAACAATGTCGCTTTTAACCGAGTCTCCTAGAGTTAGCTAGACAAACGCGGGGTGTCTCAACTAAGTGAGACTAGTCAAATATCTTTTTCAATTATCATGACGGAACACATGATTCCTACATTTTCCGCGACCATGTTTTCATGACCTTGTAACTGGTCTCTAATTATCTAGTCAAATGTGGATTACTCGAAAACGCGTTTCAAGTAGCGTTTATTCAAATATGTCACTCATTCCGAGATAATTTCTTTGATCTGGATATGTCGATCTTTGAAGGTCATTCAACGAACTTACCGATTTCACGCTGTCCTCCAACAAATTTCCTATACTGTCGACTAGCTCCGTGAAACTCGGACGTAGAGTAGGCTTGGCCTTCCAACACTGACGCATTATGTCATACCTAGAAATATAAAAATTGCAAAGCGTGAATCATAGATTTCAAATTACATCAAACCTGTGATCGATGTACACTGCAGTTGACCATGTTAGAGGAAAGATTTGAAAATTTATATTCTGTTTCAACTTGTTTCAAATTATAATTGAAAGAGAACTCTTCCGATTTATTTCCAAGTGAAAGATCTTGGGTGAACTCACACTTCGGGGGTGGCATATTCGGGCTGCTCCATTCTGTAACCCTCGATCAGCTTCTGGTACTGTATTTCCGCCTCCATGCCGGGATACGGAGTCTCGGCCAGTGTAAAGAATTCCCAGAGAACTATACCGAACGACCAAATGTCCGATTGCGTGGAGAAAATACGATCTCTGATTGATTCGATAGCCAACCACTTAATCGGCAATGGACCGTCACCTTTCTTTTTATAATTTTCTTCTTTATACATGGTCTTCGCCAGACCGAAGTCGCATATCTTCACAATATTGTCCTCGGCCAGCAGAATATTTCTAGCAGCCAAGTCACCGTGCAGTACCTGCAAATTCATTTTCAGGTAATGATATATGCGTCGAGCAGTTTATTCACCGACTTATGTCCAATTTAACCGAATTTTCTATTTCACTACTGTGTGTAAAATAAAATTATTATCTTTTACTGGATATTATTCTGATCAACTGAATTTACTGAATATTTAAGCTGTCTTAATATTGTATTCGTTCTATGTATGAAGTTATCCGTATGCATACATATATCATTTTATCTCAGGTATTAAATCAAAATCAATGCTAGCCGCTTGTTGTTTTGCAATATAAAAATTCTCTTATATGAACTCCTTTGTTCCCCAACTAGCTCATATAACGCAAGTTTTACCGCGAATAGGTACGATATTTAAAAATCGCAGAAACTCGCCTTTCTCTGGCTGAGATATTCCATTCCACGAGCTACTTGGAATGCCCAGGACAACAGATCTTGCGTACAAATTGGTTTTAAATTATAGTCCTTGTAGTCTCCCCGATAGTTACACCAACCAGGTTGAGTGGAACCGTTACTAAGTACTGTACCATCTGGCGACATACTGACACCCTGGGAATCTGTAGCTGCGGCGTGATACTGCATCGAATCAGTTCCCAAATTACGGCTGATGCTGCGAGAAAATGACAATTCCGCATATTTTATCCTATCGTGCAGACAGAAGAAAACAGAAGAGAGTTAGCACCGCAACCCCTTGCATGCATCAATAGTTTTATCGTGTTAATCACAAGAAGCAAATAGTTGCATTTCTACGTGTGAAATGATACTGCTACGTTCCTATTTTCAGCATTACTCGGAAAACAATTAAAACAGTATAGATTGTGTGTCTGTACATCATCGATGTAAGATTCCCTGTAGATTATTCGGCGCTGTTCGATTAAATGATCTAACTGTAGTTTAATTCGTCTGCTGGTCAATATTCAATCAGTATCAATTATGAATTAGTATATGCCGGATAAACGGAATTCTATTCTAGTTGAATCCGTATTATCTGGAAAATTTAACAACTTGAAAGTATTCTGGAGATACGGAAATGTTCGAGAAACTCTCCTGCGCCTATATCGCGCAACAAGAATTTATTTATTCTTGGAAATAAAGAGAATTTCGCCATACTAATCAATGCAAAGTCGAGTGATAGTGACGCCTCCTGTGCAGTAAAAATAAAGCTTCGTTTGGGGTTTGTACAGTGCTAATTGGGGTAGCGGCAAAACGCTTAAACTGTTAACGATATTATCGACTGTTATCTATATTACCGACTGTTATCCATATTACCGGCTGTTAGCTATAAGCGTTTTGTTACTATACCAATTGGCACTATACTCCAAAGTAAGCTTCGACATCGTGCCGTAAGAGGCGCCAATTTTATATTTTCAGCATCCGATTCGTGCTGGATTTTATATTGTATCTTGTAGGAAAAGCGATAGAAATCATGATTGATATTTACAATATTAAAGCAATTTGTTTTTGTAGCATAGATGGAGGACAATTTCCTGAATACTTCTGTCCTGTTAAAATGTTTCTATGTCCCCAAAAGACATACGTATTTTCTTTTGCACCCGTAACCAAATTTGGAATAAATTTACAATTTTTAAGCACTTAAAAAAATTGTTAATATTTTTCTTTTACACGGTGATCTAAGATAAGCGTTGGTTCAAATTAGGATATTCTTCCTTAGTATATATAATGGCATATTTTTTCAATAGTAAACAAAATTGTGGTTTTCAATTGTAGTTTAAAAGATACCAACAAACAACGTAAGATTCTATGATTCAACAATGATAGTGTTAGTGTAAAACGTGCAATGTTTAATTACCACCACACGAGATAAATTCATTGTTGGAAAGATTCCGTAACGGCAGTGTTATTAACAAAGAACAGAACGTAAGAAGGAAAAAGTATAGGAACGAACCTGTTAGTGGTGCATACGCTAGCAGTTCTCGTGAGTAGATCGAGACCAATATTAGGATCAAATTTGCCAGTCACTGGATCGATCTGATTGATGAAATCGCCTCTATGCCTCAAGAGGTAATTATGCAAATTTCCAAATCGACAGTATTCCACGATCACTAACAATTCACCTGGAGAATCAACAGAAATCATTATATATACAAATCATTCAAATGACAAGCTGACAATATTATAACTGATTTCAATTATTGTAATCAAAATGCAGTGGCCGAAATAAGACAGTCATAGTTTATAGGAAATAAAAAAATGTGTCCCTAAATGGTTATTAATAAAACTTTTGGATGGATATTGGTACTAGTTTACATGAAAAATGCTACTTTGGCAACAGTTTGCTTTAAATTAATTAATAGGTAGAAGACGTACGTTTTAAGATATTTTTCGTGCAAGCGCCAAGAAGGTTGACGACGTTTAGATGTTTGCCGAGATGTACCAAGATCTTCAGTTCGCTGGTAAGTGCACGGACATACGTGAGATTGGTAGCACGGCGTACCATTTTCACGGCTACAGTAGTAACCGGCTCGCTTTCGCAAATCCCTTGAGCTTCCGCTTTCAAGACTACGCCGAACGCGCCGCTTCCCAGTTGTCTTCCTGTAAATCGTCACCATATATTTGTAACCAAAAGTTTTTAGCAAAGGTACACCGTCGACTAACATTTTTATTCGCCTTTCAATAGTCGACAGGAGATTCTTATAGACCAAACCCTCGAGAACAAATTCGGAAACCATTTTTCTGAATACAATTAATTCTCACGAAGGACGATTGTGTAAACTGTTTCGACTTCAATTTAAAAATTTTTAAATTGAAGGTCTGGGGACAAAGAGAATTCTTCTCCAACAAGAAATGTCAAGAAAAAATGTCTAATTTTAAAAAATTACCTAATTTCAATTTTTCCCTGGGAAATTCCCATTTGTTATCGTAAGGGAGGAGTTCCGCTTGATCATCCACCGTCAAGTCTGGATTTAGGCACTCCACAGCCCCCTCCTCGAAGTGCATCAGACCAGCTTCCATTAATTCCTTTCTCATCATCTGCAACACCGTAGAAATTGATGATATTGTTGTAGAATCAATTGGCATCGCGTAATACCACAAACTGAAATTACCTTTTCACGGCGAACTTTAATGGTAAAATAGATCACCAGGACCACAACGACCACTGCTAATATGATGACTAAAATGATCAGGGCTGGCGGTACCCCTTTCCCTGCAAATTAAGGGAAGATTAAAAACCAATTGTTACCACTGCCCCTATACGTTTCAGTTTAATAAATCACCTTTTATCGTGATCCGTTGTTGCGCTTGCACTTTTCCAATTCGATTCTGCGCGCGACACATGTACACGCCGCTGTCGATTTCTAGTAGATATTGAATTTCAAATTCTTGGTACCCGTTGAAAAACTTGTAACGTTCATTATTTTCTACCAATTGTACGCCGTCCTATAGAAAGTATGTATTTGCATAAAAATAAATTTCCGAATATGGTAAAATAGTAAAACATTGATCTGATTTAGAAATTAATTAACTACTAATCGACTACCTTAAACCAAGTGATGTTCGGTTTAGGCACAGCATCCACGAAGAAGTTAAGATATATTTTCTTGTTGTCTGGTGTGGCCTCATCGATGACTATGTCGTCTTTTCCCAAATTAGTCTCAACAATAGTAGGCGGCCGTGCAGCTAGAACGAAAATAAGATTATTTAACAACTCGACATTGAACTTGGAATTTACGTTTATAATTACCCTTCACATCCAAAGGATATTCGCTAGACTGAACTAAATTCTCGGTGGATCTCCCTGTACAAATATATTCCTGGGAGTCCTCCATTTGCACGTTCTGTATTTTTAAAATAGATTTATGCGTGAATTTCGTTGTCTCTCGATGGATAGAGATTCTGTCTAAAATATTAAACAAATTGTTTTCGGTTTATTCAATTTCTCGTTGAACCGTTCTTCAAACTGTACGATCAATTTCGAAAATTGATCGTAGAAAAGTAAATTTTGCGATGGGTTCTTAGCGTGAACATTGGAAATAGAATTACCGGATTCTACAATTGGACCCCTTTCGTTGCTCCAATAAATGATGTCCGAATAATTGTAAATCGAAGCGGCGCAAATTAGCTCCCAATCGTCGCCCTCGATCACTGGCTCCGCTGTAGGAACAATACCAAATTCTCCGTCTCCATCTAAAATATTTTCGAACATGATTTAGCATCTGGAGAAAAAGTGATCGTAGGAAAATGTTAATGATACGAGCGTTCAACGAGACAAGTTGTAATAAACGGTAATAGTTAATAAACAGTATTTCAACGAAAAGTTATTTCGTCTATTAACCCTTTGCACTCGAGTGGTGACTCACCATTAAAATTGTTATATCATGCTCCAAGATAATTTATATTATATTATATTACTATATTATTACGAAATTGTTAAAAGTGTAACTGTTATGCGACTCACGAGACTCAATTCCATATGCATAAAATGCACTTTGTCATACAAGATGAATAAGTTAGAAAAATTATTTTGGATTTCTGGTTAAAGGGTTAATACTTTTACGACATTGTCGTATAAAATCTGCCGTTTAATTATAGTGTAAAAGCATTCTCGGTTGCTAAGCGCGAAAAGTGAATCTGATGTAGTTCTTACCGGAAACCAACACATTTTCGGAGACATTCCCGCAGCCAACGATGTTGCACGCGATACAGGTGAGTTGACCGGACATTTCAATGGTCGTCGACACTGTAGAGACCATGGAAGTCATCATTCCGCTTTCCACGGTGGAGTTCTGCGTGAATATCGCTTGATTTAATTAACCGATTACATTCGATGGAACGAGTTTACGCGGACTTGAATTAATACTAAACCACCGAGCCGGTCAGAACGACCGACATCATACTTTTCATTTCAAAGTTGTTGAAATTATGAAGACTCTTTCGTAGACAATACCTGAATCGAAATCTTAAATACATACAGTTCTGTCATCATTATGAAGCAACACGTGCCAGTCACTTTCCGTGATCGATAGGTTCGGTGTTAAAAGTTAAAGCATTGCGTACCGTTAAGTACTCGAGGGTACCATCCTCGCAGAAAGGGAAATTGGGACACTTGCGGTAACTCCAGGTGATATTCGGCTTCGGGAACGCTGCCACGTGACATTCAATCTTTGCCAACTGATTAGGTAAGTAATACGAGCTCGGATTCCTTATGTACAGTACTGGCTCAGCTGAAAGACTCATTTAGGTTAGAATGGACAATACAGATAATTTCGATTGATATTCTTCCCATTTCGTTCATAAACAATGAAAATAGCGTACCGATTACGTCCAACGTAAAGTTCAATGTTTCCATTTTATACTGATTGCTGGCCTGGATGGAATATATTCCCATGTCATGGAAATCTAAATGGTTGATTCTCAATATCGACTTACAACAGGTGACGTTGACAGAAAATTTCGATTCCTCGGATGTCGACGAAGTCGTTGTAATTTCGTCGCCGTTTGTGTTCAACCTACAAAATAAAACTTTGGTTATCAGGACAGTGAGGAAGCATTTAGTAGGTGCGAAGTGAACATTTTCGACGTCGATTGGCAAAAAGAGGCTTCGTCTACTCGCTTTCATTGTAAACGTATAAAATTCGCAGTCTATCTAGAAGAAACAACTATCCAGAGTTCTCTAAAAATATAATTTAATGTTATTTAAACAGTTTCGACATACCATTTTAGTTTAGCCGGAGGATACGCGTCCACGTACACAACCCACTTCACTTGATCACGCATATGACGTTGATAGTGTCTATTAGGATCTTGGGTTGTGAGGTTGATGTATGGCTCGATCGACTCTGAACATTCAATGAGCAAAAATTATGGAAAATGATGTAAGAGACACACAATATCCGTTCTATAAAATCATGTTTCACACGAAATGTTATCATCGTACTGACCGAGCACCTTCACGTACGTCTGCGACTTCTTCTCGGTTAAAAAGCTCTTGATTATGCACTCGTAGACACCTTCGTCCTCGTAGGTCACGTTTTTGATGATTAATTCGGTCGTGATTACACCGCTATTTCCACTATAGGTGCGAGTACTGATTCTCTCGCTCTGGAACAACAAATTGCAATGTTGAATTCTACTCGAACGGATGGCTGACGCCAATGAAACTTTCAAAATCGATACCTGTTGCGGTGTAGACCAATTGAAAGTATAGTCAACGACGTCCTTCGGAATTCTGATGGTGCAATTCACGTATAGGGTCTCGTCTTTTGTTACGTGCCGCAATGTATCGTTGATAATTCTTGGTTCGGTTAGATTGTATTTCTCTAGACGAAAAAATCGTGAGTTATTGTAAACCTAGTACACATCGTTAAAAAAGCAAATGTTTTCTAAGAAAAAAATGTCTTTTAAACAAGTCAACTCACTCGTCACATGTATGTAATAAAGGACCTGGTGATGAGGACCGATGTTGCACACGTACAATCCTTGGTCGTGCGGCTTGACATCGTACAATGTAAATCCAAATCTTGGATCGAACGACGGTGCATCATTTACGTCGGGATCCTGCACAATGAATTTCATTAAATAACTTTTAGTACGTTCACTGCACATATCGCTAGTGAAGCGTGGAGATTTATATAAGGTGTCCCAAAAATGTCTAACAATCTGGAAAGGAGTTCTTCCTGAGGTCATTTAGAGTAACTTTTTCCTTAGCGAGAATGCAATCCGTGGCTTCGTTTACGAGCTATTAACGAAAAACACCGACCAATGAGAGGCAAGTACCGCTGACGCAAGGCAGCCGAACCAATGAGCGGAACTGGGCTTCGACGACTCGTTGGCTCGGCCGCCTCGCGCCAGCCGTGCTCGCTTCTCATTGGTCACTGTTTTTCGTTAATAATGCTTTAACAATGCCTCAGAGAACATTTTCGTAAAGGAAAAAGTTGCTTCAAATGACCTCAGGATTTCTAGAACACCCTGTATCGAACAAAGAACCATATATCTTCATCCTTTACTAGAACGAATCAATGTCAGTCGCTTTCTTGGCGATAATATTCCGTGTTTACAACAAATCTTGCAATTTAATACTGTACTTTCAGTTAATTTATTACAAACGGTTTGTTGACTACACCATTATGTCGCTTCACGGAATCGATACCTACTTCACCTTCCTTCGTAAGGCGGACATCTGCTGTCGGCGACGTTGGTCTGCAGGGTATAAGGATGTTTTCGCCTACAACGGCTACTAAACTCTTGTGAAACGTCTCTTCAACAAACCGATCGACGTCAGCTAAAATATAACAGTCAGATTAACTACTAAAATGCAGCGTTCATAGTTACTTCTTTAAGTCTCGCTAGTTTCACGCTATGATTTAGGAGAATTTTTGCGTAAACTTTTGCAGTTCGATGGAAATCAAAAATTACATTACACTTACATTCGACGTAAACATACGTCCAGGGGATTTCTGGGTCGGAATAATTGCGTGCGGAGATCTCGATGAAATGATCCGAGCAACCATACCAACCGGTGTCCCCAAATACTGTGCTCGGTCGAACAAGCTCGTACGTATAGGTGCCATTGACATCTTGGCTTTTGTTTATTTCGATGGGTGACGTATTATTCTGTTATTAAAGCACACGTTACTATCGCTTTCTTTATTTTCTATTGATAATATTATCTTATATTATTCCGTTACTTACAGAGTTCGTCGAGTTAGTCGGATACATGTAGACAATGTCCGACGTGCTGGAGCACGATAGCCGTAAAAGGTCGCCTTCTTTTTTAATAATTTCACCAGTTCTCGGAACTGTATTCGGTTCTAGAGCTGTTGAGTCTGCTTGCAAAAGAAAAAGACTTGTATATTGTATTTGTCAATAACAAAACGTGATCATCCGCACAGCGTTTATTAACCCCTTGCACTATTATCTCTTTCAGAACTACGTTGCTTAGCACTTCGTCCTTAATAATTTCCTCGACGAAACGAGAGGAGTTTTGTTTCCCGATTGTCTCTTCCGTTCCCAAATTTTGATGACAGAAGTTTCAAATTTTCTTTCGATTTAATAGAAATTATTGGCAGCCGTATTTATTAAATTATGTACGAAATGATCGTCACGAGTCTGACTCGTTATTATAGCGCAAGGGGTTAACTAAAATAAAGAAATTGGATACGACTCGAACGGTGACGGTTTACAGATACTTCTACTTCGTTCGTTTAATCTAAAACTATAGATTAAAAACGATATTACGTTTAAACATTTAATAACGCAAGCAGTAAGTAACAATATTGCAATGTCACTGTAACGTGACTATTGAGATTTCTCGATCCGCGTAACAAGTAACGCGTCGAAGAAATTAATATTTACAGCTAATAAAAATAAAAGACTTATGGGAGTTTGGTAGATCATTGTAACATCTTAACGACGCAACGATACGAACGGTGACGCAATTTATCGGCCTCGTAAATCCCTGGAAGTGGTTCGCGTACTTATTTCACGAATGGTGATATGGGGAAAGTCCAGAGGTGCCTCATGGTTTCACCGTTTCACCGAACCAGTTGCAAATATTTCAGGGGGCATCCATCGTTTTCGTTCAATTTGGTCAGGAAACTGCGAGGGTGTTCGTTTGACCACGTTTTCGAATGAAAACCCTAACTCCAACTCTCGCTTTAGAATTAATAATTATCCAGTTTCATAGAACTTTCATTATTTCGACGTTCTCTTGTAAAATTGGATATATAGCACGGTTTGCAAGCGTGAAATATCATTTTTTCGTAATTACGAACGAATCCCCAGCGGAAGTCCTGCGGATGGTTTGGTCTAACTGAATTATCCCCGTCCATGGTTCGCCGTAAAAATGTACATACGTTGCCAGTTTGCTTTCTGCGAGCATATACGAGAGTATGTAGGAAGGAAGTCCTTTCTTTCCTCTACTGATAACACGGACGGTTTATCAGCAAGCCGGCCCGTTCCACGAGGCAAATAAATACGTACAGAAATGAATTAACAACAGAGAACTTTTTCACTGGACCCGCTGTTCGTTTCTTAAAGAATAAGTCACATGGCGAACTGCAAGGATTTATTAGAAATCGAGTAGCAATAAACGTGAAGTAAACATTTCTACTCGAAACTGTTTTCATCTGAGAATTGATAAATCGCGAAATTTTCAATTAATCGTATTTCTAAGCAGTATTACTCAACTGTTTTATTTATATTCGCGATCGTGACGCCAAGCATACTCCGAAAGGCAATCTATTTATCTATTTATGTATCCATTGATTTATCAATGATTTGTAATAGGTTTTAACTGTTACGAAGCGTCACATAGAGTTGACTCACCCCGTAGAATTAAGAAACGATGACTTTAATTGAATGGATCGTGTCTACCGTGGATTGAAAAGATCCAAAACTTTGCAGTCGAGAAATGCTAGAAATTTATCCGATCATACCGTGACGAAATCTAGGAAAATTCATTCTTTGCGAACATTCCGAAATAATTCGTCCGGATTTTCGCATTGTTCCGGAATTTATAAGACTGAGAACAACCAAATCGCAGACTATAAGAACCGCCATTTGCAATTTTAAAGCCGATTATCTCGAAACTGCGTTTTGAAGAACGATATAATTAGGAACTCTGAATAACTGTGTCTACTTTATCTGAAATTGTAGAATGGAAATCAATATTAAATTGTTATGAATGTATTTATAAATGATTAGGAACTACATCTTTGACAAAGAAAGGAAACGAAACTGTTTTTTGTGCAGCATCCACGATTTCTGTCGAAATTTACTCAATGACTTACTAGCGCCACAATATTGCTTCAACGATTTTCCACATTCTGCTAACTTTTCCTTAAATTCCGCGTGATCCACGATTGCCATACAAGGTATTAGTATATTGATGGAGCCGTATCAAAACAGTGGAACTTGTGAAAAACCCGACAGTCTTAGTTGTACTCTTCTCAGACTAAAAAATTCTCGAATCGCCAAGGTTATCGTACAATTCGCGCGAAGTGTGACCGGTGAAGTATCATCAGTTTTCCTTGAAGTTCCCAACGCTCTATTGACTTTCTTTGTGCCCTCTACGACCGTCTCGAAATTTCTTAATCTGTTAACCTAAGGTGACGACGATAATTCGCACACGTTGCCAACTTTCAGTGATTTCTCGTTTCAATCAGTACACATCTTCGTCCTTAATCGTTCCCTAGATAGAACGAGACGATTTTTGTTTGTTATATTACCTTTATTCATAGATTTCCATAGCAAAAGAATCTCTCAGAAATGAATAACAATACCTCTTTATTAGATTATGAAATCGACGTCGCAAGGGGTTAAATGCAGCCAGTAATGCTTTCATTTTATTATATCATAGTAACCGCGGTAGCTCGGCCAGCTGTAACGCTTTCGAAGTTAGTTTACAGATCGTCTATTATCCTAGCATCAGAAAAATATTTAAGTTGTTCCGTTACATTCCGAGAGAGCTGCTCCGTTTTAAACAGAGTTCGAACGAGTCCCCGAGCCGCCGTTTCTTCGCGTGCGAATTATTAAACGAATATTTCAAATTCGCCCGAGGGTGCGACACGTGTCGTTTCGTATACAATATTTATATATTAAACCGTAAGATCACCGTAAGAGGAAGCTGCGATAAGAAGCGGCCGACCGGCGAATACTCGGGAAAGGAAAACGAGTGGTTCCATCGAGATAAACTATCGCGCAGATAACCCTATCCGACGCGCAGACTATTATCCCTTAACTAAATTAGTTTACAGGAACGGGGACGAATCCGATCGAATCGAAATTCCTCGAATAAAACAATCCTCGCGGCTTCGGACGAAACGATTTTCATCGAACGTTTTGCATAACGATCTCGACGAAAGAAAAATTGTCCCGAATAAAACGATCTCCGTCGAATAGAAATTTTTCCGAGAAGGAAGTTCAAATGCGATTACCCTCGATGGATCGACGACAATGGATCCGTCGATTCCTGTTAAGATAACATGCACGATACGCTTAAATTGAGGATTATAATTGGGACACCGCTGGGAAACGACCGATTACAGTCGCGTAGGCGATAAAGGACGGTGGTAATTTATGGGTTATCAATACCTAATCTAATTATAGCAGACACCGTTGAGAATCGGCAATTGACACGCGCATCTGTAATTGCGATGTGGGAATTTCTTTTGTACGAAGCAAGCGCAGTCCTCTCGTTATCACCAGACTGTGCTGTTTTATGTAAAATAAGAATTTTCTGCGGACAGAAATTTATTGCCCCTCTTAACAATGTTAACAAGCTTGATACTATTTCGTCGACTCAATTCTTCTATTTATTTATTACTGCTAGACTGACGAACTGTATGAAAGGCCACGTTCTTATACGAAACTTCGTAAAGCAATGCTAAGTATAATAAATGAGGCATTTAATCGGGGCGCGTGTCTTGAGATATTTCAAAGATTCTACGAAAGTCTGGTATAAAATATATTTACGATGGAAATAATATTCATATCTCCGCATCATGGAACGCAGAATGGATAAAATGAGGAGTTCAAATTTCGATCTGTTAATATTATAGTGATTGCTCCTGTAAGAAGAGCACAGAAACGAAGCATCAGGCGCATTGCAGTAGCATAATTAACAAATGTTTCGATCGAATAGCATTCCCTTCTGAGACTAACATACATATTATGCGACATATTATCGCGAGGATGATAAGATATGATTAGACTGCGCACTTTTATGCAAAACGAAAATTGTCTGCACCAGTCGCAAAGGAAAGAAGCCATATATTAATATATTAATAAATTAATCGTTTTAGTAGTCCAAGAATAATACACGGACGTTTTAAAATGCGTTTACTCCTGCTTTAAATTGCAGCTACCCAAATTGACTATTATTACATAGAATCCTGGATATAACATCTAAAGCAACTAGCAAGAATAAGTAAAGGCGGGAAAGTAAACAAAGGCTGATCGCGCGCGGACACGCGATTACTGCGCACCGTCGCGTAGAAAGTGCATGCATTACAGTCGTCCGGTGTCCCAACTGCAAGAGAATACGGCAAAATCGACACGCGTGTGCGGCATGCAGGTAACCGCATTCCGGAATGAATCACGTAAAGATCGGTCAAAACTGTTTAACTCTCCTCCCATCCTCGCTAAAATTATCGAACACGAGCCTAAACAAAAGACTGACATAATTCAGCACCGCGTCGCAATTCGAACAAGGGATCAAAGTTGCAGATTACTACCGCGGCTCGTTATTACATCAGAGCGAATTCCAAATAATCTAGCATTGCGCGATCGATCATTGGCGCAACGTGATCGCATTGACAATGCGGGAGAAAAATCGGCCGCGATAAGCCACCGTGCCACGAAGAACTAGTTCGGTGCGAGACGTTAAACGAATCAATTTCTGTCGTCATTGTCAACGGGCAACGTCGGCCGACCATAAATCAGAATTTAGATTCGCCGTTCCAACGTTCCGATTCAACTATGCAAAATCTCCTCGCGTGAAATAAAAACCGGGAACGTCATCTCCGCGATACTTGCAACGGTAAAAATAGAACGAGCGCGCGCGTAATTACCAGTGCGCGTAATTCACGTCGTGACATTAGCAGCCGAGCAATCAACCGTAGCTCCAAAACAACCGGTCGCTTTTCGTGGAATTGAGAAGTCGGAGCACGAACGAACGAAACGGAGTCGCGGAAGCCGGAGCGGTCTGACGTTTGCAAAAACGATCTATAGATCCAGGAAACGGATCTGCTATAACAGAGTCTCAATGGAGATCTTTTTGCGCAGCCTAGAGACACAGTCGATTGTATCGACTCCGAAAAAACCAGTTTTCCAGTGGCCATTCGAGTAGAGTGACTCACGGACGCGGTGACTACATGCTCGTGACGTTGCTCAATGCTTCGTGGGCCACAGGTGGACCCGTGACATGTTAAGCCCCGATTACCTCTGTACAGGTGCGAGATGAGAGCGACGGCGAAGAGAAATCGTCGGTGGCGGCACAGCATTTTTCCTTGGCTGTCTTCTTTCTAGTTGTTTCTTGTATTTTTTCTGTATATATATGTCTCAGCAGTCACCGATTCTATCACCGAGATCGAACTCCTTGCATGTTTCACGGAGCGGTACGGAACGACATCGCACGGATACACTCGGCTTCTACGAGCGCGTCACACTTCGACTTCGGCGACGATCACGGCCCTTCTACTGTGCTCTCCCAGCTGAACGAACGAGTTGCAGCCGCCTTTCCACGAGCCGGCCCCACCCCGGCGATCCTCCGACTACGATTTATCGACGACGGCGTCATCTTAATCATCGTTCACCTTGATATCGCGCTCCGTACGGTGCTGACTGAGACCACATTTCTATGTGCGACGTGCTCTGGGCACGACGCTGGATAGCGTTCCGCTCGATGGACGAAACGGGTCGGAAATTCGAGGTGTCAAATCCGATAGTAGAATTAATAGTAGTCAAAAGTAGTTTCTAATGTTGTTAAGGAAAATGTCTAGCTTGTATAATGTTCTTACGAGAATCGAAACGTGACGTTTAGTAGAAAGATCAATGGACTGTCTCAAGCTCGTGGCATCGACGAGATATTTCTCTTCTTTTTTCTTTTATTTCCGTAAGTTGTTTTTAATACTGTGGTACCTTCGAAACGAGTAAGTAATTCGAATATTGA
>CM052168.1:7015631-7161972 GCA_028455555.1 Augochlorella aurata | reverse complement strand
GAAACTCGGACGTAGAGTAGGCTTGGCCTTCCAACACTGACGCATTAGGTTATACCTAGAAATATAAAATTGCAAAGCGTGAGTCATCGATTTTAAATTACATGAAACCTGTGATCGATGTACGCTGCAGTTGACCATTTTAGAGGAAAGATTTGAAAATTTATATTCTGTTTCAACTTGTTTCAGATTATAATTGAAAGAGAACTCTTCCGATTTATTTCCAAGTGAAAGATCTTGGGTGAACTCACACTTCGGGGGTGGCATATTCGGGCTGCTCCATTCTATAACCCTCGATCAGCTTCTGGTACTGTATTTCCGCCTCCATGCCGGGATACGGAGTCTCGGCCAGTGTGAAGAATTCCCACAGAACTATACCGAACGACCAAATGTCCGATTGCGTGGAGAAAACTCGATCTCTGATTGATTCGATAGCCAACCACTTAATCGGCAATGGACCGTCAGCTTTCTTTTGATAATTGTCTTCTTTGTACAAAGTCTTCCCCAAACCGAAGTCGCATATCTTCACAATATTGTCCTCGGCCAGCAGAATATTTCTAGCGGCCAGGTCACCGTGCAGTACCTGCAAATTCATTTTCAGGTGATGATATTGGACTTATGTCCAATTCGAATGATATCATTTGAAAAATCCTCGTTCTCTGTTCAGTGGTAACTAGACTACGGTTTTTAATATAACACCTGCGTGAATAGTATCAAAAATTACTCATATTTTTTATTCGTTAAATGAAGTTTTCGAGTTGAAAAGAGAAGTTTTTCTATAATCCTGCTGTCTCAGAATTATCTACGAGAAGAAGCCGCTGGAACTCACCCTTCTCTGACTAAGATATTCCATTCCACGAGCTACTTGGAATGCCCAGGACAGCAAATCCTGCGAGCAAATTGGTTTTAAATTATGGTCCTTGTAGTCTCCCCGATAACTGAACCATTCAGGTTGACCGGAACCGTTACTAGTTATGGGACCGTCTGGTGCCATGTTGACACCCTGGGAATCGATGGGGTGACACTGCATCGAATCAGAGTCCGAATTACAGCTATTACTGCGATAAAATGACAAGTTCACGTACTTCACCCTACTGTGGAAACAGAAAAATGAACAAAAGAAAGTTAGTACCGCAAACTGTTGCATGCATCGGTACTATTATAAACAGTTGCATGAAATGATGCTGTTGCGGCCCTATTTTCAGCGTTACTCAGGAAACAATTACAACAGAATAAATTGTGTACCTATATATCATCAATATAAGATTCTGTTTATAGTAGAGTTTCGACTTTTCGGCACTCTGTTCTATTAAGCGTAGTTTAATTCCTCTGCTGGTCAATATTCAATCAGTATCAATTAAATTTCTACTATTCTACTTGAATTCGTTTTATCACAAAAATTTAACAACTTAATAACATTCTGGGTTTACGAAAATGTTCAGGAGACTCATCTGCATCTATATCATACAAACAACGTTTACTTATTCTTGGCAATAAGGAGAATTTTGCGATACGGTTCAGTGCAAGATCCAGTACAAATCATCCGCATTTGAAAATATCGAAATAGCGGCATTTCTGACGAGCGGCGAAATATGAAAGCTTCGTTCGGGGTTCGTACAGCGCCATTTGGTGTAGTGGCAAAACGTTCATACTGCTAGCAAAAACCAACAGTCGGTAATATGGCTAACAGATTGAGTATTTTGCTGCTAGCCCAATTGGCGCTGTAGAAACCCCAATGTGACCTTCGAGATTGCACCGCAAGGAACACCATTTGTCACAAACGAATTTTATATTTTAAGCAGGCAATGATTCGCGTTGGGTTTTATATTGTATCTTATGAGAAAAGCTTGATATTTACTGTATTAAAGCAATTTGTTTTTGTAGCATAGGTGAAGGACAATTTCCTGAATAATTCTGTTCCGTTAAAATATTTCTTCGACCCCAAAAGACATACGTATTTTCTTTTGCACCCCTAGCCAAATTTGGACCAAATTTACAATTATTAGGCAATTAAAAAAATTGTAAATATTTTTCTTTTACACGATGATCTAAACTAAGCGTTGGTTCAAATTAGGATACTCTTCCTTGGTATATACAATGGTATATTTTCTCAATAGTAAACGAAATTCCTCGTTTATCTTTGTTCGGCAGTTTCCACATGAACAAATTTACTTAATCAAGTGTTAATTGGTTCCAATGTGGTTTTCAATCGTAATTTAAAAGACACCAACAAACAACGTAAGATCTTATGATTCAACAATGATAGTGTTATTGTAAAACGTGCAATGTTCAATTACCACCACAAGAGATAAATTCATTAGTGGAAAAATTCCGTAACGACAGTGTTGTTAACAAGCAACAGAAAGCATGAAGGAAAAAGTATGGGAACAAACCTGTTGGTACTGCCCACACTGGTAGTTCTCGTAAGTATATCTTGGCCGATGCTGAGATCAAATTTGCCAGTTGCCGGATCGATCTGATTGATGAAGTTGCTTCTATGCCTCAATAAGTAATTTTGTAAATTTCCAAATCGGCAGTACTCTACGATCACTAACAATTCACCTGGAGAACCAACAGAAATCTGAATTCTCAAGGAAATCGCAACTCCAAAATGTGTAACAGCATGAAGAGACAGAACGTTGTGAAAGCGAAATAAGATAGTTGTGATTTAGAAAAAGTAAAAAAAAATGTGTCTCAAAGCGGTGATCAATAAATTTTAGATGAACATAGGCACTTTGAAAGTGGGTGCTACTTTATATGCAAAATGGTACTTTTAGCCCCAGCGTACCCTAAATCCATAATTAGGTAGAAGACGTACGTTTCGAAATATTTTTTGTGCAAGCACCAAGAAGGTTGACAACGTTTAGATGTTTGCCGAGATGTACCATGATCTTCAACTCGCTGCTAAGTGCCCGGACATACGTGACATTGGTAGTACGGCGTACCATTTTCACGGCTACAGTAGTAACCGCTTCTCCCCTACAAATCCCTTGAGCTTCCCCTTTCAAGACTACACCGAACGCACCGCTTCCCAATTGTCTTCCTGCAAATCGTTACCATATATACTTATAACAAAACATTTTAGAAAATCCTACACCGTTCGACTAACATTTTCATTCGTTTCTATTTTTTGTAGGCAGCACGTGATTGTTATAGACCAAAAGCTCAAACACAAACCTACAGCCATTTTTCTCGTCACAGGAAAAAGGTCGAGTACATATTTGGAATATTTGTTTATAACATTCGAACTAGTTAACTAGTTGTGTTCAAACAATATTTAAGGGAGCAGATTTAACACACCAACTTCAATGGACAAATTTTGATATATTTTGAAAAGTATAAGTTCGAGGACAAATTTTACTACACTATGGAATAAAGTGATCTTTTTCGCAGCGGAAAATATCAAGAGAAAATTTTTAATCGTGTAAGCTGACCTAATTTCAATTTTTCCCTAGGAAATTCCCACTTGGTGTCGTAAGGGAGAAGCTCTGCTTGATCGTCTACTGTCAACTCCGGATTCAGGCACTCGACAGCGCCCTTCTCGAAGTGCACTAGACCGGCTTCCATTAATTCCCTTCTCAGTATCTGCAACACCATAGAAATCGTTGATATTGTTGTGGAATCGAATGGCATCGCGTAATACCACAAGTTAGACTTACCCTTTCACGGTGAACCTTGATGGCGAAGTAGATTACCAGGATCACAATGACGACTGCTAACAAGGCAACTAAAATGGTCAGACCTACCGACACTCCTTTCCCTGTCAGTTGAAAGAAGATTAAAGACAAATTGTTACTACTGCACCTACACTACTCGATTCAGCAAATTACCTTTTATGGTTATCCGTTGAAGAGCTTCCACTTTTCCAATACGATTCTGCACTCGGCACATATACTCGCCACTGTCGGTTTCATCTAGATATATCTCAATTGCTTGGTCTTTTTCATAAATCTTATACCGATCATTGGATACCAACTGTGTACCGTCCTGTCAAAAACATGTCGATGTTGTATAATTTGCATCGAAATAGGTTTCCGAATAAGATAGAAATATATTAAATAAAATGTAAGTGATCCCGTTTAGAAATTAATTAACCACTAATCGCCTACCTTAAACCAAGTGATGTTCGGTTTAGGCAAACCATCCGCGAAGCATTTAAGATCTACTTTCTTGTTACCTGGTATGTTAAAATCAATGATCATGTTTTCTTCACTCAAATTCGTATAGGTAATATTAGGCGCTCGTGTAGCTAATGAAGAAAATAATATTATTTAAAAATTCATTAATCAACCTTTTTAGGAATTTACTTTTATAAATACCCTTCACTTCTAGGCGATATTCAGTAGACTGAGATACATTCTCCGTGGATTTCCCTGTACATATGTATTCCTGAGAATCATCTAATGTCACGTTATGTATTTTCAACATTGATCTATACGTGAATTGTGTCTGTCCTCGATCGATCGAGATTCTGTCTAAAGATTTAAACAAATTATTTTTGGTTCATTTTGTTTTTGTTTATTTTTGGTTGTCTTTTGGTTCGACGTGGTATTACCATTTTGTTCAATTAGACTTCTTTGGCTGTTCCATTCAAAGATATTCGAAAAATTATAAATCGAAGCGGCGCATATCAGCTCCCAATCGTCACCCTCTACCACTGTGTCCTGCGTGGATATTATACCAAATCCATTTATTACGTCTAAAAATATTTTGTAATTACGCCAGCTTTCCGATAGCATAGTTGATGAACAGTTTATAACAAACAGTATTTCTTGTTCTTACCGGAAACCATCACAGTTTCGGAGACATTCCCGCAGCCAACGATGTTGCACGCGATACAGGTGAGTTGACCGGACATTTCAATGGTCGTCGACACTGTAGAGACCATGGAAGTGATCATTCCGCTTCCCACGGTGGAGTTCTGCGTGAATATCGCTTGATTTAATTAACCGATTACATTCGATGGAACGAGTTTACGCGGACTTGAATTAACACTAAACCACCGAGCCGGTCAGAACGACCGACATCATATTTTTCATTTCAAAGTTGTTGAAATTATGAAGACTCTTTCGTAAGCAATACCTGAATCGAAATCTTAAATACATACAGTTCTGTCATCGTTACGAAGCAACACGTGCCAGTCACTTTTCGTGATCGATAGGTTTGGTGTTAAAAGTTAAAGCATTGCATACCGTTAAGTACTCGAGGGTGCCATTCTCGCAAAGAGGGAAATTGGGACACTTGCGGTAACTCCAGGTAACATTCGGCATCGGAAACGCTGTCATGTGGCATTCAATCGTTGCCATCTGATTGGGTAAGTGGTACAGATTCGGATTCCTTATGTTCACTGTTGGTTGAACTAAAAGACTCGTTTCGGTTAGACTGGACAATCGTCGAATCAATAGAGATGACTCCGATTAACATTCTTCATATTTCGTTTATAAGAAGTAAAATAGCGTACCTATTACATCTAACGTAAAGTTCAATGTTTCCGTTTTATACTTATTTTTCGCTTGGATGGCATATACCCCCATGTCTTGGAAATCTAAATGGTTGATTCTCAATATCGGCTTGCAACAGGTGACGGTAACTGAAAACTTCGATTCCTCAGATGTCGACGAATTCGTTGTAATTTCGTCGCCATTTTGATCTAACCTACGGAATGAAATTCTGGATATCAAGTCGTCGAGAAAGCACAAGTAGGAACGGCATAGAAATAATGTAATCAAGTTGTTAAAGTTTTCTATTTTGTCTACTCATTTTCGTCATGAACGTATGAAATTCGCAGTCTATTTTGGGGGACAACTATCCAGAATTGGATGTTTAAACAAATGGTGTTATTATTGGCGGTTTTCACTTTCGCAGAATACTCTAAAAATATAATATGATTTTATTCAGACAGTTTCGACATACCATTTTAGTTCAGGCAGAGGATACGCGTTCACGTCTACAACCCACTGCACTTCATCACCCTTAGGACGTTGATAGTGCCTGTTGGGATCCTGAGGTGTTAGGATGATGTATGGATCGATCCACTCTAAACATTTGATAAGCAGAAATTATGGAAAATAATGTTGATCCTATGCACGAGACATGCAATATCCGTTCTATAAATATTTAATAATAATTCCAACTGAATTGTGTAAAATGAAAAGGGGGTAATTGCCCTTTACTCAAAGTTATAACAGTTTTCGTGTTTGTGCTGCAAGCAGTGGCGGATTAAGTGAATATTGAAAAATTAATTCAAGTAACGGCTTTTGCATTGAATACTTATTGACAATTTCTTCGTAGTCCAAGGTATCGACTATATAATTTTCGATGAGCATCGGAGTCAAATCATTTAAGACGGGAAATGACCTCACTCCGCTCGCATTACAAATTGTCATGGCAATAAATATTTATAAAATTGTTTTCACATTAGGGAATGTGGATCAAGTCCATTGAGTATAAATTGGTACATATCTTCGCGGATTAATATGACTTCTTCTTTGTGGTACTTTAAAAAATGGCGAATTTTATCTGAAATTTTATCGATATCTTCATAGTAAATGTGAAAGAATATAAATTGATTATGCAATTTATTTCTTCTTCCCTTAAAGTCGAACAATATTTGAAAATTTTCCAGTTCATCGTTGTAAACTTTTTTCCTTTTTCGTATTTCTTTCAGAAGCGTGTCAAGTATGGCATAATGTACATTAATAGTTCATTCAGTTTCATCAAATTGTAATATGATGAAATTTTCTCTTTTAATAAATAATTTTTTAAGAAATAATTTTCTCTTTTTGTGTCTATTTTCTTCATAATTTGTATTCTCAGATAGTAAATTTATAGTATTTTCCGTAAGTCCAAAATTGTTCCTCGCATCATTAATAAATTTTGACAAGGAATTAAGTAATTTAGTAATTTAACAAATTACATTTAACACTTGTAAAGATTTACTTGTTCGATTTATACTAGTATAAATATATACTAGTATAGTATATCACGGCGTACGCCTCATGCGCCCGTGGGTTAATCTGCCACTGGCTACAAATTAAAATATAAATGGCGGTAATAACTATTGCTAAAGTATCATAAACCATTAAAAGTTGTTAAAGAAGAAAGCAAAAATTCAATATCGATGTTTCTTTCTGAACTACAGAACTCTGTGACATATCAACCGACGATGTCCACTTCAAAAAATCATACAAAAGTTTAGCACAGCGGCTAAATTACTTCTTTAACTCATTTTCAGACATTTGTTACGAAAATAAATTGATTGACGCTCTGATTAGTAGAGACATGATTCACACAGAACGTTATCATCGTACGTACTATGCACCGTGATATTCGTCTCTGATTTCAGCTCAGTATAAAGGTCCGTGATTTTACACTCGTAGACACCTGCGTCTTCGAAGGTCACATTTTTTATGATCAATTCGGTGGTAATCTTTAAGTTACTTTCGCTAACGTTTTCCCTATAGCCACGGATAGTGATCCTGTTGCTCTGAAATAACAAACCGCTGTGTTAAATTCTACTCGAAAGGGGCGGGTGACGCGAATAAAGCTTGTATTATATCTCAAGATCGGTACATTTTTCGGTGGAATCCAAGTGAATTCATGGTCCACGTCCTTCCGCATAGTTGTGGTACAATTCACGTATAGGGTTTCGCCTTTTGTTACGTGTCGCAAAGTGTCATTGATAATTCTTGGTACCTTCAGTTTCAGCATCGCTGAATTAGAAAATAGTAAATTAGCAAAAAGCTGTGGATCTTTCGTAAATACAAACTGGGACGAACGTCCGTACTCACGCGACACGTCTATAAGGTAACGCCTTTTCTGACCAGAAGCGATGTGGCAATCGTAATAACCCTTGTTACGCGGCAGAACATTGTACAGTGTAAATCCAAATTTTGGATCGAATGAGACTTCATTTTCGGGTTCCTGCACAATTTATTTATTAACAGTACCGAGCCTGTGTGATTATACAGAACGAAGAATAATTTACCTTTGTCGCAGACTAGAACAAATCAATCTTTTTCTTGGCACATAAAAAACAAAGATCCTTGCAAGCTTTTCTAATATGCGACGCGATCGCACAGATCATTCGCGGTTTCGTAATTTCTATCAATTGAATATTATCCTTTCAGTTCATTTGATACAAACGTTTTGCAGCTACGGTATTATATTGCTTCACGAAATTTATAATATTTTTTAGTCAGTTCAATACCTACTCGACTGCCCTTTGTAAGCTTCACTTCCGCAGTCGGCGACGTTGGCCTACACGGCACTGTTAGGTTTCCGCCACGAACACCGCGTACACGGTAGATCGAATCTTCCACGAACCGAGGCTTTTCAGCTGTAACATAATTGTTTAACTACTAAATTGCAGCATTCGGATTAGCAAAGATCTCGATAGATTTAATCCATTCAACCGCAGTTATCATAGTTTGAGGCGTCTCCCTGATTTGACACTGTGATTCGGGACAATGTTTACACAAGGCTCTTGCAGTTTAATGGAAATGAAAATATACTTACATTCAACATAAGCATACACCCAGTCGACTTCTGGGTCGGTATAATTGCGTGCGGAGATCTCGATGAAATGATCCGAACAACCATACCAACCGGTGTCCCCAAATACTGTGCTCGGTCGAACAAGCTCGTACGTGTAGGTGCCATTGACATCTTGGCTTTTGTTTATTTCGATGGGTGACGTATTATTCTGTTATTAAAGCACACGTTACTATCGCTTTCTTTATTTTCTATTGTATAATAGTATAATAATATTAGGTATAAATATAATAATATTAATAATATAATAGTATAATAATATATCGTATAACAATTTTCTATACTATTAATTCATTACTTACAAAGTCTGTTGCATTAGTCGGATACATGAAAACGATCTCCGATTTACCGGAGCATTTTAGCCACAAAGGGTCACCTTCTTTTTGAGTAATAAGGTCAGGTTTCGGGTACATATTCGGTTTTACAGCTGTTGAGTCTGAGAATAAGACAAAGAAACTTGTTCGATCAATGACAAAAATCATTTGCACGATGCAACACACACACACTTTTACTTCGTTGAATGTAGACTTGTAACATTTGAACATTTGATAACATCAACAGTAAGTTCAATTATTATATCGTGGCTAACCAGATATTAATATTATTAATTTATTATGTAATATTATTAATGTTTGCAACAAAATTGGAATAAGAGACGAATTGAAGTTAGATAATAACCATGAAAGAATCAGAAAGTGACATAATACAAACCGGAAGTGATAAATCCCTGGAAGTGATTCGCGAATAGCGAAAATATTATGCACAATAGTGTGCAAATAACAAACATAAAATATCACTTTCCTATTTGCATAGATCCTCAGCGGATGTCCTGCGGATAATTTGGCCTTAACTGATTTTTCCCGCTCATGGTTTGCCACAAGAACTCACAACTTGTAGGAAGGAAGTTGTTTTTTTCCTCCATTGATAATACAAATGAATTGTTAGCTAACCGGCTCGTTCCACAAGGCAAATAGGTACATATAGAAATGAATTAACAAACAGAAAACTTCTTCACTGGACCCGCTGTTCGTTTCTTAAAGAATAAGTCACATAGCGAACTGCAAGGATTTATCAGAAATCGAGACATTGTACGGCTTCCTTGTAGCAATAAACGTGAAGTAAACATTTCTACTCGAAACTGTTTTCATCTGAGAATTGATAAAGCGCGAATTTTTCAGTTAATCGTATTTCTAAGTAGTATTAGTCAACTGTTTTATTTGTATTCGCGATCGTGACGCCAAGCATACTCCGAAAGACTATCTATTTATCTATTTATGTATCCATTGATTTATCAATGATTTGTAATAGGTTTTAACTGTTACGAAGCGTCACATAGAGTTGACTCACCCCGTAGAATTAAGAAACGATGACTTTAATTGAATGGATCGTGTCTACCGTGGATTGAAAAGATCCAAAATTTTGCAGTCGAAAAATGCTAGAAATTTATCCGATCATATCGTGACGAAATCTAGGAAGATTCATTCTTTGCGAACATTCCGAAATAATTCGTCCGGATTTTCGCATTGTTCCGGAATTTATAAGACTGAGAACAACCAAATCGCAGACTATAAGAACCGCCATTTGCAATTTTAAAGCCGATTATCTCGAAACTGCGTTTTCAAGAACAATGCAGTTAGGAACTCTCAATAACTGTGTCTACTTTATCTGAAATTGTAGAATTGAACTCAATATTAAATTGTTATGGATGTATTTATAAATGATCAAAAACTACATCTTTGACAAAGCAAGGAGACAAAACTGTTTTGTGTGCAACATCCACAGTTCTTATCGAACTTACTCAATACATGCTATAGTTTTCTATATGGAGCTTACTAGCGCCAGAACACAACTTTAACAATTTTCAATATCCTGATAACTAATTTTGTTATAATATTAAATTTTCTGCATTGTTATCTAGATGAACACAGAAATGCAGCAGAGTAACACATGTTACTCTCAAAACTTAGAACTATCAATCGAGTATTTCGATTCGACTATGCAAAATCTTACTCACAGGAAATAAAAATCGAGTCATGCCATCTCTACAATCATTCCAGCGTTAAAAATAGAACATACGAGCGACTGAGTAATCAACCAGAGTAATCATCCAAAACAATCAACTGCTTTTTGGAAATCAAGAAATTGAAACACGAATGAATGGCGCGGAATCGCAGAAACCGAAGTGGTCTAGCATTTGCAAAAACGATCTACAGATCGAGAACCAGGTCTATTGTGACAGAATCTCAATGAAGATCTTTTTGGGCAGCTAACAAACACAGTCGATTGTATCGAATCCGAAAAAAACTCATTCAATTTGTGTGACTCTTGATCACGTTGACTGCATGCTGGCGACGTTGCTCGTTGAACGTTTCGTGGGCCACTGGTGAATCGGTATCAAGTAAAGCCGTAATTACCTGTGTACAGGTATGAGAGAAGAATCACAGCAGTGAGGAATCGTCGGTGGTGGCACAGCATTTTTCCTTGGTTCCGTAGTGGAACGATACCAAATGGGTACACTCGGCTTCTAGAAGCGCGTCACTCTTCAGCAACGATCACAGGCATTCTATGCCCTCTTAGCTGAACGAACGTGTCACAGTCGTCTTTCAACTAACTGGTCCCACTCCTGCGATTTTCTGACTATGACTTATCGTTCACTTTTTCGCACCCCGCCCGAAGCCGACCGTAATTACGTAATATTTTGTCGGTAGGACTCGCTGAGGGTTAACGCACAGTGGCACCTTCCCTTAAAAATTGATCTCTTCACTCGATATTTGTGAAAATCGGCACTCATATCTTCAAGATCGTTGATCTTATACATGTTATTTAAATGGCGAAATTCGAAATTATTGAATTTCTTCCTCAAAATGCAAATCCGGAGGAAATTATGCGAGTTGAGGCCAAATAGGAGTCATACAAATGACAGATAATATAGTAATATAATAAAAAGTAGTATTTATTACATTTTGTACATTCGTGACGCGCAGATACGTTTGATGTTGACACTTTTGGTTAATTTGTTACAAATGATATGCGCATTTCAGTCTGATTAATGTATAAAAAGCGTATAATATTGGAAGTGAATGCTATTCATATACATGTAGTCCGTGGATGTTATGCAATTGCGACAAAAATGTGTGAATGAAACACGAAAGAGTGACACGAGCTGAAGAATTTGAGTATACAGTCATAATATCTACTTATTAAGATTGTCGAGGAAAGAAATGACACTCTCTATGTAACACTCACATTTTCCAATTGATACAGAAACAAATTGTTATTTTGCATAATGATCCGCAGTCTATTTACAAAATCCCCACACGATTAATTAAAAATCAAATGTTAATAGTGTGTTCAGTTGTTGAAAATACCCTTTCAGAATTGAGCTTATTTGTATTATTTGTATGTACAAGTTATTGAAGTGTTCGCTTCACATTCCAGTCTTCTTCGTTAAAATATAGTTTCTCGTGTAAAAAGAGAATACAAAATACTTTACGTCCCGTCGTATTCCGTCGAAGAAAAAACGTGACTAATTATAGACAGTGTTTAAACGTAAAATCATTAAAACATCTGTTTCGAGGAACTAGCAACAAATAATTAATATTAACAATCAACATTTTCATGTCCTTTTTGCACGGTATAGCAGACGCCTTATTGGTTAATACTAAGTTCCACAGTCAGAAGTAAATGTTGCAACAATGATATAAACAAGGGCTCGGAATTAACTGCGCATGACAGAGACACAGCATTTTCGAAGATTATTCTGAAATGTGCTGCTGGCTGGCATCATCCACTTATGATCTCTGCTGAATCACATTTCAGATCAGTCTCCGAAAATGTTCTGTCTTTGTCAAGTGCAGCTAATTCCGAGTCCTGGCATAAACAATAAAAATTCATTACATAAAATGTTACTATTCGACAAAACATATAACGTCATTTGCGTGGCTTTGCTTGATCATTGAATCGCAACTGATTATTTCATACTGTTATAATTATTATTCCGTTGTTCGTTCGATTCAATTATACAAAATATATAGCGACGTAAACATAGAATTGTTCCTCTAGTTATTGTCTTAATGTTAAGACCCCGGTTCGGCACAGCGACTGGTGCTGCACTTTTGATTACTAATATCCACCGTTATCGCGTAGGAATTCTCTTCCGCGTCATCTTTCTTATTTTCTGCCTGTCCATCGCTCGACCGGCTAGCTATTCGGCCCACCACGTACCCCTTAAGAGTTGCCTCGCTACCGGTAACAGCAAACCCTTCCAAATCGACCACCAACGGGGTCGGAACAACCTCTTTTCTCTCCAATTTTTTGTTTATTGATTGCACTTGTTCCGTCGATACGTGCGAACAAGAGTCTTCCATGAACTTTTCCTTAGAGCAGCATTGAGAGGAACTGCAATGCTCGCCGTGACAGCGAATTAGGCAGCCTGTTTTCTCCCTGTTGGGTCTGATCTATTCAAGCAAAAACACCTTATTATAATAACTGTAAACATGTAATATCGTCGGACGTAGATTGAATATTATAGTGATCCTCGTTAATATTTTGACGTTTTGATAGCAAAATATACGCACATACATTATGGAATTATATTCCATACATACCTTATGGAATTCTGGCTGAATAGTCACTTGTGTGATACCCATCTCGATGAAAAATTCCGTCACTTGATTGGTAATACTGGCATATACCTAGAAAATAAAATCATTTCATGTTTCACTTAATTCAGCTGAAAATTTCTTAGAGTCAGATTATTGTAAAGACAAAACTGGAACATTTTCTCGGCTTGAACGAAGACATAGAAGTCTCGAGAATAAAATTTAAAGATTTAGAATGCAAATGAGAAGCGCACTTGATACACGTTTGCCTCGAAATGACGCTTTTCCAAACGGTATAACGTTATCAATAGAACTTTACAGATATCTCACTTGCTAGACCGCGGATCTGTTTAGAAATTACTAATTTTCTTCATTAATTTCACAAAAGTGAAAGTTACCTAGAAATTTACCTATCTTCTCAATCATTACAAAAGCTTGAAACTAACTGAAGCAATTCCTTTCGCCGGTTTAACATCATTTTTTGATAATCTGCATTAAAAAATTGCCAAACTCATCGCGTTATAGTAGTCCAACCTTCTAACACTTTATTTTCCAAGAAACCCTTACCATAGGATCCAAGAAGATAATATGGACGGTAGAGATGATCTTCTGCCCGGTCAACTGCCACACATGCAAATCGTGGACGTTCACTATACCTGGAAAGGCCTCCAGTAATTCCCTTTTCAAGGAGTCGATGTTGATGTGGTTGGGAATCGTTTGAAGCAGTATCAGGCCCGATTCTTTCACTGTAACGATCGATCGTGTTATCAAAATCTAGGATTAGGTTTGACGAAGAAAATGAAGCTACCTACAGTACGGATAGCTGAGAACAAAAAGGGAGATGGAGGATATAATAGCGAAGAGTGGGTCGATGTATTTGGCCACGTTGGAGTCGGTGAAGTATACCAGGACGGACACGAGCATCACAAAAACGCAGCCGAGCACATCCCGACAGGTTTCTCGAAAACCTTGACTCTTTGGTATACCCAAAGGACTTCTCCTGGTCTGGGAAGATAGCTGTTCGCCTTCCTTCGCCGGCTCGGAACTGACATTTCTGAAAGCAGATAATGGAAGTCCTGAAAATGGAGATCCTAATATACGATATGGTAATCAGGAGGATGGAGGTGGAAGAACGCTACGAGATTATGAAAAGAAACGAAAAAGCAAACTGAGGATCGTCCCATTCGGGAGATTGAATCCGTTCCTTCGGTATTTTGAGGACAATGGGATACTCCACAAATCACTGCTATGAACTTTTTCGACTTATTTTCATCCGTGCTTATATTACTACGTGTTCCTATACAAGAAATGTTTCCCAGAATCATGGTTATAAATATCATTTTTCTGTATCGCAAAGAAGCGAATGTCACTACGGTTATTATCATTGCACTTCCTTCGGAAACGTTTCGTTGCGCAATTATAATAGTAACGGAGCTGGTGTGGTTAATTGCAAAGATGAAATTGTAAGAGTGATTGTAAAATATTAAAATAGATCAATCAATTTTTGTTGTTCACATATTCGTTTATAACGTGAATTTAACAGTTAATCAAGTTTACAAGGACGTCTATATTTGCTTGCATTACTGCATCATGTGATACGGTTTGTTTCGAAGGAACTGATAATATCGAAGCTTCGTACGACAATTCTAGTAGCGAATTCATTCTGTCATGTATCGAAATAATCAGCGCAGCAGTTTCTATTAAAATCAATTATATCGCACATCAGTTGAGAGCTTTGATACTTTACTGGTTTTGAAATTTTTTAGCTACAAAATTTTCCTTAATCAACTCGCAACATGATTTCCTTTTCTTCTTGGATATTAAAAGAGTTCTGGGAAATTTGTTATCTCACGCCATACGTTCGTGTTATATTAAGTGTGGTAACCACAGTATGCTGCTAATTCGAAACATTTGCTTGGCTCTAATAACTAGAAAAAATATGGTTGTTCTAATTATTTTACTAACTGATAAGAATCTGGAGTAATCTAATCGAGTTGAAACACATTTGGACGTTTTAGTTATCGAGATACGGTACTAGATAACATCATCGAACGTTTCACGTGAGTAACGATAGCGTTACAGTATAGAAAACATGATAAAATAATGAGCTGGATCATGCCGTAAAATTAATAAAGGCTGTTTGCATACTAGTTTTGTAATTAAATATTCACCCGATCAATTTAAATTATATGGAAAATATTCGGGTATTAAAAACCGTAATTAAGATTATATTGGTGTGAACGAAGCCGTTCATTTTTCTTTCTAATTTATTATTTCTACTGTTATAGCTTTCGATTATTTCGATTACCTTCTGAACATTACGTCCCCGTTCACTGTAACATGCAGGACGATTCCTTGATTAAAGGTGTACCCTCCGATCAGTATGTAACAAAACGCGTTAAGAAGAATGCCGGAGAGGCCTATCGCCATGACAGGCATAGGATGATGCATTTCGTCCAGATGATCTATATGGATCAGAGTCTGCAGCGCTTCCACCAACAAGGAAAAGCAGAAAGATGCAAGGAAAACGCAGCAAACAAGCATAGTAAGCACATCGATCCTCGCCCATCCGAAGGTGTTCTTCATCCTCCTGTCCGATCGTGATTGCTTTAAAAAATAACATTATTTTCTGTGGCAAATATTTCGAATACAGTTGACATACGCAGAAACAGACCATCTAATTATTGTAATTTTGTATAATTGTTAATTAATGTAACGCTACACCTTTGAAAGAAACATTGAAAAATGACGTTCAGAAGTTGCAAATAAATGTTAATAAATAAAAAATTATATAACAATATAATTTGTAATAATAATATAAACCTATAATATAAACCCTTTGTAATAATAAGATAAATATTGTAAATAATATATAGTATATAGACAATGTTGAATTATTATTTTTATTAGCAATTATCACGTTGTTACCTTGGTCTTGGTCGAGAGAGACGTGTGAGAAGCTCGGTTCTCATTGTTTATACAGATCACGGAATTTCGCAAGGAACTGGAGTTACTGCTGCCACTTCGACGATGACTATACTACAAAACATGAATACCACGTTGTTTGTGAGACAACGAATAAACAACAAATTCTGTTTCCACGTCTAGAAACAATGAAAATGATCGCGATAAAGTCTTTGTTAAAGCTCCCAAAACTCGATTCGCTTCCCTTCCATTTTACCAGGACTAGCAAGACAACAAGTTCGAAACCTGTGCCGGTACGTGAACGCGCTGCGATGAATTTAATGGAAGGAAATTAATTAGAGGTAATTCGTTGCTATTACTTCGTCATTTAAAAATCAAATGTAAACGGTTCCGCAGTTAATTCTTATGAATCGCTCTCGCGAGTAACGAAGTCGAGCAATTCCAAAGAGATTCTATTAGCCGGCATAATAAGTTCGTTCACATTTCATTAAACCTGATGCCGGCACTATAATACTGCTTTGCGAACCACAATTTGTTTGTCCGATCGCTGCAAAACTTTACCACGTTTATTAAAAGCTTCTTTAACGAATTTCTCGAGCATCAAATATTGTAAACGAAAATAGGGTGGTGCAATGGCCGACGATTATGGCGAATGAGGCAACAACGTCTCGACTAAATTGCAATCATTCTTCCATTACGCCATTCAAGAAGCCTGCGGTTAGCCATTGTCAGACTGCGAAACGATTCCGTTCTTACAAAATAACGATAGCCAATTGTAAAATTGAATTGTCAATTGCAAAGTGCGTCGCATGTTGCCCGTGATAAAGCAAAGGCAATTGTTCGTTCAGCAACGAAAGAATAATAACGATATCACTAATATTAATTGCACAATTATAGAGTTTAATAAACTTAAAATGAATAAAAGATAATTTCCATTTTGTCAAATAAATCGCTTCGACTTCACCGAATTTGACTAAGTACCTAGCTATGATTGGTAGCGGGAATATTTTCGGATAAATTGATTTTACCTTGATAGATGCGATGCAACCGGCAAGTGCAATAATGTTGCACAGCATGTGATAGGCGTTTAGGAGCAACGTTAACGAATGGGTCACATGGCTGGCGACGATCTCGACGAGGAAGAAGGCGGTGGTGAAGAACAGGAGCAGGTACAACTGGACTGGCTGCAGCCTTCTGAACCATTCTTTCACAGCCATGACCCTGCAGGCAAAGCAACACCGTGAACGTTCTTCCTTATTCCGTCTTGGACACCACGCGAGAGCACGAACAACACCTGCTAAACGATTGGTTACCGTTGCATACGCTTCCACAGTGAGTTTTTTCTACCACCTCAGGCTTAGAACTTAACCCTCCGCGGACATTTATTTTTCGAAACGAAATTTCTCGAAGAAAAATTTATTTATTTGTTTATTTATTTATTTATTGGACAGAAATGAAAATGTGCCTTTTATTATTCGTTTGGTGAGATTATCTATTGGAAATTGAGCAATATCGAAACATATGTTGTCAAATTAAAACTACTTATTTAGATAGTTAAATTGTCTGTTGGAATTTCGGGAATATTTTAACGTTTGTTGTCAAATTCTAACTATTTGTTACTTGAAAGTGTATTTTCGGAGAGTTCAGAATGGACGACTTCCCGAATTTAGAAAGACGTGTCTTGATGTTTAGATTTTATATTCAGGTAGTGTTCGATACTAAAAAATTACATTTTGCAGCAGATTCGATGTAAATTCGTTTAAGCATTCCCGGAAATAATTATTATCTCGACGATTTGTTTTACAACATGTTACAAAAAGCCTGAGATGCAACGCTTCCACAGCCATAAACTTAACGTTATATCATTAATATCGTGTAAACATTCTGCAACATGTTTATGCAGAGATAACATCGTCACACGGTAACAATTCAATAATATCACGTCTTCGTTCGCGTATGCATTCCCGCAGGAGTGCAGTCATTTCGGAAATGAACCACAGAATGACCCAAGCTACGTCTCCGAAGTATTCTGGTAACCTCGTGTAACAATGTTCTTTAGTTTAAAAAATTCTTATAGAAAACTCTGTAAGTGCTAAAATGGAAAATGTTATTTTAATGTAGCTTCCTTTCGTAAATAGTTAATAATAATGTTGGAAGTGATTCGTATCCCTTGGACATTAGAACTGAACGAAAATAACGATAATAATTTCGTTTCAGCATCGTTTATATTGTAACGATTTCTTAATTACATCTATTTCCATTTATTTTTATTATTACTTTAGTCACACAAAGATCGTGATGTGGATCTGTCATGACTGTGACTATTAAAACTATGGCATTGATAAAACTGTTCAGTCACATTTAAGAAGATGCGACCTTGAGACAATTTTTTTTACTCATCATTAAACTGCGGATCTCTGTGCAAAATAAAAATCGTTTAAATTAATCGTGAGAAGCATAATTTAGTTGAAAATATCTTTCTTCTTTCAATAATTATAATAAGTTGAAACTAATGTAACAATATCCTCAAATTCTCCTAATCATAGATTTGACCTATGCATTTTTGCAATAAATGCATAAAATCCGCAGTCTACTAATCACAATAATTTTTCCCTTGACACCTACTCATACTTTCATTTGACATTGTCCCTCTATCGTAAACACAGACCAAATAGAAACAATTACATCTGAAGAAACTCCTTTCTTTCTCCAGAGTGATTTGACTCATGGCACTTACAGCGTTTCAGAGAATCTCCGAATCGCTGACAGAACGTGGTGAGATTAGGATACACACGTTCGCCTAGTAAAGCATTCCTCGGGAACGTGGTCCTCGCAGTTTTTAAGTCCGCCGTTGCCGAACAATTGATGTCATGAATCCTGTCCTATCGAAAGGTAGCAGCCCGACTCGGTCGAGTAACGTGGTCGTTCGATGTTAGTGGAAAAACGACGTACACTCCGATGTTCATCGGTCAGATGAACGAGCCGCGGAGGAAAGACGAAGGACATGCGAGTCCTGTGGATATAAACAAAGAAGGGGAAATAGATACAGAGGACTTTCTTAAAAGGATCACGGCCACCAAGCGTAAGAGGGTCCACCGAAACGATTCACTGTGCATCACTTTACTTTCGGTAAATCTTCGAGCCGATTTTCTCTCTTCTGGAACAGTCACCGATGAATGGAACACGCGTACTCCACGGAAAACACAACTGTGCGTAGCTAGAACTACAGCTGTCCTTGCCGCGACCGATCAAAAGAGATGAGGATCGGCAACGAGCCGACCGGGACGGTTCACCGGACGAGACGTTATTGACGATGCTACCGCTACCACGGTTCTTCTGCGTTTAACCATTCAGCTCGGTGAGCAGTTTGGCTATCGCCGCTATCGTTGACCCGCGTCGACATCAGTCCCCTCATTTATCTACGAAAAGCTTCATTGTTTGCCTCAAATCATGCCGGAGATGGTTACCACCCCACTGTCCTCTGACGTGTCCCCACCCCTTATCCCGTTACCTTCGGAAAACCATTCGACCCAGGGTGCTTGAATCATTGCGGATCATGGCAAAAGTGAATCAGGGATGAGGACGCCGTAAAGACTGTTCAAATTTCAGGATATTTACGTAGTGACTAGTGCGCGATGACACTGAACGTATCGCCGTCAAATAAATGAGCAGCTTTAGTAGTTGTATTGTCCAGTTGTTGTTATCGGGAAAGTCCACTGAAAATTGTTCGTTGAATTTCTCCGTTGAAGCACGTATTGCCAGAAGAAAATATCTTTGAAGATTCGATCTTGTGATTTTTATAAAACAATAATCAGCCACTTTTATAAGAAAAATGATGGATAATACATATTTCCCTATGAGAAACGCTTGGTTGTGTTGAAATAAAGGGAACCGAATCCGGTTAAATTTGTTACACATTTTTGCATGGCTACATTTTCCGAAGCTACGAGTGACCATACAATCAGTGTTGACAAATCATTCGTTTACGTATGACCTTCGCCGCTCTGTGCAGTAATCATTCCGCTACGTTGACTATATTTCTCCGTGAAATTACAGTTTTCGTGTTCAAGTAGCGACAAACCAGATAGTTGAATCATCGAACGAAACTGTTAATGCTGGCTTGCGTTTCCCAAACAAATAAAGTTGAAAGTACAGACATTTTAGTCGATTGTTTAACGCAACAGGTGCTCAGATATTACAAGCGTCCATGCTATCCATCAAATGTGCCATTCATTCCTGATCTAAATTGAACGTGTTAGCTTCAAAAGCTGCACGTATAATAACATAGTTAAAGGTGGATCCACACTTATGGGATATCAAGAAATGGAAGACCAATTTTCATTAACATAACGTTAAATCAAATTTTCTGATATCATAGAAATTGTAGATTACGTCCTATTCGATACACTTATAGGATTCCATCGGAACACGTTGACTTTACTGTTCACTTTCAATGTTTCTAAATTCAGAAAGAAATTTTCGTGAATATACGTTGTCTCGTCAGGAATATAATACATTCTTTGATGCATAATTTTGTTGCGGTTATAATTTTACTCAAGATACTCCAGACCTTCGTCAATAATTTCAATTATTCAAATAACTACCAAAATATTTAATTACGCGTTAATTAATCTCTGAAATCGATGGGTTACAGAACCAGAAACCTAAACGCTTGAAACGAAGGGATGGCGTTGCTCGTAATAAAATCAAATGCTAATTAACACTTTATTTACCGGAAGTTAATTAATAAGAGTTTCAATGACTGAACTATATGAAGAGAACCTCGATAATTTTCTTGCAAATAATAATTTCAAAAAAACTTGTTACACTATATGAGTCTAAATAATTTGAAGAATTACGGATATACCTCGACGAGCTGAAGGATTACAAACAAATGTCTAGCGGCTGTCTTGCGTCTGATCATATGCATACTTCTGCAGTGCTCTAATACAATTGCGTATGCACCTTAACAGCTCTGTGCACCGTGGATACGTGTGCTAGATGTGGGGGCCATCAGAGAGTTAGTTACGAACATCCGGGCGTCGTAATAGCTTTTGAACTCTGAAATGTCCGCGTCTCCGATCGTTATTTGTCGTCTTCATGCGATTCCGTTCGAACAGAACGTGAACATGACCTCTACCAGTCAGTTTGCCTAGGTCAACCTGGCTGGATCAGAAAATACACCCATCACAGCCGTCCCTTTTTATTGTATCGATGAAATTAATTTATATTCCAACTCGTTCACCGTGCATCAAGAATTGCCTTTTTCCCCCGCTAATTATCCGCGATCATTATCTTAAATAGGCTGCTTCTTTACGAGCGACACAGACAACTCGTTAGATTTCAATAAAACGCGGCGTTAGCGGGTCGTCGAGGATTATCCGTTGTTTACGTTATTTCGTCAGTTTTTCTATCCGACGTGTCACTGACCTTATTGCGTAGGAAACGATGATCTTTTCCGGACTCTTCTTCCGATCAATTCCCACGGACGATTACGCAAACCGAACGAACGTGCATTGCTGTACGGCGAGGAAACGTCTGTCTTCAAGTTGCTTAGCCTATATCTTTGTCCATTGTAATTATCTTGAAAGTAAGCGACACTCGATAACCCGACATTATCATTTTCGTTATCGAACGATCAATAACATACAAACACGGAACCGCAACCGTTCCCTGATAAAAACAATGTAGTCCACCGCGTTCCACTTTCGAAAGTCGTTTTAACAAATTAACGATTCTGTCGGAGATATAAAATCTATTAGGATAAAGCAGGAAACCTGGAATTTCAGGGAAAATCAGAAAACATTGTCTAAGCAAATTATGCAAGCAAATAATTTGTCTACTACTTAGACCAATTTGTAATTAATGTCGTAATATGGTTTTAGAAAAGAAGTTTCATCCCTTGGTATTGATTGAAAGCTGTCTTCGTTGCAATTTATTTAAGAAACTGCGAGAAATATCGCAAAGTAGCTGAAATACTTTTCTCTCTATTGTATAAACGATTTAATACAGTGCGTTCGATTTCTAATAAGATAATCATTTTGTAAAATGGACACTTCACGCAACGCGAACTTCTTATCGCATGTTGATCACTGGACCCAAACTTTTCTTTATGACAGCGTTGGCTGCTTTACAATCTCACTCTGCGTCATAGCTAAATACATATGTATACATACTTTCACGCAGATTAAGTTATGCCTTATTCATTTAAAGGAATACTGATCGAGAGAAACTTTTTATTGTCAATTATCACTCCTTCTAAGCTAGAAGAATTCACGCCCACGTTGTCCCGAAGATTGAAAAATGAATTTTCTATTACGCTTGAAACAGTCTCCGCAGGTCGCGGCAATTAATAAACAACCGTGTCCCAGCAATAGAGTATTCTGAAGCGAAATCTATGCGATAGAAATATGTAGAACATTTAGAAACATTCGACGACTGCGGGCAACATCGATTAAAGATGTTTGCTATTATTTCCCGGTGAATAAGTAAAGTTATTCTCTAAAAATTAAACCACGAATCTTTATACATTTGTGAGAGAAACGATGTGACATATGGAAAACGTCAGAAGATAATTAAAATAAGTAATAGGAAAAGTCTATTGTTATTCAATTACTGTTTCTTGAAATTAAGAAAAATAACTTTTAATTTTGCTGAATTGATAGCATAATCCCCCGGTTAATGAATTCCCGAGATAGAACAGCGTGAATCGGATAACAGAGACAGAAAATTTGATACTCACAACTCTGGTTTATTCGAATGTATCGTGTTCTCTATGTTTACGAACCATCGGCGCATAGTAATCTCCAATGCGACCGCAAAAGCTCGTGCAGTCTTGCATGATTCGTTTCATAATAAAATTCGCGAACACCAGGTACCGCGAGTTTTTGCGAGTATTATGTATATCGACTTAGAAATGTTTTCTAACGGCGAACGGAGAGAGAGGAGAAAAACTGAGTAAAATCTCCAATTGAAAGTTTTGTCTACCTCGAAAAATTTGATCGCGATTTCTCAATATAACAACAACAATAAGCTGTTACACGTCAAATATAGTCTCCCAATAATTACAGCGCACTTATCGGGTTACATGACCCCGAGATTTCCCTTATCAATAACTTTTTCCACGAATAATTAAGCATGACAATAGACATGCTTTGCATTAAGTCGAAGGCACACGCCAGGTATATAATCGTTTCCTGGTAATCTTCCTAAGTTAATTAAAAGAAAATTCAAAGACAATGTCACTTTTACATTTTTATTGCAGGTCATTATACATTGTATTTTGGTTCATCTAACGTATTTAAATATATCTAGTTGAAAAAATTCTGTGACAATTTAATGTCATTCTCATTGAGATGTTAATATTTAAAAAACAAAAGCGTGTTTCAAATTTTAAAATGGTTAATACATAATCAAAAATTAAAAACATTGGAAAACAGATAAACGCTGTGTTCAAAGTGTACAATCTTATGTATGCATACGACTAGAATCCGAAAATTTTGACGAAACTTTCGCATCTAGTACTTGGAGCTCCTATGGTGCAAATAGTCATTGTTTGAAAACGCGGTAAATTCGAATTTCATAAAATCTTATCTCGCATTACATTCAACACGTTGTTATCAAAATATCACGGAAAAATAAAGTTTTAAAATTTTACGAAACAATTTTTAAAATGATGGTGTACAATTCTATATTTATTTATATATTTATTTATATACATAAATATACACAAATATATTTAAATAGAAAAGTATTGGGATACATAATTTAATACATATATACATATTGTAATGTTGAACTTATTTAATATTTTGTCTACAATTTATTATATGGTCATTATAAGTTTCAAAGAAATTATCCTTGCATCAGTTTATTTCTTACATTTATATAAATAAATAATTGGTAGATCACCGAACTGTGCATATTTTCCGTAACTGTGCATATATGCACACATTAAAGAAAAATGTAGAAAAATTTTAAATCCATCGGATTAAATAAAAGTTGAGCATACAATAAGTATGTCTCAAACGTAATAAATCTTCTACCTTAAAAGTAGTTTTTAATCATAGGTCTTAACCTAAATGGTGAACCTTAACCAAAAAATGTTTGAAACTGAGCAATAGATTCATGGAACAGTTTCTAACTTAAAATTATAAAATCTATGTGGACAAATTCACATAACGAATAATTATGTTAAGTAACATTTGTTATGGAACATGTTGGATGTATTCAAAAAAAATATCCCAATGAAAAATATAATCAAAATAATACAGAAACTAATACTACAAATAGTAGTATTCATAAGCTGAATGCAGATTGCCTAATACTCATATTTCTTTATTTGCCAATCACAGATAGAATTAGGATAGAAAGAGGTATGTATAATTGTATTACATACACAATCACACCATTATAAACTGTATTACAGATGTTATTGAATATGTACTAAATACTTATATTTTAAAAAACTTTTAAAAATTTCAGTATGCAAACAATGGAAGGAAGTGAGTAAAAAAGCATGGCACAATATCAAAATTTTAGATCTACAAAATTGTACCTGGGGCTTTGTGTCTGAAACCAGACTAAAGCAAATCAATACGATTATTCTTCAAAAAGTACTTTCACGATGTGGCAAATTTTTGAAGAAGATACATTTAGCAAAAATATTTTGCGAAGGCAAAGAAAGTGCTTTATCTATTATTGGCAATTTATGTCCTAATTTACAGGTCATTAATGTCAGTTGCTTACAAATGTCTTTAACAGGCATAGAATCATTAACAAATAATTGTCATAATATAAGAAAGCTCACTTTAGATTGTATATATCTTTTTGATACAGATTTGGAAAAATTATTTAAAGCAAATCAAAAGTTACAGTATCTCAAATTAGTTGATAATAAAATATCTGGCAAGTGCTTATTACATTTATCATCAGAAGCTATGGAGGAAATTATTATAGAAAGATGTGATTATGTTCGAGATGATGTCATTGTAGAAGTATGTTTCATATTTTTAGATTTTTCAAATTTTCGAATTGGGTAATAATCTTAAGCTTGTTGAATTTTTAGGCAATTACAAAACTAAAAAACTTAAAGATTATAATAATTAAAGATTGCTTTGACATTTGGAAAAAGACCACAGAAGCTATTAGTAAATATTGTATAAATTTAAAAACATTGGAAATCATTGGTAAACCGAGTATGTTACAATACAATGGTATATCACATATATCTTCAATAAATAATCTTACAAATCTGAAAATAAGTGCCAATTGGTTTATTGGCAATTCGATTCTTCGTAAACTAAGCTTGAATTGTCAACAGCTTAATTATCTAGATCTTAGTGGTAGGTAGAATTAAGTAAGATTGATCTTCTTCATTATTACACATATATAAAACATTAAAGTATGTTATTTTCAGATATTTCAGGACATTTTATTAGAGATTATACCTTACAAGCTATAGAAAATTTTGTAAATCTAGAAGTATTAATAACACGTGATTTGTATCAAGTAACGAGTAATGGTTTATCACACTTGTGCAATTTAAAACAATTAACATGTCACGAATGCAATTTTTTTGATGTGACAGTATCTAATCTTCTTCATCACTCATCACAAATGGAAGTATTAGACTTATCTGGATGTTACAATATAACAAACACTACATTAAGAAATGCAGTGGCAGCAGCAAATTGTAGAACTAACAATACCATTTTAAATCTATGTATTGGAGGAACTGCAGTGGATCCTGAAGCATTTAAAGATGAATCCCCGTTTTTGAGAATCATTAATAAAGATTTGCGTTACAAACAAGTATTCCCTGTACATCCAAAGTCGCTCATTGTATAAAATTAAATATTCCTTACTGTACAAAGACATAATTTACTGTAATTTTAGAATATAATCGAAATATACTCAGTGCTAATTTATGTTGTTCTTGTACGAAGGTTAATGCTTACCATTACATATTTATTTAGTACAACTTTAACTTCTAGTATTTATAATATGATGCTTTTTTCATACAAGCTGTCTACTATCCCGTAACATTTTTAAGAAGACTTATGCCATGATTTGAATATAGCGCGCTTTACACGCTGAGTAACATACTAACACTAACTGTCAAAGGTTATAAAAAAAGGTACCAACATACATATGTACATATTTTCAAAGTTATAAACACTTTTTTACTTTCTTTTGTATTAGCTCTATATAAATATTTATCAATGACAAAGATATGTAACTGACATTTCTCTGACATTTCATACATACATATGAATCTGCACGTAGATATTGTACATAAATATATGCACAGAGTTACTCACACATTGAGTGTACAGCTATACGGATAATGAAAATTGGCGGAAATATGAATTAAATCATTCATATTTCAGAGTGAGAACACAGTATGTGTCGATTAGTACAGTTTAACAAACAATTAACGAAAAGAAAATTAAATAACATTATATATTATTCTATATTTCATCGAAAATGTAAGATTACTAGACAAAAAATTGAGCATACAGATAGTCAATTTTTTAAATTCTACAGGTCTGTATAAGTTTAATCATGTTGTTACTGGTGAAAAGTCCCACTATATACATACTTTTCGATGGTGCTAAGAAATTAAAAATAATTGACCATTTATTAGTTATTGTTTCAGTACTAATGTCGAAATGGCTGACAGGGATTCCGAAGAGAAATTTTTCCGAGAAGTGCGTAAAATTGTTGGCAGAACACATTGTAGAATACAAAAAATTGTAATAAACTTGGACATGGAAGAAAGAAATTGTTATCGAAAATCGACGATCGATACATGCAGGCAAGTCAAAATAAATCCAAGAATAAATACATATGAAAAATTTAACAAAGGAAGTTGCAACTCGAGTCAAAAAGAATATATCGGTGAAAATAGATTGAAGAACTTTACGTAAAGAAGGGTATAACGGGAGAATAGCTACAAAGAAACCTTTCATCTCGAAAAGAAATAAGGAAAAGCATTTACAATTCCCTAAAACTTTTGTTACTTGTGACAAAAATGTTTAGAAAAACGTTATATTTTCCGATAATACTAGAATAAACTTATTTAGATGCGATAGAAAAAAAAATTGTATAGAGGAAGCCCAACATAGAACATCATGTTCGCAATACCTCTCCAACAGTAAAACACGGGGGAATTTCGGTGATGTGGGATTTAAATATTTAAAACAAAATTTTAAATCATCGACCGAGAAGTTAAAAATGCCGCCTGTGTTCTATTTCCAGAAGGACAATGATCCCAAACATAAATCTTATCTAGTGCAAGAATGGTTATTGTATAATGTACCAAAATTATTAAAAACCCCACCATAGACACCCCATTTTAACCCGATCAAATATGTTTGGGGTAAATTGAAAGCAAAATTATTAAATTATTAAATTTTACAAATGTAAAAGAATTAAAACTACAATTACGTAAAAGATCGAACAAAATGTCGCCAAAATGCCACGACGGTTACAGGCTACTATTGAAGCCAAAGGTTATGTCACAAAATATTAATATTAACTTCTTTTGTATATTATAACATAAATTTAAATATGTATATCCATTTTTGTGACAGTTCCAGTTTTGTTCTAGTAATTTTGCGTTTTCAGTAAATGGGAAACAAATATTTAATGTTTTTTTGTTTTATTTTTGTTAATTGCCTGTTGAACTGTCTTAATCAATATATACTGTATTCTTATTCTGAAATATGCATGATTTAATTAATGTTTTTACCAATTTTCACTACCAGCATAGGTATATACTCTCAAAATTGTATATATGTATATGCAGTTGTTTCTATATTCAAGAACATTTTTATCAGTGTTGGGTATTATTTAAATAACGATTCGAATAAAAGATACTTTATCTTTATAAGTTATTCAAACGTCCGAATCAAAAAAGTATTATTATTCGACGAGTATCGAATAATTCTATTTGACGAAAATTTATCCGACAAATAAAGATACTTTTTTTATTCGCAGTGCATTTATTCGTAACGACGAACAATATTTTCGTCCATTATCTGTTTTTTATTTGAAGGCTTCAAATAATTCTTCTTATAACTTTTGCCAGCACGAATAAACGCGTTGCCGTTGCCGAACGTACTGCCGTGCCATCAAGTCGAACTTCTCGAACCAAAAAAAAGTATCTTTGGTATGTTGGATAAATTTTCGTCGAATGAGAAAGTATCTTTATCCGTGAGCTAAATTTTCGTCGAATAAAATTATTTATTTGATATTTGTTGAATGAAAATACTTTTTTTATTTGGACGTTCGAATAACGAATAAAAATCTACTACGTATCTACCTTCGCGCAGTTGCTCTAAGAAGAGAACAGGCGATGATCAAGAGAGAGAGAGAGAGAGAGAGAGAGAGAGAGAGAGAGAGAGAGAGAGAGAGAGAGAGAGAGAGAACCCAGCGGGCTCTACATGCGAGTATCCACACGGATGAGAAACCTAGTCTGACTCACTTTACCCTACTTGCGGTCTCACTCTTTTCGCGCATCTGTGCGCCTGGTGCTCCATCTGAAACCCATGGCACGATATTCGACTTGTATTTTTCGCTTCGTATTATTCTCGACCACATTTGCCAGTGAATTTATGAACGATGCTCAATGCACATTATATATGAAATCGTAAGAAACAGTTTCAGAATTAAATAAATCAGAAAGTATGAAATATTGCAACATCCATCCTATTCACTCAATCTATCGCCAATAGATTTTCATTTTTTCAAATACCTATACGACTCTTTTCACAAAATAAACATTTTGTTTACGAAGATAGTATTGAAATTTCTATAGTCGAATTTATTCATGCAAAAGGCTAGAATTTCATTAAAAATGGCATTTATTTATTAAAATAAATCTTACTTCGAGTAAATAAACATCTTTTTGAAAAAAGTATGAAGTTTACACTATTCACTTGTAACATCCATTCATTCTTTCGTGCTAACATTCAGGGCAATGTAATAATTAGTTGGATCTTATCCTTCTTAACTTGTCGAAATATTGCTTACAAAATCATGCATTCGAAAGAGATTTCAATGTGCATTGCGCATCGTTCGCAAATTTTCTGGCAAATTTGGTCGAGAATCCTACAAAGCGAAAAGTACAAGTCGAATATCGCGCCGCGTGTTTCAGATGGAACGCCAGACATACGGACGCGCGAAAAGAGTGAGACTTCAAGCACAGTAAAGTGAACAAGGTACATTGGCTATTGGTGTGACTCATTTCACACGTGGTTGTGTTGATGTGCTGTATTGCTCGCTCGTTATTTCCTCTCTTTGTCATTGACTATGAGGACAGCCAGTCCAGCTGTAAATCGTCAGCCAATCACAGCACAGCAATTCGCCGCATTCTCTCAATTCAAGAGCCTCGTTGCCCCCGGATATGGTTCTTGAATTGAGACATTATTGTAAACCGTGCTACGAGTCATGCAGTATATATCAGATAGCTACATAAAAATAAATAGTCCTTTCCCATTGGAATTTTTTTGTATACTAAATTTCTAACATCTATTTGCTTTAAATACAGATTAGTTGAAAATATTATTACTTGATTTGTTTTACACCCAAGGTAAGTTTGAGTCTTCTATTGTCAGTGTCATGTGCTAGATCATTACAAACGCTATCAATTTGAATTAGTAGTGTAAAACAAATTTGTGATCATACATTTAATCTAACTCCTAATACTTATGTTTAGATAACTAAAAATATAGCAAGGAAAATAAATAATTTGTAAGAGGGCAATATTATTAACTACAAGAATGACATATAGAAATTTATTAAATCGGTTGAATGATTTATATTGTAAGGAACTCTGTACAAAGGAGGGTAATTATAATTATATATTATTTTATTAATTAGTATTATTAATATTTTACTGAACTATAGATTCTGATGTATTTATTTTAGATGAATCTGAATATAGCTATATGCATGAAACAACTGATGATGGTATGCCAATTAAGAAATTATTTGTCTGTAACTTAGCAAAAAGGGTTTGTATTTGTATTTTTGATTTTGCAATTAATAATTATTTGAAGATGTATTCAATGGATCTATTCCCTTAGACTACGTATAAAGACCTCTATAAAGAATTTTCTAAGTATGGAGATGTGCAAAGCTGTTACTTAATAAGAAATCAAAGAAAAAGTAATGTTGCTTTTATTACTTTTGAAACGGTGGAATCTGCCCTAAGGTGATAATTAAATAAAAATGAAGATAAAATTAATCACAAAAAATTGATATGATACTAATGTATTATAACAATCTGTAGAGCTAGAGATGAAATAATTCAACTGCATAATAAACATTTGAGAGTAGAACCAGCAGATTCTTGGCATCAACCAGACAGTATAGGATATCAGTATTATAATGATGAACTGAAACTTGTCGAGAAACAACCAAGCGAAGAATTCAATCAAAACGTGGATGAAAATGACATTACGAAGGATAGCATTCAAATATTAAATGATGATTGTTTGATGCATATTTTTCATCAATTATCAATTGTAGATAGAATTAGATCAGAGGGAGGTAAGGATGTAAAACTATATTCACTATAAATCAGTACACATTAATATTTACAGTGTGTAAAAGATGGAGAGCTTTAATTCAAGAATCATGGCACAGTGTTAAAAAGCTGGATCTCTTATGTAAACGATATTCACTTTATCATATCGTAACCAATACAAGTATTCTTCGGAAAATACTGTTGCGCTGTGGTCAATTTTTAAATGAAATTAATTTATCAGAAACGAAATTTTTATTCAGACCAAGTACAATGACAATTCTTGCAAGACTGTGTCCCAATTTAACGAAAATTGATATCACTGCTCTCACTGTTTCTTCGGCTGGGATAAGTTCATTAACAAATAATTGTCGTGGTATTACAAAACTTAGTATTAGACCAGCTACTTACAACTATATAGCAAACTCAGTGGATAGACCACCCAATTACAACTACGATAGAGACTTACAACAATTATTTAAAGTAAATCAAAAATTACGATACGTTAAAATAGTCAATGGCCAAATATCTGGACATTGTTTATTATATTTACCAGTAGAAACAATGGAGGAAATTGTTTTAGATAAGTGTATACATCTCCAAGAAAAATGTTTATCTCAGGTAAAGTAAATATTTTTTAGTCTAATTTCCTCTAAAGAATCATTTAAATATATCTTATTTATTCTTCCTTAGGTATTTGAAAAACTGCAGAATCTAAGAAGTCTTACATTTATCAATTGCTGTTATGTTAATAGCTCTTTTAATATATTTAAAACTATCAGTACGCACTGTACACGTCTGAAAACATTAAAGTTCTTACAAGATGAAGATGTCCATTTCATTTTCAACGATAGTTTAAGACATATACAGCTGCCTAATCTTGAAGCCTTAACAATTAACAAGTATACTGGTTGGTATACAGTTGATGTGAACGAATTTCTTAGTTATATGGTATCAAAATGTCAACAACTTACTTTTCTGAATATCACAGGTAAGTTCAAAATATTTTTAATTTGTACAAGACGTTAATTTGTGTTAGAAGCATTTAATTTACATACCTAACCAACTGCCTAATTATACATTAAATAAGAAGTCATTATACAGGGTATCTCAGCTAACGGAGGCCTCCTAAATATCTTCTTTATTTTTAATGGTATAACAAATATTTATGGCACAATTTAAATGGTATCGAAGTTGGAATACCATAAGAGAAGAATTTTGTTCAGTTATTTTTTCATGGTGTTTTCAAAGTCAGGAAAACTTATATTTGTTTATTCCATCTTGTAGCAACTGAAAATATACATTTGAATATGCTTCAGTCATGACCTTCAGGTGATCTTGAGCATCATAGATATAATAGAATTGTAGGATAATATTAGGATTACATTTAAACTTACTGTAAATATTATAAAGTGTCCAAAGTCATATCCGTCGCCAGCGATACGGTCAACAACGAATGGTACGTTTATCAACTGTTATGAACAAGGTCTATTAGTAGAAGAGCTCGTTGGTAATGCGTAAACGCGGCACAATGGCTTATTATTCGAAGCAAGAGAGGACTGAAATGATTTACATTTATGGTAAAGGTAAATGGTGTATAAGAGAAGCTATACGGTTCTACACGGTAGAGGTGCTGGAATGTTCGGAAAAAACGAACCGAACATAGTTCGGTTCGAATGATCGAACCGATTCGAGAACTCTATAGAACTGAGTGGCTCCGAAGAAATCGAACGGTTCGATAGAAATCATACACATCGGAAGAAATTGAACGGTTCGAAAAAAAATCGCAAGAAATCGAATTATACTGGTATTATACGCGTGACAGATGCCAGTCACTCCCCCCCCCCCCCTTACCACGCTGTGAAATTGGAGTAATAATACATCCTCATATCTTCATTTGTGTAGGAGTCAATATATTATTTCCATTCACGGTTACTCCTAACATTCATAATCGAAAAAAAAATATATCGGTATTTCCGTGTGCCGATATCTCTGTATTAAAGTTCGCATATGGGTTTCAATTATAGAGCCTGAAAATACGGGTGGAAGTCCCAGCTATAAATAAACAGTAAACATAAACTTATATCTAATTTTGGTAAATCTGCAGTTTAGTATGGGATCGTATATGCAACCTATTCTGTTTTCTTCCGAGCCACTTAAAATCTTTTCAAACTATTAAGTTTCTTTCGAACCGTTCGATTCTTTTCAAACAGTTCGGTGTCTTCCGAGCTCCTCGGTTCGGTTCAGACAGCGAGTTTTGGTTCGGTTTAAATTTCGAACTACTCTAATATCCGAACTTTCCGACACCAATACTACACGAAACGATTCCCTAATCGTAACTGTCCATTGCATTTGTTTTATTCTAAAATCATTAAAAAATTTGAACAATGTAATACTGTTGTAAATAAGAAATGTCAGAGATCTAGTTGTTGCTGCTGTAAATCAAAATCCACACATTGTATATCTGGAGTGGGACATTAATATTAATAAATCAAGCATATGCTGAATATACAGAAATTTTATCTATTTTACTTATCGCTTCATCGAGAGCTTCGCAGCAAATATTTTAAAAGTCGCGTCTCTTTCTACCGATGGGCGTTACAACAATTGGAAGATGACGATACATTTTTTAAAAAATGTCCTATTTATTGACGAAGCATCTATTACCAATAAGGGCCAACTGAATCTTAGAAATATGTATTATTGGTTCGTGGAAAACTCACGATGGAAGAGATAAGTAGATAGACAAAGACCGTAGGCAGTGAACGTTTGGTATTTCGATGACCTTAAAAAAGCTATGAAAAAATAACCGGACAAAAAAATGTTTCTTTTATGGTATTCCAACTTTGATACCATTTAAATTATGCCATTAAGAATAAAGAAGAATTTTAGGTGACCTCCTTTAGCTGTGACACCATGTATATTAAAGTTGTATGATTTTGACTGGTGTTTTCCATAATGTATTTATTTTATTTATCAATATATTTTAGGAATGTGAACAAATAATTTCGTCATTCTTTTTCGTAATGAAATATTACTACACTTTATATTAATTAAATTTTTCATTTTTTGTTATTTTCTTACATATTACAGGATGTGAATATGTCACAAATGTCGGTATAGCAGCTATAGCAACGTTGCCAAAATTAGAAACATTAATAATGAATGATATGCATGAAGTAACAGATACTGACATGCGTAGTATGTATAATTTAAGAAAATTAGAATGTCGTTCATGCAATTTCACAGATACAACGATAATTGAACTTTTAACTTCTGCACCTGACCTAGAATACTTGGATTTAACATCTTGTCGTAAAATCACAAATGCAACACTAAAGAAAGCTGCTGCAGTTACTATGTATAGAACTAACAATATACTCTTAAAAATTTTTGTTGGAGACACTAGTGTAAATTTGAGTAACTTTAAGGAAGTCTCACCATTTTTACAAATAGTCAATGTAGTTTGAACGAATATTTGTCAAAAGATGTACAGTAAAGATAATGCTTTTGCATACAGTTTGTAATACAATAAAATTTCGTGTAATGATTTCATAAAGGTATGTGTTTTTTTTCAAAATAAAATATATGGCGTTTCTTTCAATGTAGGATAAATTTATTCTTTGCATAATTACAACATTTAGACAGTAAATCGATACAACGGCAATTATTATGCACAAATTTGTAACAAGGAATATATCCATATATTTATAATAAGTGCCAGAAGTAATCGTTTCATCGATAGTTAAAATTCACTGTTTTGTGAATTTGGATTTTTTAACTATGTTATTTTACATTCGTTTTTTTAAACAGAACTCCGATATTAAAAATGATATCAGTTTACAATATACATGATGAGAGTCGTGTCTTTAGTAAATTGCGTTACGCACATCATACATTAGATGTATAAACATAATACGAAACATCAGTTCTTGGGCGTCTTATTCCGAAATACATCAGTGAGTATATGTACTCTCACTGTGCTTGCAAACATCACAATATGCTCGTAGTGCTATCCGATATTTTTTTTAAGCCAAATCGGGAAAGGCTAAACAACTATATTTGTCTTCTACAGAAAAAAAATGTTTATGCAACCATGAGTAAGTAAAACTAAGAGTTAGATTACATATAACATGTGTAATGAATAGATGTACATGTGTAATGAATAATGAAGTTTACTTACAATTCTCAATTAACTATTTTATTGCGATGTTTTGTAATGTAAGGAGACAACGGAATTTGTAACCTTTGCATATAACATAATACGAATGTTTACATTATCAGTATACTATATACATATAGATATTCTTTGTCCGTACATTACAATAATAAGCATCTATATACTTTCTAAATTGTACAATATTAAACATTTTAATATCGATGTAGACAAAGTAGAATTCGATTAAAAACGAAAAAGCAAATGTGTACCTGAAGTACAACAATGAAATTAAAAACATCTATATTTTAAAATTTCTTCATTAAATACTGTTGAAATTAATATCTCACTGTACTATCGTTCTTATTTGTGTATTATAAAAAGAAAACTAATTTATATCCTCTAATTACATTTAGTTACTGAAGTACATGTAAATACAAAGACAGCCAAGTGAGTGGCTAGTTTTCAAAATATAATTCACAAAAATTGCACAAGACTCGATGCATAGCTATACAATAGATACAGTTGTATATTATACTTATATCATGTGAACACATGGACACGCATCAAAATTATGTTATTCATTGCACCTCTGAAGTATAATGCCTTAGATCACGATACATCATGACTATTTAACTCATTTCTCGAAGGTATAGGATTTTAATGTACATTAGAAAGAGATTAAATACTTATAAAGAAGTATACTTTTATTTTTAGAAATGGTTTTAACCCCTTCAATCCTTCGGTAACTGTTCATCGTAAATTTTAAAAACACTACGATTTTGAATTGTTTGTTAATTTCATTTTGGCTATTATATTTGAAGTAAAATGATTTTGACAGGTACAATTTCAATTGTTATATTCATATTCAAATATTCATTGAAATAAAAAAATATGTGTAAGCCACATATTTAAGTTGCATACAAGACTGATGTCTTAATTTTACATAAGCATGACTTGTATAGATACGTATAGATTAATAACTAAGTTTGTAATAATTATGAAAATTTTATAAAGCAAATTTATTACAAGAATTTGATAACTTATGCAAGTTAAGAAGTTTACGACATGAAGAAATATGTGGAAAACTTAAAGATCTATAGGGTTGAAGGGATTAAAATTTCCTTCTCTACGATGTGATGATTTATATTAATTGATGCTAAATAAAAAAATACTTCAGGGTTATTTTTAAATTGCACAAGACATAATAACGCTGTTTAGAATATTATTATAAACTAACACCACTTTTGTGGTAAAGTTCCATGTAATAATATCATAGACAGTAATTATCGTGATTACACGAAATACACATATGTTCAATACTTTTTATATCCACTTACTCGAAACACTGTCTTACTTAATTACAGTTTCAAATCACGTCGAGTCGTGGATTAGTCGCTTGTAAAAAATAGCATGGCATTCTATTAATAATAGAACAAACGTTTTTTTCCAATGGCGTAAACAATGCTCTACGAATGTCAGGTACAAACGTTATACTAGTAACTCGATTTCTAGTTAACAATTTTTTTCATTCGAATCAATAATGTTCTCATAAATTCGATGCCCATTTATGTATCCTAGTATCATCATAGGGAACACAATTTGCCCATGAGAGTACAATAATGTTTAACTTATAACGATAATCGTTCATCTTACATACTTTCAACAAAAGCATAAGACAATAAAAAAATACGTCTAAAAAGAATAAAATCCAAGTACAGTGACGTATTTTATGCAAATATGTTTGAAACACATTTTTGTGTCTCATAATATGTACAGTAAAATTAATTACATCTTGAACATGTTCATTTCTACATGATTTTCATATCGCGACTTTGAAATTAGATTATAGTGTACATATGAAAAGAATCGAATGTTCAACAATTTCAATTCTAATTATAAAAGTTAAAACAATACATTAATTGTATGTAATTACAAACTAAAATATTTTCATGCTTAATTTTAGTTATATAAAAAAAATTAAATGAACGGCGCGGTGTATCAAAATATACATTTATGTACTTAAAACTCTATGGAATAAATGCTTTTCCACAAACACTAATTAATGATTGAGCAGTTATATTTTAAATTTATTTTGGGTACTAACAGATTATAAAAAATAATAGTCTATTTTCAAAATCGCGAACCACTTTAAATTTAAGAATTATTATCATAAAAAATAGTTCATGAACGCCACTGTCTACACCAATTAAACGAAAAGAAACTGAAATTTATTTAAGAGTACTGAACGCGTATATAGGTAGTCAAGTATGTAAGAGTAACATTTATTCAGGATTGTACGTTCGCTAAACGTGTTGGTGTAGTCGGCTGTAAATCCATTGTACGACATACCCATCCAGCAATATCCACATTTTCGGATTCAGCTTTTTTTATCCACTCATGATTCTAATAGTAAAAAAAAAGATAAACATAAGGTGTAATACATTTATTTTAAATAAATTTGAATTTATTATAGAAATACAATACTTACCATCAATGTTTTTAAGTCTGCTCTTTCAGCAGGGTTTTTCTTCAAACAACGATCAACAAAATCTGTGAAAGCATCGCTGAAGATTCCAGCTGGCAGTTTTGGCGGTGGTTCATTAACAATGTAGTCCAATAATTCAAATATAGCCATTGGTCGTGGACTACCTGTATCTGAATAATTGATTTACATTCAACAAACTTCAGCCTTTATAAAAAATAGACAGGATTGACACTAGGTTTACAGTAGCCATCAATTTTATGTATTTCAAATTTAGGAAAAAAATAATGAAGAAACCACAGCATTAATTATAATTAATACTGTAAATTAATATCTTCATTCAAAAGCTTATTTCTCTATCTGCAACAACTAGCAAATTCATACATATATTTCCTTCTAGTCCTTCTAACTTTTAAGATTTATACATAGTATGGAAGGAGTCCATCAGATTGACAGGTAGCTGCAGAAATAGATACACAAAAAATGTCTGCAGTCCTGGTAAAAAAAAGAAGCATTGTTAAAACTCACTGTGACCAGGTGACTGTGTTGGAGTGGAAGCATTATTTGTAGTTGCAGTATCTGCAGGTGGTTGTCCTGGTGGAGTGCTAAATATTGTAGCTAAAGTTTTCTCATCTGGTGGTGGAATTGGATACATTCCGATAGCCATCTCTACAAGGGATAGTCCTAGTGACCAAATATCACTTTGTACAGAGTAATGTGTGCCCTGAAGTCTCTCTGGCTAAAAAGATGAAATGTCTGTTAAGTATAAACTTTTATTTTAAACAAAAACAACTTTAATCGAATTAGTAATTACTTACCGACATATAACTTCTTGTTCCAACAAAAGAATTAGCCATAGAGTCTATTAGTTGACCAGATACACCAAAATCACAAATTTTTATTTCTCCGGCACTGTTCACCAAAATGTTGCTAGGTTTTACGTCTCTATGCATAATTGCATGTTTATCTCGTAAGTAGCTCAGACCTTTTAACACCTATAAAATACAATATAATTGCACAAATTTATTTCATGATTCTTTAATCTTCTAAAATTTAAATTAGTTTGAAGTTTCATATTTTTTAATTTCGAATATTTTTTTTAATTTATACACAATTATAAGATTATTAATATTAAAGATAAGCACATTTAAGATTACTGTGGTGATAATTATTATAAAATTTAATGCTTTTAATGCAGAAGGGAAAAAATCATGAAACCAAATGAAGATAAATTAGCCATGATTTCAGTTTTTAAACAATTGAATTTTGATGCCATCAATATTCAACTGCAAACATATTGTAATTTACTCAAAACTTGTGTTTAATTTAATTTCAATACAATGCAATCAACAACGCATATAAATCCTGTCGTTAAGAAGAAACATATTGACAATGACATCGAAGATCTTCATAAAGAACTAAGTACCAATGATCATACAATTCCATTGAAAAGATTGTGTGAAAAATTAAACACTGACATAAATAATGGTTTAACAGAAGACAAAGCTCGTGAAATTCTTGTTAGAGAAGGATTAAATGCTTTATCTCCAGCAAAAGAAACGCCAGAGTATATAAAATTTTTAAAGTGTATGTTCCATGGATTTGCTAGCTTATTGTGGGTATGTTCACTGTTATGTTTTATTTTATACGGTATTAGTGTTCTAACCAATAATACTGGTGACGGTATTGATTTATTTGGAATGATCATTGCTATGGTCTGCATAATCTCTGGTGTATTTGCTTATATACAAGAGGGTAAGAATATAAAGGTAATTCATTAATTACTACACAATTTGTCAAATTGAATAACAAGTGATTACTAATGGAGAATGTATTTTCTTTATAATAATAATCATAGGTAATGGAATCTTTTGGAAAAATGGCCCCAACATTTGCTACAGTAATACGTGATGGCATCAAACAACGTGTGGCAACTGAACACCTAGTTCGAGGTGATTTAGTACTTTTTAAATTTGGCAATAAAATACCAGCTGATATTAGAATCACAGAATGCAATGGATTAAGAGTTGAAAATTCAAGCATTACTGGAGAAAATGAACCAGTAGCTAGAACCAATTATCCCACAGATGAAAATCCCTTAGAATCTGCTAATGTTGCGTTTTTTTCATCCTTTGCTGTGGATGGTGAAGGTAAAGGTATAGTAATTGCTACTGGTGATAAAACAATGATAGGAAGATTGGCTGGTCTGACATCACAGCTTATAAAAACTGAAACTCCATTAGCTAAAGAAATTAAAAACTTTGTCAAAATAATTATCTCTGTTTCTATAATGTGTGGAATAATATTTTTCGCATTATCTCTAATAATAGATCCCAATATAGTAAAGGCATTTACTTATCTACTTGGCATTATAATAGCAAACGTACCTGAAGTTCTATTGGTAACTGTTACTACAAGCTTAACATTAACAGCACAAAAAATGGCAACAAAAAACTGCTTAATAAAAAATTTGGAAGCTGTAGAAACACTTGGATCTACTTCAACTATTTGCTCTGATAAAACAGGAACTCTCACACAAAATAAAATGACTGTGTCCAATTTCTGGTTTGGTCATACAAGATATAATTTTTCACCAGGAGAAACTCTAGGTGTTGAGAAGAATTTGCTAATGGAAAAGCCTGCTTTTAATGTTATCATTAAAAATGCTACACTTTGCTTACGTGCCGAATTTATTACTGAATCTACCCTATTAAAACCAATTGAAGAACGTGAGATAGTTGGTGACGCTTCAGAAACTGGAATCCTCAAATTCTCCGAGCATATACATGACACAACAGCATTTCGTGAAAAAACACCCAAAGGTTGCAGAAATACCATTCAGTTCTATTACCAAATATCAGATGTCAATACATAGAGATGAAACTGGATATATAATGATTTTGAAAGGAGCACCAGAAATATTATTAGACAACTGTACTCAAATATTGACTACAGAAGGAGAGACTAATGAGATGACACCATTGGACCAGGCAATATCTCGAAGAGCCTGTGCAGAGCTTGGATACCTAGGTCAACGTGTATTAGCTTATTGTGATCTTCATCTGCCTGATGATGTCTATGGACCAGATTTCAAATTTAATACAGACTCTCCAAACACATATAATTTTCCAACAAAGGGTTACAGGTTTGTCGGATTTATCAGCTTAATAGATCCTCCAAGGCCAGCTGTACCTGATGCTGTAAAGAAATGCCGTACAGCTGGAATTAAGGTAATAATGGTCACAGGTGATCATCCTGTAACAGCAATGGCAATAGCGAAAAAGGTTGGTATCATCAGTGAGGGAACTGTAACTAGATATGAAAGAGCAATATTGCAGAACATGTCACACTCTGAAATAGTAGATATTGACACACAGGCAACAATCGTCACTGGTAGTGAACTAAGGACCATGGGCGCTACAGAATTGGATAATATTATAAGGAACTATGAAGAAATTGTATTTGCAAGAACGTCCCCTCAACAAAAGTTGCTTATAGTGGAGAGCTGTCAAAGACTAGGGGAAATTGTTGCCGTAACTGGTGATGGTGTTAATGATTCACCTGCACTGAGAAAAGCAGATATTGGTGTAGCTATGGGTATTACTGGTTCGGATGTCGCGAAACATGCAGCTGACATGATTCTTATGGATGATAACTTCGCGACTATCGTAACTGGTATAGAAGAAGGTAGACTAATATTCGATAATCTTAAAAAATCAATTGCATACACATTAACGTCTAGCGTTCCTGAGATGCTACCTATGTTAGCTAGTCTCATATTTGGTATTCCTCTTCCATTCATTCTTGAAATGATTCTATGTGTAGACATTGGAACAGATTTGCTTCCAGCGATTGCGCTAGCATATGAAAAAGCGGAATCTGACATTATGCACCGTGCACCACGGAATCCACAGTATGATAAACTTGTGAACAAACGTTTAATATCTGTTGCCTATGGACAAATTGGCATGACACAATCTCTAGCCGGCTTTTATACCTATTTTATGATTCTAATGTTAAATGGTTTTTTTACCTGATCGACTAGTAGGATTAAGATTAGATTGGGATGACAAATCTCTCAATGATTTAACAGATTCTTATGGTCAAACATGGACATATGAAACTAGAATGGAATTACTAAATGAAGCTCGCACTGGATACTTTTTATCTATTGTCATAACACAACTCATAGATTTAGTTATGTGTAAAACAAGAAGAAACTCAATCTTGCAACAAGGAATGGATAACTGGTTCTTAAATTTTTCATTCATTTTTGAAATTATTCTAACTGGTATCATACTGTATGTACCAGGAACTGAACACATATTTAAAACTATGCCTTTAAGTTTTTACTGGTACTGGCCATGTCTACCCCTTGGTTTGTTTCTTTGGATATATGATGAATTAAGAAGATTATGTATACGTACATATCCTGGAGGAATTATAGAACAAGAAACTTATTATTAAGTATTTATCATAAGTAAAATTTAATTTAAAATTAGTTAGATTAATTTTAACATATTGATACTACCAGTTTCTATGTATGGCATAAGAACATCAATTCTAACTAGAGCTAAGAAAATGCAGTTAATTTTGTTTTATTGTCTTAAATGACTTATGATGAAAGTATAAGAAAAAGTATATTTTCATCTTAGACTATAAACGTGTTAAATGGATCAATTACGTTAGAACCTGTTTACATAGAACATGTAACAGCTAATACTTACTGCAGAAGTGATTGTACTTAATATAGGTTCTGGAATTCGGCCAGCTTTCTTTAATATTAAATCAAGAGATCCACCATCCATATATTCCATGCATATACTAATTTCTCCATCACTAAACAGTTAAAATAATAGATGCAAAGATTATTACATAATATACTATTATTATTTATTGAATTTTACTGATTTATTTCATAAAGAATTTTACCTATAAAAAGCACCATAGAAACCTACTATGTGGGCAAAATTACATTCATGAAGAACTTTTAGTTCTCTAATTATTTGTTTCTTTATAGCAGGTTTAACTTCTAAATGTATTAACTGAAATATTATATCCATTATTGTTATATTATGAACATTATCTTTAAATTAAATTGGACAAATAAAATAATAATATAAGCCATACCTTTCTAGCCATTATAAGTCCATACTTTTTATGTCTCACTTTCATTACAACACCACCATTCCCAGCACCAAGTTCACCAAGTTTTTCAAAATCATCAGCACACAATTCTCCAACCTTTTCCTTTTGTCCTAAAAAGCTTTCTAATCTTTTCCTTTGTTCCTCATCCATTTCTAATTCCTCTAGCCTTTCTTGGATTGCGTCTATACTCATTTTACCCATAACTCCGCTATTATTGTAAATCAGAAAATAAAAATTGAAACATAGTATTGATATTTTAGGAAACAAAGAACTTATGAGAATAATAAAGTATAATTACTCTGGTATTACTGGTGGTTCAGAATAAATAGGCAGCGGTGGTACTGGTGGAGATGGTGAAACAGCTGGTACTGGTTCTATTGAGCCAGGCGGTAATGTTAAATTTAATTTATTCTTTGACATTTGGTAATGTCAACTGAGCACCACTTATACACGATTTTTCTGCAATCACACTTGCTGATGATGTTTGCAAAAATTACAACACACGTATTGATCAATTAAATATTTTTGTAGTTCAATAGTAATTAATATATTCTTAATTTTATTTCTTTAAATCACAGTTACTGTCAAATTCGTTCTCATTGCGAGATGCGTACAAAAATATAAGGAATAGTCTTAATTTAAATTGTTGTGAAAATGTAATTGTCGGGGTTCGAACTGTCAAATTCTTTTCTTGTAAATAATTTCTGGTGGATTGAGAAGAAATATAGACTTCGTTTTTAAAAATTGTCAATTTACTAATAATGACTTGGAAATTAAGCAAGCACACATATTTTTTGCAAATATTGTGCAAATAGGAAGAGGTTATACGAATCTTCCCGGGAACAATGACGGACTCACAGTTGCTCACAGTGCCTATTTGAACATTCCTATACTGTGATACTTAAGTTTTTGCAAACTCTCCGGTTATAGTATACTCCGTTATTGAAAATAGGAGTAGAAATTGCTCTGCTCTGATTGGTTGACGATACAATGCTAAGACAGGATTCATTGCGGATTGGATGCGCAGTAAAATGGTGGGGATGCTTGCAAAAGCTATTGTATACTGTATATTTAGTATATACTGTATATGTACTGTAGTTTCATACTCTATGCAATCATACATACACTATCGAACACAATATGTACACATACACGTATATGAACGAATTTACATTGACACATTTATGTGTATATTACTATGCAGAAAAGAGATGAAAAAACCTTTCTAAAACCTTTCTAAAAACCTTAGAAAATCCAAGAGTTCAGTGAAGCAAAGATAACTGTTTACTCTGATGTCACACAGAGTAAAAGATGATCATTAAAAATCGCTGATCAATGCTTGAATTATTGAGTTTATATACTATAATAAATATAGAATCAATTCATATTACTCAATTAGTTAAAATAATCAGTATTAACATCTTAATTAAGCTTTAAATACATTCTGCGAAATTATAATTCTCAAAATATGCATAATTTCGTATTTAATCAATGGAATTTGTTTCCTGAAAGTTAAATATTTTTGCATATTCATGATGTCGAACATTAAAACAATTTAACACGTTTGGAACATCGGCGAGTAACACTTTCGAAATTGCAGATTGCATATCATACTAGCGTAGCTTATACATCTTGTTCACTCTGACGTACGTAGATGATTTCATCTTTGATTCGGGGAAATGATCTGAAACCGTATCTATAGATAAATATCTATGTATAATATGGTTTAAGGAAAAGCTCCCGGATCAGAATGACAGAATATGTACGTACATAACTTAGTATACGTTGCAATGTCATCACGCACACTTTTGCTATTGGTTAAAATAGCAAAACTAAAATATAATTATTAAATCATGCAAATAAATTTTAAATATTCCCATGATGGAAAACGATGCTTAACAAATATACACAATCTCATAAACTAACTATTATTGAATTAAATTATCTTCATTGGGTTAACTGAACTAAAAATTATTCAAAATTAATCAGTCAAACAGTGAACATAAATCGCATAAATTTGATGGCATAAGATGTTTATCACTAAAAAAATGGCATCAGTGCCCCCTGATGTTATAACTCATACATTTTTGTTATGCGTCCAAATTCTGTGAGTGAGCCTGCTATCATTTAATATTTTACTACTAATGCATTTCTCACGTTTGGCGGGATTTACTAACAGAACAGTAACGAAAACTACGTATGTAATGTCGATACGTTCAATGTCATTGTTAGTTTGAAGTTCTTTGAAGTGCATTAACTTACCTTACATGTAATTATTCCTAATAATATAAAAATGGAAATTGAAAAAGAAAATATAATCCCGAGCACTTCAAATAATACAGGTAAACATCTATTTTAAATTTAAAAACGCTTACAATAGAAGTTTAAAGGTATTGCATGCGATATTATGTTACTAATGCTATCATATTTTTCTTTACATGATAAAATTCCAAATCAATTAAAATTTCATAATCTTTAAATATGGAAAGACGATTCGAATATTGTAGGAGCCGATATAAAATTTAGTAAAGAGCCCATAGACGTCGATCAGATACTTGAAAAAAAAAGAAAACGAAATGAAGCCATAACATTAGAAGAAGAACAATATCATCAGGAAATGCAAGAAAAACAATATAAACGATTGATGCATTTATTAAATAGGAGTAAATTTTTTTCCAATTATATTGTTAATAAAATTGATGATAATATCAAACAGAAAGACAAAAATAAAGTTAAGAATGAGCATAAAAAAAAAGTTGAAAACATATCACCAGATAAAAAGAAGAAAAGAAATCAAGATATACGAAAGCATATAGATACAGATGTAAGAAAACTCATCAATTTTGTTTAATGTATTTTATAAGATATTTTTTTCATATTAATACATATCAACTCTAACAGGTACAAGAAAAGATTCAAATGAATAAGGATAAATTGAATTTAAGTCAAGAAGATATTTATGATGAAAATGATATGGAAAATAATAGTACTGTTAAAATATTGGAATATTTTAATGGAGAACTAAGGCAATATCAAAAAGAGGGACTTCAATGGTTGAAAGTCCTTTATGAAAATGGTATAAACGGTATTTTGGCTGATGAAATGGGTCTTGGGAAAACAATCCAAGTGATAGCTTTATTATGTCATTTATTCGAAAAACAACAAAGTGGACCTTACTTAATAATTGCGCCTTTATCAACTATACCAAACTGGACAGCAGAATTTAAAAGATTTGCACCAAAATTGCCAGTTAAGATACTACATGGTCCAGGAAAAGAAAGATTAATTATACAAAAAGAAATTTGGCAAAAATATAATATTACAAACAATTATAGTTCACAACCCATTGTACTTACCACATTTGAGGTTCCATTGCAAGACAGAAACTTTCTTAGATCTCAACAATGGAGGTACATAATAATTGATGAGGGTCACAGAATAAAAAATTTTAGATGTCAACTTATCAAGTATGTTCATTGCACTTAAAAATTTTGAATATTTTAAGTAGTACTATATATCAATCTCTTTATTACTATACTAATAATTTATTTCTTCTATCCATACATTCTATATCTTCTTCATTACTATTTACATGGCTTGTGAAGAAAACTATTAATCATAATTAAGTTTATTAATTTGGTACAGGGTGCTAGCAAGCTGCAAATCCATGAATAGACTACTTTTAACAGGCACACCACTACAAAATAATTTAGCTGAATTATGGTCGCTATTAAATTTTTTATTGCCAGAAATTTTTGATGATTTATCTGTATTTGAGTCATGGTTTGATCCAAAGGAACTTCAGAATACAGAAGGCACTAAAAAATTATTGCAACGTGAACAAGAAAAGCATGTATTGGCATCCTTACGTGAAATACTAAAACCATTTATGTTAAGACGTGAAAAGATAGACGTGTGTGCAGATATTCCACCAAAAAAAAGAAGTGATTGTTTATGCTCCTCTTACAGAACTTCAACATGATTTATACTTAGCAGTATTAAACCGTGATATAAAAATGTTATCTAAAATTGATGATGAAACTAGTATATATACAGATGATGGCAAAAGACGGAAGAGAAGATGTGTTCTAAGAAATATGGTTAATGACAAATATGATAGAAATAATATAGAGGAAGAAAATTTACAAGACAGTTCCTATCAAAAAAACAATTCTTTGTCAATGTGGAAACAGTATACTAATGTGACAGAACGTAATCAAGAATACCTTCTTAACATTAAAATGCATCATAGATGTCAGTAATTATCAAGTTGTATGTAAAAAATATTAGCTTCAAAATATTTTGTTATAAAAGTAATGTTTTTTACAGTTACCATGTATAAAAAGATCGTAAACCATCCATATCTGGTTCACTGTCCATTGGATGCATCTGGTTTACCATTAATCAATGAAGATTTAATTAAATCATCCGGTAAACTGTTGGTATTAGATTTAATGCTTGCAAAACTTAAAAGTCAGGGACACAAGATTTTATTATTTTCCACTATGACAACAATATTGGACATGATAGAAGATTACTTGTCAATGCGCCCTTATGAATATGTCAGATTAGATGGTACAACTAGAATTGAAGAAAGGAAAAAGAACATTGCAGCATTCAATTCAAGCCCTAATATATTTCTGTTTCTTTTAACTACAAGAGCTGGTGGTGTTGGATTAAACCTTGCAGCAGCAGATACTGTTATTATATATGACAGTGATTGGGTACAGCAGCTGTTCTATCATTATCTATAAATGTTATTAATTAAAATTAATTACATATGTTTTTAGAATCCACAAATGGATATACAAGCTATGGCTCGTTGCCATAGGATAGGCCAAACAAAACCTATAGTTATATATAGACTTTGTACCAAAGGAACAGTTGATGAAATAATTATTAAACGTGCAGAAGCAAAACGTGTTTTAGAGAAGATGGTCATTTCTCAGGCTTCTAAAGGTATTATATTAAGCAAGGAAACTTTATTGGAATTACAAAAATGTTTGGAGTCAAAAGATTGTCAAATAGTTGCATCTAAAAATAAAGGTAAATCATAATAACTTGAATAATTTTGCACTATAAAGAATATTTATGCTACCTTAATAATGAACTCTGATTACAGTTTTTACAGAAGAAGAACTTAATAAATTGTTAGATAGAAGTGACTTACTAGAAAATTTTAAACCCAAGGAACTGTAAAAGTATTACATTTTCTTGACAAGAACAGGAGTAATATAAATGAAACAATTTTTAATTTAATTGACAATTTAATATTATTTATATTATTTATTTTTGTATTTTAGTTACTTACAAGTAAATTAACAAGTTACAAGATCTAATAAAAAGTTATTACATAGTGATAGGTAAAAATCAACTGTATTTGAACTAATTGCCGATTTTATATTTTTATAAAAAATTTGTATAACATGATTAACATACACGCGTGCCATTTATGATTTGGTTGACTTCATACGTAGAAAATATTTTCCAGTTGTATTTTTATTTTTATAACATTGATTTAATTGATCGCGAAATTCTCCTTCTAGTTTTGTATAAGTTCCACCTGTTATAAACAGTATTAAATAAATTTTTATTATATACTGATAATGTAGTACTTTTTTCATATATTAAATGTAAAACAATACCGTTCAATTGATTCTTCCTACGGTTGTGTTTACTCAATGACTTTGCTAGAAGAGAAGAATCTGCAGATACTCTTTTTGTTAACAGTGCTACCATTTGTGAACTTGCTTTTTCTTCAAATTCTCGTTGATTATCTTGATTATGTCTCACACTTAAGTCACTATTCCAAGATCGCCCGTTGTTTCTGAAAAAGGCAAAAACTTCGTCAGTAATTATAAATCATTTAAATGCTATGAAAGAATATAACTTCGTTACTTCCACAGAATCCGATATTTTGATTTTTTCGTATTTTTATTTTCTGTTTTTAAAGTAGACCATGGAAGTGATTCTTCACTGTTATGCGATTCTTCATCAATACTACAATCTTCATCAATTGTAATGCCATCATCTTCGTCACTTTCGGTAATTGAAGACGTAATAGACAAAACATCATTTGCAAGAGAGGTTTGTTGATGAGCCTTCAACGATGTTTTTTGTAAATCTTGTGTTTGAGACGATCGTCGGAGTCCTGTTCCACTCCATATTTTGCCTAAACATTGAACAGTACAATAAAAAAAGAAAATTTCTAAAATAAATATGAAGACATTCACCTAGAAGACCAAGCTTTGGTCGTTGTGGAGCAAGTTCTAAACCAGCCCACCACATCGTACTTTTACACATTAATTTTCCTGAATCAATAGATGCATCACGAGCTACTAATCTCGTAATTTTTTCTGGAAAAAATAATTGTGGTGGTTCCATCGCTATTACTTCTCTATATATTGAAAAAATGTTCAATATACTTATATCTCTTTGTGTTTGTAAATCTGGTATGTGTTCCTAAATACAAAAATAACTACTTACTGCTTCTAATTACCAATAATCACAGTAGCAACTTGCTGATAACAATAGTAATACTTACAAATACTTACCCTGTACCTACAACCTTCACGATTTGATAATACTTCAAATCTGTATGCTCGTTGACTACAACATGGATATCTACCTAAAGGGAATGGCATAGATCTTTGCTGTTCATTAATAAAAAACTGTGGAGGTTCTGCATGGCAACAGCACCAATCAATTTGATGAATTGGGAAATATACATTACACTGCGTACAGAACAAGAAATGACAATCACCCCATAATCTCCAGTAAACTTTACGCCAAGAACGTAACTCCGTTCGGAGAGTAATAATATAATCATTTAAAGTCCATGATAAATCTCTAAATAATATATAGTTTATTGTAACTATAAATATTATAAGACAAATTCTATACTTTATTATCGTACCGTACGTGTTTACTGTGCACATGTCCATGATTATCAATTACCATTGCACTTGCAATACATGGTACATGATAGGAAACAGACTGAACAATACTTTTCCCACATTTACTGCATCTAAACAATGTAGCTAAAGAACCATAATGTCCTTTTTTATTGTCTGGCATTACTGCTGCCAGGGATATGATCAATTTGCAAAATAATTTACTTTGGATTTTATCTTTCTTGTCTTTTAATGCTTCCACATCTTCATTTGTAAATCTCTCTACTAGTCTATAATAAATTTTAAACTTCAGATGTAGAAAATGTACAATATAAATTAATTTCTTCATTTATCAGGTACATAAAATGTATATTAGAAAAGTATACCTTGTAAGAAGATTATCATCTAAACAAGTTAATATTGTGGACGTTTTTAATATGTCAGACATATTATCATGACAATACTGTAGGCAATTCTCCAAAAGTGGTTCCATTTGTAAAAAGGATGCAGATACCATTATTGGAATGACATTACTTGGTTCTAAAGTTGGCCACTCAGATTTCTTGGTCATATCTTTTTTTACCCACCTCATTAACCAGTCAAATATTACAATGTCACAATGAACTGATATATCAATTTCTTCTAATTTTTGACCTGCTGTTATATCGGCAAAATAACGCATTTTTTGAATAAGTAGTTTCTGAGGACAATGAAAATTTTTTTTAATATTCTTCTCTTCATCGCAAACATGAATTTCCACTTCGTTTCTGTAGAAGCGTGATATAAATTATCAATGTTAATTTTAATTTTAATCAGCAACTATAATTAATGAACTTACTCCATTGATCTTTTATTTGCCTTGCTTTTATCCTTTTCCTTTTCTTTATGTGATAAACTTGTAATCACTTTTGTATCAATATTATTACTTAATGAAGTAGATTTCCTAATCTCATTATTTATAATGGATTTTTTAATAATGGGCTGTGATACAGTAGACTTTGGAATCATGTATGGTAAAACTGAATCTAATAAACCTTCATGCAATATATCACTTAAATTTGTTTTCATCAAACTTATCAAAAAATTTTCTGTTGCATCTGTAGATCTAACTCCCTTTGATTCATCTGAATGTAATGATGTTTCTATAATTCTGTTACAATTTTCAGTGTTGGTTGCTGCATTTTTATCATAATTAAATGTTTGTCCATGTTCAAGTTGCTCATTTGAAGATGTAACAAAATGTGTTGAATTTTGAAGATTCATGTCATAGGTTTTAAGCTCTAGTTCTGGTAGTACAACAGAATTTTTATTTTCACTTACAGCATTGCTATCGATACTTTTCTCATGAACTGTATGATTAGATGTTTCTAAATGTACATCTATCTTTGCCAATTTATCCCAATCAAATTTATTGTCTGTTGTAAATATTGTAGTTATGCTTTTACAATTATCACTGACTTGATATGCAACTTTCATAAATTCAAAAAACATTCCAATTGTCAACTTGTGATGCTTGTAATCTTGAAATTTATGAAGTATTTCTGACAAATCTGAAGTACATACTTTTATTATTTTATTTAGTTTAATATTTCTATGCCAAGAAAGTAATTTATATATATTAATATTTATTTTCAATCAAAGTTTGTGCTACTAAGAAGCTTACATAAATATTAAATGAGAACTATTGCAAACGTAAAAACACAAGATAGGAATAAAATTAAAAATGATACATATGAATGTGCAATACCAAAAGTAGCAGTTTGAAGTTGTGCAATATGTCAATTTATTTAACATGTGTACCTTCTCCAGTTGTTGATATACTTATTTCTTTGTGCATACTTTTATTTGAAGAATTATCACGAATTTTATTAATTTCCATTTTTCTAAGAAAATAGAGATGTTTAGTACATATAATAATCGCAATTAGAAGTAGAGTATCTATTTTCTAATATTATTCTTGAATAATTTTAAATATTTTTTAACAAAAACGTCTAAAAATCAGTTCGCAAGTCACTGTACAAAAGGCAATATTAATGTTTGTATAAAAATTTATCCGTTCTTAAAAAGTTGGACAAGCAGGATCGTAATATTGATAAAACAACGTATAACATCTCTTCACAAGTTTATTCAATTACTAAATTTACAATAAATGAATTAAGTGGAATAACGTATCATAAATAAATAATACAAATACTTTTGTAATAAACCAATGTCAATTTTATTTTTATAATAAATCCATTACTTTAATTTAATACACGTAATAATTCTTACCGATTTGTGAGCTCAAACTATATGCTACGCTCAACATGTATCTATATTGTCATCACAAGCATTTGCGTGCGTAAGTACATACAAGGTATCCATTGTACATTCTCATTGTGCAGGCTTCGATATTTACTATAAAAAAGGAAGGATAAATACATACAGAATTTTATACTGACAGTACAAATACTTTCGAAATTGTCTTAAGCTTTTTATATACAATTGCATATTGTATGCATGAAGTACACATACAGCATATATAGTTTCTCACTAGAAAATGGATTTGAAATTTACAACAATAAATCACTATACTGCGTGTCTTTTTATTAGAATTAATCGACTACATTATATTAAAGTATACAAGAAAATGGCATTTGTTATTAACATACATATTTTCATGTACAGTAATGGGTTCTACTCCTGCACACTTCAAGGCCGCAGCGTGATCCGTTAGCGAGGTTTCATATAGACATTTTCCTTGCTCTCATTGGCTGATGATTCTTTGCTGAGACAGAATTTACTGCGGATTGGATGCGCAGTAAAACGGTAGGGATGTGCACACTAGCTTAGAGAGTAAGAAAAGTGTGCAGGAGTATGTGCCATTACTGTATATAATACAAGATATTATCTAATATTACTAGATGAAGACTAGGGAAACTACTCATATTTCTAGCTACACACTCCTAGCTCGAGGAATTCCTAATGATACATCATATGTATGTATTGTTCATTCTTCTAGACGAACTATAATTAAACAAATCCATGCATTAAATACAATCCTAAGTGTGAACTTTAGACTTATTTAATGGAAAAATATCATTCGCCAATAATACTGATAGTTTGTAATATTATTTGGTATTGAACTTAACAAAAATTTTTTGTTTATATTGCCTAGAACTTTTTTCTGTCTTCCAAAAGTATGGCCACATTTCCTTTAGAAATGAAAATATTGTAAGTTTATGTGTGACAGATGTAATAAGTACTGTGTGTGGGCGTATGATATATCATGAAACTTGATTAACATATTTCGAAGTGTGAACATAATATTGTCGCCGGTTGTAGAAGTTTATTTTTTTTTAATGTTTCCTTCAGTATTAATATTTTTTATTTTAGTCATATAGAATGAGTTATGACAAATAAATATAAATTCCTGTGAAAATACGGACATGTAATAACTTTTATACTGGTCGTGGAAGATTTGATACAGTTTTATAATTATGGGTAAGTTTAAAATGATTTTACATCTGTTGTAATATATTTTATATTACATATGAATGTTTCAGAGGATTCAATGCAAGCACAAAAATGGCAACAGCATTTATCTTTACTGCGTGAACAATATGTTAATTTATATAATTCTAATATAGAACTTCAACGTGAATATGCTATTGCTACTGCAGATAAACAAGAATCTGGATTTATTGGGAAACTCTTGACAATTATAGCATCCTTACATGGTCAACATCGTTATAGGTTTGTAAAAATTATTAAATCATATATATATTATTATAATTAATCAGTTTCATTTTATAGCGATGTTACTGTTAAATTAATGGATCAGGAAATACCAGCTCATAAATTTATATTGTCTGCAAGAACAGATTTCTTCAGTGATTCGGTACTTGCTGAAGTAGATACTTTAGGTAAAATATTAAGATGTAATAGGAGTATGGTAGAATCTCATTTATTTAAATTAATTTGCAATTGTATTTCTATTACCAATTTACGTAACTCTTATATGTAAACTATGAGAACATTCCAAATGACTGTCAATATATTGTATGACAGTTTTAAATAAATAGACCTCTACTGTATGTGAAAAATAATTATATATGCATATAAATAAGCAATGAGAAACATCTTTATAGATTGGACTGACTTGGACACAAATATTGGATTAGTACTTTTAAAATGGATTTACACTGGAAAAGTATCTCAAGAAAATTTAACATTGGACCTAATGAAAGCAGCATCTAATTTTCAATTGGTAGAATTAGTTGAGCAATGCGAAAGATATTTAATTGGAATTGTTGGACTTAAGGATTGTGTACAATTGTATGCAGCTGCTGAGGAGTTGGGGACTCAAAAGTTAAAAGAACATTGTAGTTCTTTGATTTCAGCTCACTGGGTAAAAAAATACTACTTTCTTTAAACAGTAGCTATAACATGACTTTATTTGAAACTTTATACATTTAGGAAGATTTAACTGGAGAAGATTTTAAAGAAATGCCTGGTTCCTTGTTGTACAAGTTATTACAAACAAAAAGTAAATATCCACTACATGCTGCTGTCCGATTAATGAGAGAAGATGTGGTTTTTTTATATTTAGTGGAAAACAATTCAGGGGTGAGTTATGCTTTTGAATTTGTATTAATTTTATTTATTTCTGCACAGTACATATTCATTATTTTATGCATCACAGTATAGTAAAAACAGACATACATTTTCACAGCCTGTTTTAAGTACATTCCACTGATCTCTTTGAGGCATTAATAGTAAAAATATTCATTAATATCATTTAACCCATGAATTGAATATTCTGTTTCATAAGAATATTATTTAGGTATATTATTTTACATATATTTATATCACATGATTTTGTCAAACTTAAATTATAACATATTTAGCAGACAGTTTATTAGAAAAATATTAATATTTTTATAGCAGTAAACATATAAAATTAAAATATTATATCAACTTTGCAAATAGTATTATCATTACTAATGCAAAGATATGATACATATTCGTGGCTTTAATTGATTGAGACGAATTGCATAAGTGATAACTGCAAAAACAATATTCTGGTGGACCTCCTGGTGCTCCTCTGTCTTCTCCGAGGAAACAATCTTCTTCATATGCTGTTTTCACAATTTCTTCTTTGTTTTGCCATGTTTTATCTACATCATTATAAATAGGATATGTACGTTTTTGAGGTGCACAATCCCTTTCCACAGCCGTAATTACAGATGCTATATAACATATATTAAAAATAATTCAATGATAACATATAATACAATGACAATTTAAACTAAAATTAACTTACTTTTAAGTCTGTAGTAAATGGTTTTCTTTCTGCAAAGTGTTGATGAAGGACAGTATACTTGAAATCGAGCACTTCCATCGAAGTGTGAGCATAATAAGTCAGTTTCCTCAGTTCCTGGATGTGATGCATAGCATTTAAAGCATGATATTCCATCTGTACTTATTGGTGTTATTAGACCTAAAAGTTTCAGAAAGTTGCAAAAAGTTGCACAAAGCAGTTAATAGATCTATGAATACATTTTATGTAGATAACATAATAAACATAAAATTGATAAAATTTAAATATTTTATACATACACAAAAGAATTGCAGGAATTAATACAACTTTTATTGAATTTATTTTAAAAGTCATGATATTTGCAATGAATTCAAAAGTTCTATAAAGAAATGATTATTAAGCTTTACTTGTGTCTACTATTAATAACTTTTTCGTTGTTACACATTTATATCACTTTTTCATTTATTGCTTCAAAATCCAATGTACCACCATTAAGAAAACCTGAAAGAATTGAATTACTAACAAACTGTATAAGAACGAATAATTATTTTTAGAAGAATATAAATTTTGTAAATTAAATAAGAGTTAAGGAAAACAATATTAATTATGGTAAAATAACTTACGAATTTACAAATATAAATAACAAATTTTGAGTTTACAATTTGATTTCTAAAAATCATTTAAAACATCGTCTTTAGTTATTCATCCACTATTTACATGTAATAAATGAAGGAAACATATTTAAGTCAACACTGAAACTCATTCCCAATTGCACTTAATGTTCACCAAACGTCACATCGCAATATTGAGTCTTCGATGAATCTGTTGTTGTTTTGCAATAAATCGTGTCCTTCCCATAGAAAAGTGACTGCAGTCGAATGACTGTATTATACGCCACGTCATGTTCTCTCTATCATTTATGGACCTCACTTTCTGATATATCAGAATATAATCATCATATTCCTTTCCGCTTACTTTTTTTACACCATCGTATGTGTTTCCTTAACACTAAAAATATACAGGTATTGCTATACAAATGCATATGTACATGGGCGTATGCATTGGTTACATAGTCATCCACCATTCGCACTCCTCCCCACCATTTGAGCTATTGGAGTGGGATGGTCACACCTATTATGACTGACACATGCATACGTATCTACACTCCGGTTAAAAAGTTTCGAACATGTTAGAGATTTAAATGAAATATATACTTCATAAATTTCCTACTTATGGATATCTTATAATTTTTGAGAGTCTATCATTCACAATTAGGAATTTTTTAACCTCCAACATTTTTTTAATTTCCAATATTTTGATTTTTCGGTCTTTTTTGGGAACTTTTACAACAAAATGAAAATACATATAGCTAATGTAAATCTTTACTTAGTAATGGAAACTTATTGCCAATAGCTTCTACTATATTATGGAAGTACAATGAACTGAGTTGACCATAAAATATGAATTATAGAGTTAAATAGCAGAGGTAGTAGTTTTCTCTTTTTGCAAGGAAATACATTTTTTGTAATAGTCATTCTTTTCAAAGTATATGAGTTGATATACTTCCAATTTTAATATTAATCTAATTGTCATTTTAATATATGATTGCAATATTTATACTAAAACATCTATATATACACAAAAAAATTAGTTTTATCTAATGTAAAAAGAGTGCTCCACATTTATGCATGGAAGTCATATTTTGCACATATAAAATAGTGGTCTCAACTTACTTTTTATAATTTCATAATAGTTGAGATTAGTAAAATAATTTAATATCATCGTACTATTATTATTATTATTATTATTATTATTATTATTATCCGTTTTTAGTTATTGAAAGCTGTAAACGCTCTCGATAATAAGGGAGAAACACCATTAGAAGTTGCATTAAAAACACGTCAGCCATCTTTAGCTCGTACTTTAGTTGGACATGGGGCTGACTTAAGTGCAAAAGATTCAAGAGGATTTTCTTTACTGCAAGCTGCTATTTTCAAAGGAGATTCCTATTCTGCAGAATTTATAATAGAACGTTTAGAAAGTAACGGTAATGTGCAACAGCTACGTGAACCTGTCAAGATTACAAGGAGCACAAGGGATATAAACAATCCTGAGGATCTTGAAGGATGTACTGCTTTGCATTTAGTAGCAAAACATAACTCGGAAGACATGACAGCTGTAGGATCTAAATTACTTCAAGCTGGCATTGATCCCAATTTACAGAACCAGAAAGGATGGTATAATCTTTTGAATTTTGTAAAAATTGTATTATAATATATATCTTATAATCACTATTTTTGATGTTTACAGGACTGCCTTACATAGCTGTGTTTGGGATAAGAACAAACCACTTTTTGATATTTTATTAGAATGTGAAAGTATAAATTTAGATAAAACTACTAATGACAACGATACTCCATTGTGTCTAGCAATGAAAGCAGAACCCTTCTGTGAATCCTTTGCTAAGAAGCTCCTAGCTAAGGGTGCAACTCCCAATCCTGTGTACAGAGATACTGAAGATACCTTATTACACGTTCTAACTAAAGAAAGTAAAGAAGAGGCAGCACTGTTTTTACTTGATTATTGCAAAGATAATTTAATGAAAAAAAATAATGAGGGATACTCAGTCTTACACGAAGCATGTAAAATCGGCTTAAAGAATTTAACTAAGACTTTATTAAAGAATGGTTTTCCATTAGATGAAGTAACATTATATACTGGAGATGCACCATTACATTTTGCTGTTTCGAATTTATATTTTGATATTATAATAGAATTATTAAACGTTCCCAATTCAAGTTCTCAATTAAATTTAACGAATAATGCAAATGAAACGCCTTTAAGCTTGGCTATTAAAGTTCCATTTAAGAAAGGTAAAGATATTGTTCTGGCTTTAATAAAAGCAGGAGCAAATATCAATCAATGCAATGAAGAGGGTTTGACACTGTTGCATCAAGCAATATTAAAAGAGGATTCAGCAACAGCTATCTTTTTATTAGAAAATGGTGCAGACATGAATGCTAGGTAAATTTCATAAAATAATAATTATTTAGTAACTTTCGTGAATGTATTGACGCAATTTAATAACTGCTAACTGAACAATAATTTAAAAAGTGTAGAATGTAATTTAAATTTTCCAAAAGCAAAGTTATCAATATATCATTCTAGTTAAATATTCACATTGAATAGCTCAATAAATAATTAAATTATAATTTCCTTAGAACTGCGAATGGAGACACACCACTGCAACTGTCAGTACATTGCAGACTGGGTGAAGTTGTAGAAGCACTTTGTAAAAGAGGTGTAGATACATCTGTAGGGTGTCCCCTATGGGATGCGCTGGATTCAGATCAAGAGGATATAGCATCTATCTTAGTTAAATATGGAGCTGATACTGATTGCTGGAATACTGGACCAGACGGTTGTCAACAAACACTATTACATAAGGCAATCGATGAAAATAAAGAAGATATTGCACAATTCCTTATAAGAAGGTAATGCACACTATTATATAATATTAAGAATTATAATGCATTTATAAAATAATATCTTTTTAGTGGTTGTGACTTAAATGCACCAAGGAGACCTGGCTCAGATGGTTCAGGTGGTGATGAAGCACGAGATGAATGTAGTCCATTACATTTGTGCTGTCAATGGGGTTTAGAACAAGTTGTTCAGACTCTTATTGAACATGGCGCAGATGTGAATGCCCGAGATGCAGAAGGAAAAACTCCAGTTCATGTTGCTATACAGAACCAACATTCGCAAATTATTTCTTTGATGCTTTGCCATCCTAATATAGATTTGAATAAGAGAGATAAGAAAGGTTTAACACCATTTGCAACAGCTTTAACATTCAGAAATAATAAAGCAGCCCAAGCAATATTAGAACGGTTACCTAAAGCCGCTGAACAGTACGACAATAAAGGCAGAAACTTTTTACATACTGCTATTCAGAAGAATGATATGGAAAGCATACTATTCCTACTATCTATACAGGTAAATGTAATTTTTATATATCTTTTTTTTATAATTATATATCTTGTTTTGTAACCAAATGATTGTTGTTTTGTAGGTAGACGTGAATTCTAGAGTTCATGATGTTACTCAAACTCCACCTTTACATCTTGCTGCAATCTCTGGAAATGAAATGTTAGTACGGAGTTTAATTTTGGCTGGTGCGCGTGTTAATGATACTGATGCAAATAGGAACACTGCGTTACATGCTACAGCGAAAGCAGGTCACGCTGCAGTTGTGTCTGCTTTACTGCAGGTATTACAGTTAATATGAAGATTCACCATTTATTTGTCTGCTAGAGACAGTTTGGTAAAGGTTTACTCAAAAAAGTTCAAGAGTTTAGTAGTTTGTTTAAAATAATTTTTAACAAAATAAAATTTTGTTATGATATTGAAAGGTTGTGAAAACGAAGGTTATTTAATGTACTGTGTTACAAAAATAGATAATCTTTTGGACATATAACACATATTTATAAATATATACTCATGTGTATTAAAAGCTTTTTTTTTTCTTTGCAGAATAATATTAATTTTGATGCAGTAAATGCAGATGGTGATAATGCTCTGCATGTAGCTGTAAGAGAAGGACATATATCAGTAGTAAAAACACTTTTGACTGAATGTACGTTAGATGCAGAAGCAGTAAATCTTAAAGGAAGAAATCCCTTGCACGAATTAGCTCGATGTGGGAAGGATAATGCTGCAACTATATGTGAATTTTTTTTTGGAATGTATGTCAGCATATCCAATAAATAAAACAGGTAAATATATGTAAAAGTGCACACATTATTCATGTATACATATTATTTATACTTACATATTAATTTATACGTAATATTTTATTTAAGATTTAGAGGGTAATACTCCATTATTGATTGCCTATATGAAAGGTAATGGTCAGCTTTGTCGTACATTGGTAAAGGCTGGTGCATGTTTGGGTTCTATGAATAAGGAAGGAATTACAATTTTTAACTATCAGGTTGCAACTAAACAATTATTATACAGACTGTTGGATTCTTTAACAAAAGAGGTACCATGGGCAGATAAAGATCTATGCTTGGAGTGTGGTACAAAATTTTCTATCACAATGCGAAAGCATCACTGGTATATAATCCATGAGATAATCATGCATAAATTTGTGATTACATATAATTAATATGTGAGATTAATTTTTTAATTTTTTTTAGCCGCCACTGTGGTCGAATTTTGTGCAATAAATGTTCTGATCAAGATGTTCCAATTGTTAAATTTGGATTGAATAAACCAGTGCGTGTTTGTGCAGTATGTTTTGATGTATTACAAGTAGGTGCTGAATGAGAAAAGACTTAAATAATAAAAGCATTCATATGTAAATAAAATAAACGTCATTCCATAAGCACTTCTCATAGAAAGTATAGGAAGTCTGTATGAGTCTATGTCAGCCACATTATATATTATATATACTTCATTTATATATGTATTATATAATTATACTTGTTGAACGTTTGTTAAATTTATAGTTATAAAATTTTAAATACAGATGAAGGAAATATGATTAAGTGTTAATACCCATTGGTAAATAATTATTATTTATTTCTAGCAATAATTGTAAATCTACAATGCACCAATGTAATCAATAACATTTTTTAACCAGTCACACGATTGTAGTTACAATATAACTTTACTTAAGCTTTGAAAAGAGTGTTTCTGCTACGCAGTGATCTACACATTCTACATAATCAATTAACTCTTCGAGACATGTTTCTTCTGTTTTAGATCTTGAATTGACCCGATCATTACATGTATTAAGTTTCTGTTGCATATTGGCGCAAGCAGATTTTTGCGCACATTTTTCCTGTAGACAAAATGGACTTGTTTTATTGTTTAGGTATAATTCTTATAAGTCTTATAAACTAGTGAATTAAACATATATAATAGTAGATTTGGTATATATCTTTGTGACATTTTATGTCTACATTCAAGAAAAAAGGCTAATATTGACCACGATTACTGAAGAAAAGGTATATCTATGAAATACTGGAAAAATAGATTTTGAATTATTACAAAAAAAATATTATATAACTTATTTATTGTACTATAACTTACTCTAAGTACTTTTTGGGGATCTACCAACTCATCTTCGTCGTCTTCTGCTTTTACTGTTGGAATGTACCGATTCAACAAACTTTGTAGGAAAGACATATTTTTAAAGGTAGAGTTTTATTTTACGAAGGTATCCTAAATTAATTGAGAACGTACACCGAATTTCCGTGTATCACTTCAGAAACTAAAGAGACTGAAATTTTTCGTTGGAGTCTTGAAGTTGCCTATCTTACAAACGTACCTTCAATGGCAACATGAACAGCATATCTAGCTTTAGTTTAGGTACCTTAAGTACAATTTCTATAAAAACAAATTACATTACATGTATGTTAATATCATAACTTTTTGAACGTTAAAATGTGTATATAATGGTAATTATAATTTTCTTATTGCTGAATATTTAAATACATAACTTAAACCGAGCAAATATATTAATGTATGTTTTTCTAAATGATTTTTTCTAAATAGATATGTATGTACATCTATATAATAATGTTTGTTCCGCTTTTAATTCTTAAAGTATATTTAATTATTTAACAATGTAAATACATATGCGAAATCAGTTTCAATATAATCATTGAATTTAATTAAAATTCTGTGTATGTATTTATTTTAATATTTTACACATACATACACTATCTTCTGTACATACAGTACAAATTAACAGTTTTGATTGATACTGTACGTATACACACGATGTCGCACACTTTTCTTTAAAGGCAAGGAGGTGATTTGCTAATGTAGTTGATTGAAATTTCTGTTAGATCGTAGTTAGCCAATGCATGGATCAAATGCCATTCATTGTATGGGAAGAAGATTTTCAGCAATTAATTTGTAATACTGTCGTTAAACTTTAATTACCTTTTGCAGATAATTGGTAAATATACAAAATGCCAGCAATAATTGAAATTTTCTACAATTCTCTGAACAGTAGTAAAATTTGTGAGGCAAGACGAATTAAGAGACGTAAAAAATCTTAAATACTTGGCTCAATCATCAATTTAAACTTTCACTTGGTGCATTTTAACAGATCATTATATTACAATAATATGAATATCTTCTGACGGATAAAAAAAGTATATGTTGTCTAGCAAAATGTTTGTACAATTTATTTAGTAAAATGGTCCAAAGAACCGTCATGGTCTTTATAACAAGGATGGCGTCATCCGAATGTGTTTGCATAGTTTTATCGAAGCTATGGATTTGTTAAAGTTAATCAAACGCATTTTATATACCAAGTTAAAGTGAGATAAACTTTACTGAAATAGTTCATTGGTATACTGTTGTTTTTACCACTGATTAATACTCGATAAAAATTAGGAAAATCAGGGCGCAGTGCGTTGTGCTAGCAGTCAAACATTGAGGTAGTTTTGCGCTGGTGTGACCGAGAGCTAGTAGCAATAAACGTCTATATTTTTCACGAGAAATGGTCAACGAAGAATAAAAAGGAATTAAATTGTGGAGCCAATATTTGGACGATGTCCACATAGTAAATATAATATTGTAAAAACGGGTTGAGAAATTACAAGGTTGCGAAAAAAACCGGAACGTACATTGCATGAAATTCAAAGGCTGTGTTTTGCATAAGAAAAATTTTAACTTTATTGGAGGTCGTACAAGGAAATGAGTATAAAGGCCGTCTTATAAAGAATTCTTTTTGAAATGGTCATCACGTCGCTTCTTTATTTGAAACTCCAACTTAAAAAACTGCGAAATGTTTAAGGTTATGTTTTATTAAAACATAAATTTCTTGTATTAACAAGCGAAGCAACTTATCAAGACAACACAAACAAACTGGATGTAAGTTAAAAATGGAAACAAATTGTTAATTATATGTTATAATTCTTTTTTTATAGAAGATCCTTTTTATATTAGTATGCATTTTGTATATTTTCTTTTTGAAAGTATGTTTCTATAAGATCATTTAATTTTTTGTTATAAAGTTGTTCATTTGTAAAATTTACTCCTAAATTGGTTTATACCACTTTAATTTTACTTATTTGAACTATACTGCAGGATTTTAAACTAATGGTGACAGCTGATTTATAACAATACAGATTTGATAATATCATCTTGTATATATTACAAATTATTCTATGGCACTTAAACATTATTTTGATATGTTTAATCTTAAATATTTTCAAATAGTTCAATAATTTTTATGTGTTTGATCACCTACACAAACAATTATAATACTGAAACTTGTTTGTTAATGTTGCAGCAATTTACATAAATGGATGATGCTTGGAGGCAATGAACGGAATGGAGAGACATGGGCATGGACATGGACATTCACATGCGCACTCGCATCGTCATCGCCATTCACATGGAAATTCACAAAGTGCATCACAAAACTCAAATCAATCGTCAAAACATAGCCACACTCATGTAACACATTCACAGAAAGATGCATCTGTTGTACAGACACTTCAGAAGCCAAGAAATTATAAATTACTAGTTGATCCATTTTTAGTCAAAGGGGCAACAAAATTATATAGGTATGATGGCATGGTACCAGGAGATCCAACTTATCCCGAAGTCCAACCACGAGATCCTAGGTCACAGTTAACAAGAATATGGACTCGTTTAGAACAACTTGACTTACCTGTACCTAGATTTAAAATTGACTCTAATTATTGTGGTGAACCACCTCCACTTGAAGTAACATTTTGCCATTTAAATGACAATATTGATAAAACCTTTTTAACAGACATGGTTCAAAAGTTTGGAGTTGTAGAAGAACTTACTGTTTATTACCATCCTGTAACTAACAAGCATCTTGGAATCGCTAGAGTGGTATTTGAAACAACAAAGGCTTCAAAAGCATGTGTAGAAAAATTAAATAATACATCTGTGATGGGCAAAGTCTTAAGAGTGTTTTTGGATGCGTTCGGAGAAGAGTGTAAAAAGATCTATGATGAACTGACTATAGAGAAAAAGCCGGAGAAGAAAGTAGAAAAAGAATTAAAATCTGAAAATGATCAAGGGAAACATACGCCTATTGATAAAATTGTTGAAGATAGAGATGATTTCCGAAGTAGTAAAAAAATAGTGTCAAGTATAGACAAATCCAGAGATACATACATAGAAAACTCAAGATACAGCAAATATAGAGATTACCCTACTCCTAGCGGCAGTACCGGAAGCGATTTAGGCTATGGTACTGCACCTAGTGAATTAAATTATTCCAATAACTATTCTCAAAATTCAACTCCAGCTACAAACTATGATTTTTATTATGGTGGTTATCATCATCAACCTCCAAATAATTACCTAGCGAACATGTCTCAAAATGTATCTCAGAATCTTCCAATTCAACAAAATTCAAGTATGTGGTGGGGAAATAATACAGGACCAGCTAATTATGCGTCATCATCTATGTGGCCTGTACAACATGGTGCAAATTTAGATAATTCTAATTCTAATGTAATTCCAATTACAAAAGCTTCTAATGTAAAAATGCATCACACTCCCAAAAAGGAAAAAGAAAAAGAAAATCAGAGTGGTACAAAAAGCTCTTCAAGAGACTCACCTGTAGAAACTCGTAAAACATTAGACTTAGATACAAGAATTGCCATGTTGTTGAAGGATAAAGCAGGAGGAATGGCCCCACCCTTTCTACAGTTTGGTAGCGATTCTGAAGATGAAAAAAAGTCTGTCAGTGCAGACAATGAAATGCTTTCAGAACCTCCAAGTCCTTTCTTGTCTCATGAAACATATAAATCATGTTTCGAGAAAATGAGAGAAAAAAATAAAGAAAGGTGGAAAATTCATGAGAACAACATTAATCAATTTTCGGTTGATGAAGAATTAGGTAGTGTTATAAGTTCAAGTGAAGATGAAGCATTACTTGGAAGTTACAGTCCTGCACCTGATGAAATTGAACCAGAACCACCAAAAGAACCACCACCTCCACCTCCTCCTGATGACGATAGGATGTCATTAAGTCCATTAAGTTCGGGAGATGAAAAAATTGAAGAGGTGATTAAAAAACTAAATAATATAACTGATATCTAATTAAATATGATAAATTTTATAATTGTAATATATATAGGTGATAGCTCAAACGGAACCTACAAGTCAGTTATATCCAGGAGCAGGTTATCCTGGGCATTTAACCCATTATCCTACTAATGATATGTACCATTGGCCTCGACCAACCCAATATCCATATCCTTATGGGACAACATACTTACAAAGCCATTGCCAACCTAATACCACACCATTCTCTGGAGCAGTAGGAAATCATCAAGGAGCAAATTATTATCCATCTTTTCAATCGCGGCTTCATGCCATGGCAAATCATAATATTACAAAAGATAATCCACAGGTATATGTTTTTTAACTACTTACATGCTGTATATGATACAATTCATCTGTATATAACAATGACTTAATAAAAATTTAGGGTCCTACTATTAATGGAGTGTTAAACAGAGTTGTAAATGAATTAAAACAAATTTTAAAAAGGGATTTTAATAAAAAAATGATTGAGAATACTGCGTTCAAATTGTTTGAAGTATGGTGGGATGAAAAGAAATCTGAAAAAAATCAAACTCAAGGAGGAGATAATACTATTGTTAATAATAGTAATAAAGAAGAAGGCTCGAAACCTCAAGGAATATCATTACTTTTAGAACAGGCAACTCCACTTGGGTTCAATTACGATGGATTTGGTTTGGGAATTAGAGCTAGTATGCCAAAGATGCCTTCTTTCAGGGTAAGACATATCTTTCTACGATTTATTTACAATATTAGTAATATTTTATAATAATACAATATCTGTATTACAGCGTAAAATTAAAGCTCCAAGTCCATTGCCACAAGATGAAGATAGTCGTCAGTCAGGTCATGGTGATACTGAAATCATAGAAAGTGATAGCGATCTTGACTTACTATCAGTACAGAAAGTTAAAAGGCCACTTACTTCTCTTCCAAGTGTTTCTTCATCTTCTTCATCCTCGTCATCATCAAACGAAAGCTGTAGCGATGAAATGAGCTGCAGTGAATCTTCCAGCAGTTCAAATGATAGTTCCGATGATGAAATATGTTCTGGAAATTTTGAAGACGAGGTATATGTTAAGTCTACTTGGATGATGACTGATTAGAACATTATAAGTATACAGTATGCAACACTTTTTACATAGTACTATATAAAATTTATTTTTTATTTTCAGCAGGATACAGACAGTCGGGTATCAGACCATCGTCCTTTGGCTTGCAATAGTGAGGATCCTGATATTTTAACAGAATTAGCAATTCAAAGATCTTTAGATTGTCCAACTCCAACTGGTAGAGAAACGCCAATACCAGACATTAAAATAAGGGATGTAAATTCCAACGAATTCCCAGAATATGAAGATGAAGATGAGATTAGATCTGTAACATCCCCCTTAAGATATGAAGATAAGAAGGAAGAAATTGAAGAGATAAACGAAAAATCTGTTGACGAAGAACAGTTTAATAAATCTAAAGTAACGTTCAAAGAAACAGAAGAGGTTGTAGAGGATGATACAGAGAAGGTAGCGCAAATTACGCTTACTGAAACAACACCCGTGAAACAAGAGCCTCGTGATATGCAGAAGATGGAAAATTCTGCAGCTGAAGCTTTAATAACGTTAGCTGGACAAGATAATATTATAAGACATACGAGTCCTGGACCATTACAACCAAATATTATTAGAGTCCTTCAAAATATGTCTGCCAAATACATTAATGATGAACCTATATTGAAGGAATCAGAAAAAATTGAAATGTTTAGTGAGATACCTACCACAGACTCAGAAGAAGAAAGTTTAGAAATCAGAAGATTAAGGTTTGCAAACTATATTATTGTTTTATCTGTTAATATATTAATGAACTTACAGCAGAAATTGACATTATTTTGCTTCAATTAGGTACCAAGCTGAAACTGACCTTCGATTGAATGGCCAAAGAAGTCCAAGTTTACGTAGTTCTCAAGTTTCACAAGTATATATGGAACATTCTTATTCATTACCGCCATCTCAGCCAGAAGTTACAGAATTTGTAACTCGTCCACCTCCAACACCAATCAAATCTGTAAAAATGAAAGCTTCGAAAATTATTAAATTGGCCAAGGGTAAAGATAAGACTCATAAGGTAGAAAAACGAAAATTCAATAAATATACTAAGATACATAGTCATCAAAACCATGAAGGAGAGAAAGAAAATATACAAAATGAATTTGTTTATGAAAAGTACCCTACGAAAATTGTACAGGAACCAACGGTAACATACAAGGAACGTGATCTTATGTCGGAAATGGCTATTTTGTATGAATTTTTAACTAGAGGTATAGATGCAGAGGACGTGGAATATTTAAGACGAAGTTACGAAGCTTTATTAGCTGATGATAGTCAAGGATATTGGTTGAATGATACACATTGGGTGGATCACCCAGCAACAGATATTCCAAGTCCTGCTAAACGAAGAAAAAAGGATGAACTTAGATTGCATGCAAGTGGAAGTGCGAGGACAGAAGGATATTATAAAGTTGATATACGAGAAAAAGCCAAACACAAGGTATAATAATTAGGTTCTGAAATATTATTAGAAACAACAATTTAATTCAAAATTGTTTTATTTTGATAGCACCATTATGCGCAAAGCATACAACGCAGTCATGATGTTGAAGATAATAATGGTCCTTATGCTGGGGGTGATGGAACAATGAATGGTCCAAAGAACAATACTAAAGCTTTAACTGGTAAAATGCAAGCTCTATCTCGTGAAGCTCGAAGCAATCAACGTCGATTATTAACGGCCTTCGGTATTGACACCGACAGTGATCTTCTTAAATTCAATCAGTTGAAAGTACGGTTCTAATTAGTTTACTTAACTATAAATACAACAGTTGCTAAGCAGTTTTAAAAACCTGTTTAATCTTATAGTTTAGGAAAAAGCAATTAAAGTTCGCTAAATCGGGAATACACGACTGGGGTTTGTTTGCTATGGAACCAATTGCAGCTGATGAAATGGTTATTGAATATGTTGGTCAAATGGTTAGGCCAGTCGTTGCTGATTTAAGGGAGTCACAATATGAAGCTACCGGTATTGGTAGTTCTTATCTTTTCCGTATTGATTTAGACACAATTATTGATGCAACGAAATGTGGCAATTTAGCACGATTTATTAATCATAGCTGCAATGTAAGTATCCATGATATTATTATTTATAAGAATAGAAAAAGGTACTATTATCCCAGAATAATTTTAACGTCTTTTTTCTTTTATAGCCAAATTGTTACGCAAAAGTAATTACAATCGAAAGTCAAAAGAAAATTGTAATCTATAGTAAGCAACCTATAGGAGTTAATGAAGAAATTACGTACGATTATAAATTTCCTTTGGAAGATGACAAAATTCCTTGCCTATGTGGAGCTCCTCAATGTCGGGGTACCCTGAATTGAATCATTCATAAAACTATATTGTTCATCCTTTTTTCCTGTCTTCTACACTTCATCATATCCTACTCATATTTTTGTAAATATTTCCCCATGTAAACATTTTATAAAATGCAATGGAAAATGCTAAATTATGTTAATATGTGTACCTTTTCTTTATAACATCCTTTCCTTTATGATAATACATAAAATACAGAAGTAAATTCGATTATTTTTTTGTTTTTATATATTAATTTAAATTTAAATCCGTCAAAAAATAAATGTTTTTGCTCAGATCATAAATTAGTATATTAGATGATACAATTTTGTTCAACAAAATTTTTACTTCGTGATTGAACTGTTTATATCTTTTAATAAATGCTTGTCTACAGTAAATTATTGATACATAACAATATTTAACAAATATTCCGCTCTGCACGTGTGCCGTAGTATTAAATGCATTCATACATATGTTTGCTAGGCATACATACTCTGTATGTATAAAATTTACTATCGATGACACACACATACATTGTGCATAAATATGCATATCAAGTGTAGCCACTGAACCACTGTGAAGTGAGGTGTGAACCATTGTAAAGTAAGGTGTGAATCACTGCAATCCCTCAGTTTGTAACGTTTGTATGTATCGAAGTATCAACACTAGTGATTATAACGTCATTGTTGATTTATGCCAGTTTGACATCCACAAATATTTAATGAAAACTATTTCTGAAAGAATAATGTAACAGTTATTCAACTATGTAATTCAAACACAAATGTACATAGAACGAAATATTCTAACATTTAACAAGTGTGTACTTTCAATGCAACTTGAAAAAGCAATTTATTTAATATAACTTATTTGTTACGCTGCAAGTATAAAATTGTAATAGCACTTAATAGTTATGTTACATGTAAAATAATACATATTACAAATTTAATTGAAAACGTAATTGTGTACCTATACTGTTAAAGGTTATATCATAAAAATATGGCAGATCGTTTAACACAGTTACAAGACACTATAAACCAAGTAATAATATAATTTCTCACTTCCGCTTTATATGCAATGACAAGTATAATTACTAATTATGTGCATTATTTTAGCAAGCAGAACATTTTTGTAACAGTGTAGGTATTTTACAACAATATTCTACACCTAGTAAATTTCCTGGATTTGATCGTGTGGGAACACCTCAACCCCATCAACCTCAAGAAGGTATTTTTATTACTTACTAATGCAAATAAAACACGCCAACTTTGCAACTTTTGCATAAATAACTGTCTATTTTAGATTATGCAGCTCTGTTTGCGACTTTAATAGCAAGATGTGCAAAAGATATTGATACTTTGATAGAAAGTTTACCAAGTGAAGAATCATCACAAGAATTACAGGTTGCAAGTCTCAGTCGTCTTGAACAAGAAAATCAAGAAGCTGGTGAACAGCTAGAAGAGGTTGTAAAACAAGGAGAAGCTCTCTTACAAAGAATTCAGGCCGCTCTACAAGATATTGCTCAAAGTCAATTGGATATGCAGGATCCAGCATCGACATCCATAGTAAATATTAATCTTAATACTACTATGACATTTAAACAAGAGAATGTCAATTCTGTAAATACAGTGTCCTCAAATAATTCACACCAAATGTCTGATCCTTCACCAAGTTCTATGAATCAATGATATATCTATATATTAATCTACATTGTCAAATAAGTTATACAGACATGGATATCATTAAGTATGTATACATTGCATTAAAGTATTTAATTTTCCGAATAAATCTTTAAAAAAAATATTTTGTACTTTGAAATAAATAATAATTTAATTGTATTAAATTGTTTTATTTTAAATAACAAATAATTTTGATTAGTATATTGTCCGCTGAGTTTGATTTAAAAACTAATACATTTTCGCACAATTTAATTATCCTTAAGATTTATTATCTTTTAAGAACTTTTATAAACGTATCTCGTGGAATAGAAATTTTTCCAATCATTCTCATCTTCTTTTTTCCCTCTGCTTGTCTCGCTAATAACTTTTTTCGTCTGGTAACATCACCACCATACTAAAAGCGACAATAAATGGTAAAATCAAGAACATAAGTATAAATATAATATAACAAATTCTGACTAATTCTTACTAATTTCGCAGTCACATCTTTTCTGTATGCTTTCACATTTTCTCTTGCAACGACAGTTCCATATAGCATAGCTTGAATGGAAATTTCAAACATCTGTCGTGGAATTATATTTGCTAATTTTTTCGCATAGTTGTTTACCTACTGTAACAGCTTTACTGGCATGAACAATAGTACTTAATTCTTCCACTATAACGCCATTTAAAGCTATATTCAACTGCAACATTTAAATTTATAATATATTAGGAAAATTAATTGTTAAATAAAAAAAGGTAATTATAAATACCTTAACTATTTTCGAAGGTTCATATCCATGTTCTTCATAATCAAAACTAGCATATCCAGAGGTTATACTTTTTAATAAATCGTGAAAATCGACAATAACTTCATTTAATGGTATTAAGTATTGGAACATTATTCTATTGTTCCCAATATCTTTCATTAGTTGTTCTACCCCTCGTTTTTCAAGACATAAAGATAATACTTCACCTATGTATGTCTCTATTTACATAATTGAAGAATTCTTTTTATTTTTTTAGTAAGTATACATACGTAAATTAATATATAAGTATTAAGTATACCTGGTGTAATAATGGTCGCTAATATAATAGGTTCACACAATTCAGTTATGATTTGTGTGTTAGGAAAATGTGCTGGATTATTGAATATAACTTCATCGCTACCATACTTTTTAATGTTTTTAGTTCCAGATATTTTTGCTTTATATGTTACATTAGGTATGGTAACGATTGGTTCAACACCATGTTCTTGTTCCAAACGCTGTATAAAAACTTCCATATGTAGTAAACCTAAAAATCCAATTCTCCAGCCTTGTCCAAGTGCTACACTAAAGCAAATATATATGTGAGCTTACTCTTTTTATATATGAATGATTAACTTACTAAATTAAGATAAAGATGAAACATACCTATGATCTACAGTAACAGACACACCACTGTCATTTAGAGTTAATTTTTCAATAGCAGTTTTCATTGAATCAAATTGTGATTGATCAAGAGGATATACTCCTGAAAAAACCATTGGTTTTGGTGTTTTGAATTGCAAAAGGGGATCCACAGGCTGGTTTTTTATGTGCAATGTGTCACCAATAAATGCTTCTTTGGAAGATCTCATATTACATGCAATGCATCCTATTTGACCTGCAACTCTAATCACATAAAATTGAATTCCTATTTATCTAATTAATGTTCATAAAATCATAGAATGTACAAATTGACATTTACAATTCTTTTACTGATTCTTCATTAGGCCGTAGCAGCGATAGATTTTTTAGTTCATAAGATTTTTTATTATGTATTGAAGTTATATGATCTCCTATTGATAATGATCCTTCTTTAACATATATCAAAGAAATAGCTCCTTTATATTTATCATACCAACTATCAAATATTAACGCTCTAAATGGCTTTTCTCTAAACACATCAGGTGGTGGAATTCTTTCAACAATGGCATCTAAAATATTTTTTACTCCAGTGCCAAGCTTGGCAGATATTTTTAAGACATCTTCTTCCTTTATATCAAACAATGTTTTTAACTGTCGTACCACTCTGTCAGGATTGGCATTTTTGAGATCTATTTTATTTATTACTGGTATTATAACCAACTTCTGTTTTGCAGCTAAATAGTAATTAGCCACTGTTTGTGCCTGTACACCATCATTTGCATCAACAACTAAAACAACTCCTTGACAAGGAGCTAAAGAACGATACACTTCAGCTGAAAAATCTACATGTCCAGGTGTATCTATTAAATTAAGAAGATGCATAGTCTCTTTATATGTATAATTAAGAGATGCTGTTTGGGCCTTGACTGTAATTCCACGATCCTTTTCAACTTGTAATTTATCTAATATTTGATTTCCAGAATTTTTTTTTATTGCTCCTGTAATTTCTAAAAGTCTATCAGCAAGTGTACTTTTGCCATGGTCAACATGTGCTATAATACTAAAGTTACGTATATTTTCTACTGGAATTACACATTCCTTAGAATCTTTCGACTTGGTACAATAACATTTCCTATTGGGATGTAGATATTTCCTAAAATTCAATACATCTTTAGATGAATTTCATTCAAGTTTATACAAATATAATAAAGTTCCAGACAATAAATAATACAGACCTATCAAATTTTGATGAATACGTTTCTAAAAATCTATAATTCTTCTGAGTACACCATACTTGATAAATAACTTTATTTATTCTCATGGTGAATTAATAAATGTTATTTTTTACTTATTTTTAACAATTTAAGTCATAAATACAGATTACAGTTAACAAAAACTGTCTACATAGATAATTTATTTATGTCATATTAAAGCGTGAAGAAAATATTTTTAAAATTAATATAATTTCAGACAAAAGGAAGTTTTATCAAAAATAAATATTGTATTTTTGCTGTTTATCGAAAATGTGAAGGTTAGGGTGTACAAATCTTATGGGTTCTTAAGTTATATAAGTCGTCATATGGTGAGATTGGAAACTTCAGAATGGTTCAGGTCAAATCTTTAATTTGCATGCCAGTGGATTGAATCGCTGTAATGTTACGTCAACCGCGCCAGACTGACGTATTGCGTAGGGTTAGATACTGTAAGTTTCCTCTTTTTGTCACCAGCACTACGAGCGACACCAGCGCCTTTCTACCCTACCAAATTTCCTCTCTCTGTCGCCAGCGACACCAGCACCTCTCTATCCTATCAAGTTTCCTCTCTCTGTTACTAGCTGCACACGCGACATCAGCGCCTCTCCACGATAGGGAGGTCCGAGCTGCGTTTCGTTCGAGCGCTCGTTTTCCAACTCTCGTGCGAATAACATTGCGCTACAATTCTTATTTCATTTTCATTTCACTTGCGTATATTTTAAACTCGCGTCAGTAGAATAGTAAAAAAGTATCTGTATCCAATTATAGATAATTATTGAATATTGTTATTGTTATTTCCTGGTTAAATCATTTCTCTCGAATTCCAATTACAACTTATTCTCAATTCCAAATCCTTAAACGAAATTTAATTCGAGGAACGCGCACATCGTATTCTCCGCGCGCTTGGCTAATCCAGAGAAATATCCCGCCGTTCGTTGACCGTACGCTGGTCTTTTGACTAGCAGCATAGTTAATAATTATTAATTATATGCTCCTATGCGAACAAACTCACCGACCAGTAAGTCGCATTCAAATCTTGGCGCGTATCCATATTGTACGCGGAGCCCGATCAGACGCGGAAACTTGTCGCGTGTATCAAAATTGGCACACAAAAGTCCTTTTTTCGCCGCGAGGTGTCGGCACCATATATTTTCGCGGATTCTCTCCCGGGGACGTAACAATAGTATGTATATGTACTTTGTCCATGGAAGATTTAATACATACGAGCATACACGCATTTTGGAGTATACGTTTTAGAAAATATTCCTTATTCGTAAAATTAAAATTCAAATCAGCTTACAATCAAAATGCACAAGCTTTTGACTTTTCAGCTGTTTCCTGTCAGTCAATAGGAAACTTATCTCAGCGTTGACGAAACATGTTGCTTATCATATGTATTTATTACACATCATTGAGTACTACACAATATGTACGCACCACAAACTTCTAAATTCTAATAGAAGTCCGTGGATCACGCATGCAAGGACCTTGGCACCGCGACTCAAATTTATGTCATTACTAAATGCATATCCCTAGAAATTTAAATTTTCTAGGGATCTTATCTTAACGACGAATCGTCGTCGTCGACGATACGAAACATTACAAGATTCTGCAGTGTATACTGTACACATAGATAATCGCATATCTACGAAAGGAAAGACACGTTGGCTGTTGCTTGAAGCAACGTAGCTTCAGATTTTTTGAAATGATTCAGTTTATTGCAATATAGTTTTTTGTACTCTTTTAGTACGTTTCAACATTTATTTTATGAATTTTAATTTTCGTTGTGCGTTCTATGCATTTTTACTTAAGGTAATTAATATGGCAATATATGTACTTCTATTAATCCTGGAAGTTTACAACATTTCAATTGAAATTTCATTTTTATAAAAATTATATGTATATATTAAAAACATATTTTTTGTTATAGTGTTTAAAACGTGTTACTTCTGTTACTCTTTTATGATTTTTTTATTGTATTCAAATGTTCGTAACACTTAAGCAGTTAACTCTTTGTTCACAGAACAAACTTATTTGCTGTTCATTTAAATAAATTTTTTTGTACGTAATTACACCTATTAATTTTCAGGTACAATTACCTTGATCAAAATGAGAATTGTGCAGCTAAGAAGAAATCGTCTGTTTAGTTTTGTTATGGGTGGTATCTTAGTCCTTATATTATTATACATTGTTATCAGTAATTATTCTGATAAACCAATAAATAATTTTAAAGAATATTTGTCAGACAGTTTGAAAAGTAAACAGGTAAATTCAAAATTAGTGTCTTCCTTATATTTTATAGAATTGAATTATAATTAATATTATGTTATAGGTTCCAGTTTTAACAAAAGAACTTGGAAATTTCGAAGATAAACATGTGCAGGTGAAGAATGGACCTGGTGAAGGAGGAAAACCTCATATCCTCAGAGACGATCAACAGAATGATATACAGCAATCAGAGTCTGACTATGGCATGAATATGGTATGTTCTAATGAAATTTCATTAGACAGATCAATTCCTGATACAAGAATGCCAGAGTAAGTTTTTATTGTTAGTATCTTTGACTTTGCACAACTTAAAATATATTAAAATTTCTTATACCATGTTCTTAATATAAATATGAATAGTATATTTGATTAACAGATGCAAATATTGGAATTACCCGGAGGTACTTCCTCGTGCTAGTGTAATAATAGTATTTCATAATGAAGGTTGGTCAGTATTAATGAGAACTGTCCATAGCGTAATAAATCGTACTCCTCCTCAATTTTTGGAAGAAATCTTACTTGTAGATGATTTTTCTGATAAAGGTAATTAGACATTTTTATGAGCAACTGAAAAATTTCAATAATACTAAATAAACCTATTACAGATAATTTGAAAGGTGATTTGGAATCTTATATTGAACAGTGGGATGGCAAAGTAAAGTTAATAAGAAATTATGAAAGGCTGGGCTTAATAAGAACCAGGTCTCGTGGTGCACGGGAAGCTAAGGGTGAAGTTATAGTGTTTTTGGATGCCCACTGTGAAGTCAATGTGAACTGGTTACCACCTCTTTTAGCCCCAATTGCTGTCGATAGGTACAATTTTTTGTAACATTATCGAGAGAATATTGATTTCATTATCTTTTAAATGATTCTAGGACTGTGATGACTGTTCCTATAATTGATGGAGTAGATCATAAAACATTTGAATATCGGCCTGTATACCAAGAAGGACATTTATACAGAGGGATTTTTGAATGGGGAATGCTTTACAAAGAAAACGAGCTACCTGTGCGAGAACAAAAAGCACGACCTAATAGCAGCATGCCATACAAGTAATTTATATCTGCAAAATATTCTTAGAAAATTAGTACAGAATTATTTGGCATGTACTAGGTAAAACTTAATTTAGGTCTCCTACTCATGCTGGTGGTTTATTCGCAATAAATCGTAAATATTTCTTGTCGTTGGGGGCATATGATGAAGGATTACTTATTTGGGGTGGAGAGAACTTTGAATTGTCATTTAAAATATGGCAATGTGGTGGTAGCATTCTTTGGGTTCCTTGTTCACATGTCGGTCATGTGTATAGAGGATTTATGCCATACACATTTGGTAAATTGGCTCAGAAGAAAAAAAGGACCGCTCATAACTATAGTAAATAATATAATATTTTGTATACAACTAACATAATAACAAAATTATAGATAGTATTTACTTTAAATTTTCCCATAGAATTACAAAAGAGTTATTGAGACCTGGTTCGATGATAAATACAAAGAATTCTTTTATACAAGAGAACCGCTTGCAAGACAGCTTGACCATGGAGATATATCAGAACAACTGGCTTTCAAAAAACGAAAAAAATGTAAAAGTTTTCAATGGTACATGGAAAATGTAGCTTATGATGTTTTCGATAAATTTCCTGAATTGCCGCCCAATCTTTACTGGGGAGAGGTATGATTAAACTATATTCGTTATGGTATAAATAAATATAATTTATCGATACGTGTATATTATATTCATGTCTATAAATTTTAGTTACAAAACATAGCAACAGATACATGTTTGGACACAATGGGTCATTCACCACCCAGTTTAATGGCTACATCTCATTGTCATGGATTTGGTAATAATCAGGTAACATTAATTGGTCACTAAATGAGTTACTTTATCTATACGCAATAATTGATATAACAATATTTTTCAGTTAGTTAGACTGAATACAAAAGGTCAATTAGGAATAGGAGAACGATGTGTGTCGGCGGACGGACAAGGAATAAAGTTTGTATTCTGCCGATTAGGAACTGTACATGGCCCATGGCAGTACGATGAAGTAAGTGCTCATAGTATTTTTATATATTCTATAGCGGGGAAGAGAAATAATTAAATTCCTATAATTTTGTAGAAAACAAAAACGCTTTTACATAGACTGCACAAGAAATGTATGGCACTTCATCCTGCAACACAACAGCTATCTCTAATGCCATGTGACATCAATAATACGTATCAACAGTGGTCTTTCAATGAAGTTCATCCACAATGGTGAAGAAATGTAAGTACTAGGGATGTTTCTGTATGAGGTGCTTTGCACCAAATTGAATCATTTTAAGTGAAACTTGACCAATGCGTTAATATTTTATTTTTCATATAAGAAACTGTAGCTAACATTCTATTTTTGACTTTTTCCTTATTAAAAGGCTTGATTTGCTGAACAAGGTCAGGTAATATAATACATTTTTAATACATAATGGTCATGAAGAATAGATGACAAAATACCGGTGCTGTACAATTTTAATGTCGATCTAAGACTTACGACTGTATTAACAAATGAGAGTGTTCAAAATAATATTCATGTTCATACACCAAGAAAAGAAGATAAATCTTTTTATACTAAATTATATCTTATACTAGAGATCTTTTTCCATGTTTTCCTCTGATACTAAATAATCGTTACACAACGTTATTAATATTTTACTACAGAATATTAGTAATTATTCTTTATTTTTACGACCCTTTCACAGTCCGTTTGATTTGCAAGAAATTAAATTTTCGATTCCAATTTCATTAGAGCTACCATTTTCTAAATCGCTTTTCATATTATAAATAAAGTGATTATTTTTTTATAAATAAGATTAAAACAGATGAAAAAGATATGTTTACATGACCGATTTGTAAGACAAAATCATAATGATCGTAGACTCAACGAGAAAATGTTTTAAGATTTACAACTCCATATCTGAAAGATTTTTCAATTTCAATAAAATTGCTAAACCATTCATTTTTTCGTATGAAACTGTGAAAGGATTAATTGATTTGCAAAACGAAAAAACTAAGGTTATCGAATCATCTTACATTGAAAATAGAAAAAGAAGACTGTCGCTCATAAAACGTTTGATTTTCATGTACACATCTAACTCGTTTTTCGAGTGGATTTAATTACATTCCCAAAAGAATGTGAGAATGTGAGCTTCCAATTTTGACTGAATCTTATCAAAAGAGCATGTTACTAGTATAGTTTTATAATCTTTTTTAATTATTTAATACATACTTTCAGGCAGGCAGTTACTTACTATAATGTACAATACGTAACATATGGTATCTCAAAATTAATGTATTAAGAAAATGAAGCAAATATAATAATTTGTCATAACTGTTAGCTCTTTGTTACTGTGTGATGAATATGATTTTCATTTTATATATTACAAACTTTTCTTTTTGGTTTTGAATCTTTCAGCCTTCAACACATTTTGTTTCATAAAAATAACTTCATTAATACTTTAATGTAGTAATGTGTATATCTGGTTTTCGTAAGAATCGATTTACTAAGTGAACATGATTTCCAATGTTTTTTAATTAGTCTAACTTTTACACTAAAAAATCTTGAATTAGTCGAGAAGTTTCAGTGACAAAGATAATGGAGTTATCCGAGTTTCTAAAGTGGTTGGTCGTACAGATGCCTGAAACATCAGCTAATTACATACTTAAGAATATTTTAACTTGTTGAACTGAACAAAGCATAAAAGATATTTACCTTATTGCGATCTCTTATATTAAAAACCCCATAAACAATAGGATTCATGCAAGAATTTGTACATGCAAAAAGAAAGAGACCTTTTTGGATTCGTTGGTCAACTTTGTATGCTGACTGTCTATCAATCCAATACCTGTTATTCATATTGTGTTTGTATTAACGTATACATATATATTCATAATATATAAGATTATCAATAAATTGCAGTTACCAAAGGCTCATAACGTAATAGGGTGTCCAGCAAACAAAGAAGACAGCAACAATGATTATCGTCATTTTAAGAGTTCTTATTTTTGCTCGTGTTAGAAATCCCATTGAAGAACGACGAATCTTATCTGAAACCAATCAAAATAGTAACTAAGTAAATCAAATTGATTCATATATTCCTGTCGCTGATAAAGGCATAAAAGCAACTTAAACATACCGCGTTCACTTTTTCTTGATCTTCTACAAATTTCCAACAAAATGTTTGTATATGTATATATTATCACGATAAGAGGAAACCAATACATCATGACCATTCCAAAAAGAGAATATGTGATTTCGTGAGTGTATGTTGGAAAAGTGTTGAATGTGACACACTGTGAATACCAAGAGATATTTGGATGGGTTTCCAAATGAAATACTACCATCTAAAAGTATTATATATATGTATTATTTCTAACTGAAAAGTATCATCAATTAGACATTAAATATGAACATTATATACAGTAGGGACTTTTCTGTAATTCATTGCAGTTATAAATAAGAAGTAGCTATTATTTAAATTATGAAACAAATGTCTATAATTACTGTACCTGTGGCATTGAGCATACAATTGATCCTACCCATGCAAAGCATAGCATAATTTTTCCTCTCTTGTCAACATCCCACAATTGGAGAGGCCGCATGACAGCATAATATCTACAAAATTTAGTTGTTTATTTTTACATGTATTGAACAAGGGTAAACTAGCCACAGTCAAATGCTGTATTGACCTGTCTATACTTATGCAAACTAGAATGAAAGATGATAGGTATAGACCAAACATTCTGAAGAAAGCCATTATGCGACACATTGCATCTCCTGCTTCCCAAGATACTGTAACTGCCCATCCAATTTCAAGGGGCATCATTAAGAAAGTAACCTGGAAACTTCTTTCTGCATTAAAAGTTCATTGAAATCTGATATACACAAAATATAATTGTCTCTAGCTGAATAAATATAATAAGATGATAGACTAAAGAGAACTGAAATAGAATTATCATCAGTCAGAAAAGTGGAATAAAATTATTACTGATTTAAGTCAAACAAATTAATCCACTTTACTTATTACTTAACAAGCAAAGACAGAAAATCTCATGCTAGTTAAATTGAAATTTTTAGTTGAGTCATAATATTACATATTATCCTTTGCTATTAATGAACAAATGTTATTATTTACTTCTCGTAAATTTGAGGTGAAACACATTTCATATTTTTTAAATTAATTTGTCAGTTACTATGATAATTATGAAAGTATTGAATATTATATTGTTTATTTTTGTTCATATAATTACAGAATAATTTCTATTGAAACAATCATTGTAAATACAAGATATACTTTTCTATACTTAATAGAACTCGTACTACCTATCATGTAGCTACGCTGGGTGATACTTACAAGTAAATCAGCAATTGCAAGATGCATCAGCATTGTATGTATTCTTGATTTAGATGTGCGCTTCCTACGCGTAATTAGAACTAACACTGTTGTATTTCCCATAGCGGATACTATCATTAGTACACTATAAACGATGATACTAACAACGTGACCCTCATTAAAGCGCATATCAATTGGAAGTTCTACATTGTTTGAACCATTGGTTCTAGAATTGGATAATTCCGTTGTAGAAGAAATTTTTATTGTGCTTCCCATAGTGTTTCCAATTATAAAATTTTTATTATACAAAGAAATTGATTTGTATAACAGTTGTCTAAGTTAATTTGTATTTGTAGTCATACCACTCATTTTCTCTATAAAAAATGATGTAATTAAGATAAATAGTCGATTAAAATATATAGGATGGCTAAATTTACTACCTCTCTCAAAATAGTGCTTTCTTAATTTGCACTTTGATCACTGTGAGAATACAACAAAATTCACCTTTCATCTCTTAATTTTTTTTATTATTTCTGTTTGCAATTAATTTTTTAGATAAATAAGTGATATTTATACAGATTGTCGAAAACTACACATTCCCAAAGATGCGTGCTAACGATTGTGAGTGATAAAATTAGGATAAAGTATACAATCGACGTTGCAACAGGTTTATTGTAATGTTCCACTGTCGAAAATATCGCTCGTTCAGACAAATCGAAAAGTTATTTGCACCAAAGCATAGAATACGTAATTATTTATCAAGCTTGAGTAATAGTTCAATGATAATGATAAATTTTAAGCTATGAATTTGTTTCTAAACAGCATCAATTACTGACTGAGCAAAAACTACGAATTTCACGATCCAACTAAGATTGACAAGCGAACATGGACACTTGGCCCAGTAATCTGGGGTCAAGTGTTAAATCCAAACTGATAATTACATCAACATGTTTCTATTATAATTATATTGTCGCAAGTTGATGACAATATCAATGATTGGCCAGTTACGATTAATCTTTAAATTGATTTTTACATTGAATACCACATCTGAGAATATTTAACATTTGTTAACAATTTATTTACCTTTGAGATTACTATAAGACTAATCAACAAGCATAATATGTAACTATGAAAGAAATATAAAAAGTATGAATATTTCATAAAATATTCTTATACAAAACAAATATTAAATACATTTTTATTTATTGCACAGTTTAATGAGAACTTAAAAATATTGCTAGATTTACTTTACAAACTTGTTTTCTTTAAGTTAGATTCTTCAACTTTTATATCAAATATTTCAAATGATTAATTTGTACATGAAAGAATTCATATGTGAATGAAACTAAAATGTACATGATCAATAACATTAAACGTTACTCATCCCAATCATCAGTATCCGGCTGAGAATCATATTCACTGGTAGCAGAATTTCTATCCGACGTAGTTGCTTCATTTGGTTTTGGAGGAGGAGGAATTGAGATTAACATTCTTTCCAAAGCACTACCTCCTGACCCTGCAATTCCTTTTCTTCTGAGGGCTAGCTTCGCATGTAAATCAGCCATTAAATCTCCTCCAACAGATGCAGAAGACCAACGATTTCCTTTTTCTTCTGGTGGTCCTGTATGTCTCAACTTTGCTCTTCCTACACCACCTGCATTTCGAATTGCAGCCATTAAGTTTGAACGGTCGTCTACGTTTACTGATTTATTTTTCTCCTCATTGGTTTTCTTCTTAGAATTTGTTTCAAAGTCTGTAGCATCAGTTTCTGATGCAGGTGGTGGTGGTGGTGGTGGTGGTGGTGGTGGTGGTGGTGGTGGTGGTGGTGGAGGTGGTGGCGGTGGTGGAGGTGGTGGTGGTGATGGAGGTACCATTGATGGCAAGGGTGATTTATGAATTTTTTCCGAATTTATAGAAACTGAGCTGGAGGTATCAGATATGGTAAATGTCAATGGAGGTGGTGGTGGATATACTGTTGTATCTCCAGTAGAATCTTTAGAAGAACTGGTATTTGCAAAACTTGGTAAATTTGGAACATTTTGTTCATGCTTCGCATTCGAATCTTTTTCATCAACAGTTGGAGTTGGAAGATCTAGTCGGACAGTAGGTGTTGTTACAGCTGAAGATGGTGCAATGGGACTTTGAGAATTAAGGTCTAAAATAAATTTTTCATCATCGACAATACCAGGTAAATCTGGAAGTGTTGGTGGTACATTTATCTGAGGCACCTACAAAAAATATACTTCATTTAATAATAATATGATCTATTATATTTGCATATTTAGTGATTAAATATTAAATATTTTACCTCGCCTAAAGTGGGAGTATAGAGATAGCTACTAGATGAATCCATTTCTGACATTAACCATGGTTGTATAATAGAATCAGGTGCATCTTCGATTTTTTGCTTTTCACTTACTCTATGACCAGACTGTTTAGTGGATATGTTATAAGGATTATCCATACTATCAAATAGCAGAGCACTAATTGAAAATAGATGGAGAGGAAATGATAATTCATTATTGTCTACATAAACTTCTTTGTTTGTCCTGGAGCGCACATGATAAAATCGTAACTTCTCCTGTAAGTTATTATTTCCCACATATTGACCATCTTCTGTTTTACAGTTGGAAGGTAAGTATGTTTCAGGCACTTCTTTTATAGATACAGAACATTTGTAAGCTTTTGGTATTTCATGAGTATCTTTATACTTGGATGGTATTGCCATCTCATATTCTTTATATGTGTGATTAGCTGGATACTTTGCAGCAGAATACATTTTCACAGCTTTTAAATTTAAATGTGTTTGCAAATATTTTAGTTGATCTTCAAGTTTTGTAGCCCTATTTCTAACATTTAATAATCTGTTGGAAAAAATGTGTGTCTTTAAAATTATAATAAAATAATATTTAATAAAAAGGAAAGTTATAATTACCTTTGACTATTTTCATAAAGTCTCTCGTCAATACAATCAAATATGTAAGAAACTGCAGAATTTAAATCATCTAGAGCTTCTGATATTTGAACAATTGTTTCTTCGTGTCTTAAATTATCAGGAATAACCCCTAGATATAGAAATGGTGTCAAATATATTAAAAAATTTAACGTGTGTAATTGTAACATTGTTTTATATACCAATTTCAATTCGTTCCGACATTCTGAACAGCTTTTAAAGGCACATATGTACATTTATTTAAGTAAATATAAAAATTTATGTCGTACGCAATAATACATTCTTTACCAACACACTTTTTAAATGTAGTAGTATTTTGAAAATGAATCAAACTGTAAATATGTATAAGATGCAGAAAACATTAGGATATTGACATTTTTATTTATAAGTCACGACACAGAGAGGCACTGGTATATATCATCTTTTTTGAAATCACGGAATACCGAATGCGAAATTCGAGGATTTTTCGTTATATACATAACCAATTTCCAATGCGTATGATCGTATGCCTCTGTACAATTGTGTACAATTCTGAAAACGGTTCATATATGCATACGTACAATACAACTTGTACGTATATTGTGCATGCCACACATCATTCAATCGCGCATGCGAACACGCGATTAGAACTTACTAGTGCCACCTAACGGAAACATTTGTTCGCTCTTCAACGTTTTCAGTGGCTTCTATGCTATCTCTTCATTCCCTTTCTTTTAGAAAGCCAATACAATACAATATTGCCTCGCTGTATTGCACCATGCCAGGAGCAATGCTTGCAAGTTATCTTTGTTCTTCGTATCGACGTTCTAGACAAGTGAGAACATAGAAACTACATACGAGAAATTGAAAACGTTGGAACACGTGACGATATTTGTTACCAATTTTAAAAAATATATGTACACAGTTTCATGAATGAAATATTGTTAAACGATATATGTATTGCTAAACGATGTTGAACGATATATCACCAGCATATCAGTATACATATGTATTTTGTGCGCCTGTGTAGTCCAACTCCCAACTTTGACATATAATTTTTAACCATCGTGTATAATATTGGCGCTATCAGCTGTTCTTAGTATTGACCTTCATTGTGAGGTATTCTAACCTAAAAATAGTATTTAAAAAATGTGACAAGAAGTGAAATAAATTAATATAAATAATGAACCTTATTTACTATACAAGTAAGAAAATCATGTTGATGCTGACAGTAATTAATCTAAGATTAAAACGTTTGAAATAGTATAAACGAGGCATATAATTGTCATCACAAAGTGTAATAAATAATGAATAAACATTTAAGAGTCATTATTCATCTTTAACAAGTAGTATTTAGCCATTAACTTACTTCCTGTTTATTTAATTTAAATATGTTAATTTTAAATAAATGGGAACAACATTTTTAAAAAACTAAATTTATTTAATAATTGCAATTAATTCTATATGTTTGTTTGATTAAAAGACTGAATAATCATGTATTAATCTGCTGCTTCATAATTAATTTTAATACTTGTATGTTTGTTTCTGTCCTTCCTACAGAAGTTATAATACTGTCAAATGAATGGTTAATTTAAGTACTGGAGTAAAGTACATAAAATATCTGTTGATTAAATATGACTCATATATTTATTCAATTTTCAATAATATCCTCAAATACGAGGATTATGATCAAGATGTTGAAACAACATACATTACTACAAGGTACAAAATTATTTTTATCAACGAAATCTAAAACTCACTATGATACATTGAAGATATCTCCAAATGCTACACACAATGAAATAAAATCAGCCTATTATAAATTAACTTTACAATATCACCCTGATCGAAATAAGAGTAAAGAAGCAAAAGCAACATTTCAAAATATTTCTAGTGCATATCAAGTACTTAGTAATTTTCAATTACGTAAACAGTATGACAGAACCATTGCAATTAGATATGCAGATATAAATAAAATACAAAGACCAGCTGAAGGAGACTATACTGCAAAAACAATGCATAGAATGTATGATTACGATGAATGGCTTAGAACACATTATGGAAGATCATTTGACAGGCGTAAAGCATTGAAACAACAATATGCTGAGTATTTGATCCACAAACAGAGAGAAAAGGAACTAGATGAACAAACCGAGTCATCTAGTAAAACAGCAGTTATATTAGCTGCTATTCTTCTTATCATAATGTTCATAACAGATCGTAACATTATTAACAATGATAAGCCAAAACCTAAAAATGATTGATGTAAAATTACGATTATTTATGATTATAGTGGAAAAATAATATAATTTAAATAGTTTTGTCCAATGTATAAAAGAAGCTATATTAAATATTTTACAAGAAATAGTATACTGTAATTAAAAAATACTTTTATTTGTGTACTCCTTTTCCTAAATTCACAATCGAAATCATAAATTAAACTTTAAACATACGCATAAATTGATACTATCGATCGATCAATATCATTCTAAACAGACAGTCTGTCTTCAATGTATGTCAATATTTTATTATACAAAAAGATATAGAAACATTATTTTATTAGATATTTATTTATCTTCAAAGAATAACATTTTATATACTCCAATTCAAAAAATTCAGTATGGTCTATAATGTGGTAAACCAGATGGCACAGGCATGGGTATAGAGACAGGTCCAGTTGGATAAGGAATCGCAGGTGCTATACCAGGAAAATTACTAGCAATTGGATAACCTGGACCACCAGAGAAATGTGACTTTCGTATTAACTCTTTCAGTTTATCTACTTTTACTTTACGTAGATGCATCAATTTTCTTTGAGAAAGAAATTGTTCCAGGAATTCGTCTACTTCCATATCACCAGCCAAAAACTTCCCTGCTATACTCTGTACATTAAAAACATAACAATATCATCATATTTAAGTAATTATATATTATAATATTGACAATTGCTTTTTATCATGTGCAATACCTCTGACTGCTCTTCAATTTGAGCAGTAGCTGTTTGTAATAAATCCAAAGCAGTATCAACAGACATTTCACCAGACTTTTCCTCTAAAACATTAACACATTAATTCATTTAATATAATATATTTAAATTAAATGTTATATAAACTTACTTAATATTTCCAACTTTTCTTTCACACTTGCACATAGACCACTTCCTCTTTCGCCAAGTTCTTTTAAAATCTGTTTACTACCTTCTAATTGAGGTTGCTTAGACAAATTAAACTCTGCTAAAGACCTATTGCTAGCCATTAACATGTCCTTTTCAGTTTCCAAATCTTTAAACTATTTTCAAAATACGATTTACAATATATAAACATTAATATATATATGTAAACATCATACATAGTTATATACATACATATACACGTACCTGTTTTATGTCTTTCACAATATCTTCAAACTTGTTATCATCATTTAATAATTCTTTAAGTTCATCATTACTTAGATGTGTAAGTGAACCTAATGCTGCAGGTATATCAGGTTCTTGGTTTGCTTTATACATTGTTTAACAATAGCTACTTTAATGGAATTATATTTACATTAATGAATTGTTCTATTTTCAAGTATAAAAAAAGTATAAGAAATTACACAAGTATGAATCTACGAATTTGTATTTACTAAGTAAATTATCACGATATAACTAGTTCAACATTAATATCTATTGAGATGGAGAGTTAATATTTTGTGTTATTATACTGCCACTGTCACTTGTAACCATCACAGATCAACGAAATTGAGATGTGCAACTACAATTTGGTACCACTCATGTTTTTCCTTCAGAATTCGTAGGTCATAAAATACAATTTTTTAAGCTGCATTCATCATAAAGCGACTTAAGGACGCATGTGCACTGAAAATTGGTTACGAAAACTTTTTGAATTGGAGTCTCGTTTTTCATTGTACGGTTAATTTTTAAATTACTACATACCAAGAACAAGTTGTTATGTAGGATCTCACAGCTAGGTCTTAAAAAAAGAAAATATAAGAAGTGATATACATAATACATGTAATGTATTAACCTTTAATGTTCGACTCTTACAATGTTTTATATTTTGTGGTATTAGATTCAAAAGATTTGCAATCGTTAAGGGCTAAGAATTAAATAATGTGTGATTCATAATTTGCGATAAATGATTGCGTATAATTATAATCGTCGATATGTAGCTATAATTTATGGGGAAATTGTACATAATTATAATGTTCTTCCATAAATTGTATTTTATTTTTATATTACGCTACAAACTTTTGATTCTTTTGATGATAAATGTATATAACTAAGAGATGTATAGTAGAAACTTTTAATTTCTCGCGCATTATTCAATTGGTAGTAACACATGCCACATAAGGGTAATAGTATCATCTTAACAAAAAAAATCTACATATATAGTTATGCCTCATCATAGTAAGCAGCTGGTCTTTCTCATTGTAAACACTTTTATTCCCACCATTTTAATGCGCATCCAATCCACAGTGGATCCTAACTCAGCAGTGAATCGTCAGCCAATCCGAGAAGATCAGTCTCTGTACCTACCCCTATATTACTGAGCGGTTTGGCCCCGCTTGTGCTTACTATGGTAAGATATTATTGTATATTGACTCAATATAATTTAGTAACTGTAGATTGTAACATGATTTTGATGAACAGCCTGAATCAATAGAGATTTTTAAGTTTTCAAGTGGCAACAATTAAATAATTACATGTGCGTATGTACATTTAGTAACTAGCATTCATATGTTCCGTTTGATTTCTTATTATAAGGATAATGAACATTTTTTAGGTTTTATAATCGAGTAAATTGTTACTAATTATTCTTATTACACGTAATGTAATATGAAATGAATTAAGGTTTTATTAAACTAAAACTAAATACATATCTAAAAGTAAATCTTCTATTCTTTTGTTTTGTGAAATATGATCATGAATAGGTTACGGCCGTGCTTAAAAAATCTTATGAATGTAACATCTACGAATTATCAAGGTAAAAATTTTTATTATTTATGAATACAGTTGCATAATATGTATAAATATATGAATGTAGATTGTAGGCACATCAAACGATGGGTCGCACCAACCGAACGAGCAATATGTGCCAGAAAAAAGAGATTACCTAAGGAACCTGAACCAAAACGTAGTACTTTTCTTGAATGGAATAGAGATGCAGAGCTATATGCATTTAATCAAAGACTCTCTGAAAATTTTCAAACAGATAAACTAAATCAGGCATTCATTCATAAATCATATATCTTTCTGGAAGAAAAAAAACAAGAAGAAATGGGAGTGACTGACCCTAAACTCGAAATCCAACACAATGAAGGTTTAGTTGAAGTAGGAAGAGAAATAACTTCAAAGATTATTGTAAATTATTTAACCAAATCTTTTCCACGTGTACCTGCATTTGTTATCATGTATGTATACAAGTATGCTTCATTGGCTAATATAATTTACAATACATAATTAATCTTATTATATCAACTTTTAATTTTAGGGCCTTCCATGACTATCTTATGTCTCAAGAAATTCTGGCTGAAGCATCATTACATATTGGGACAAAAGATATTATCCTGAGTGGTGTATGTATATTTTCATATGAAACTGTTTTCATGTCTAATTTACCACGATCAATATATTTTTATTTTACTTAGGAACATCCTGTAACAGAAGAAATACTAGCCAAGACATTTCTAGCTCTTGTGGGAGCACTTACTGAAAGTACTGATACCAAACATGTAGGTGCTTTTGTTCGAGATTTTTTGATAGTTGGATTAGCTACTAAAGATTTAACAGAGATTTGGTGCCCATCTGAACCATTTGAAATGCTGAATAGTATAATCTATAAAGAAAGAAACTCACCTGTGGAGCCTAGAATTATTGGACAAGCTGGAAAAAATACGATTCTATCAGCTTACCAAGTTGCAGTCTACTGTAATAAACAATTCTTAGGTTCAGGTAAATATTGCAATTTTGTAGTATTTTGTATTTGATAACTAATAGCTTGTATTTTTAGGATTTGGTCAAGATATTGCAGAAGCAAAAAAATGTGGCTGCCATGAATGCATTATCTAAAATGTTTGGTTTATTAGATTCAAGTCAATCATTACGATTTGATCAAGAAGTAGATGTTTCAATGTGATAAACATTTTACATGAGGATACTAGAACCTTAAGTATTAAAATGAATGTAAAACTATGTACATGTATAAAAGTAATGTAATACTAGTAATTTAATTTGTAATTAAGCTTGTATAAAAATTAAGTTACTACTGGTACCCAAAACATGGGATAATGAAGAACAATTAAAAATATCAATAAAAAAGATCAATTACTAATATAAAAGTAAAAAGTATTTAAATTAAAAATAAATTCCTTAATCACATTTATATTTGTAATATTTTACAGTATTTATTATATATTCGTACATTTCTTAATCAAATATATAATACTAATTGAAGTAATTATAAAAGTTTAAAATTGTAATGCAACTTAAATATTGAATTTCCAAAAGTTCAGTTGAAGTTCATTCAAGATTGTACTTATGAAATTTCGTTCAAAATGTTTCATATAATGAAAAAGTACGCTGTACGAATAAGCAATTCGAACAACAATTAAAATACTAAAACAATAACTTAAAATGTTATGGCTCTTACGTTGTTATCCAAAATTTTTCCATATCGGTCGCAGGTATAATATTGATTACTTATGATTCATGCTATCCCCTTTAAGGTGGTTCATCCTTGTCCCCATCCGCACTCCACCGTTCCGAGTTTCCGCCACGTCTACCGCCTTCTCGCTCTTTCTCTTTCTCTCGTCATTTCTGTTTCTCTTTTTCTCTATTCGTCTCACTCCTTGTCCTCTCTATTTCTTTCGCACTTTGATTCTTTCTTTGTCCCTCGTTATACTTTTCTTTCTCGCTTATTCATACAACCACATAGATACGCGAGCGCACACAAATGCACGCAAACGCACGTATTATCCCACTACTTGCTCTATTCCTGCGAGTAACGACTCAATGGCGCTGCCACACCCTTTCGCCATCGAGTAATCAGTGTTATTGTTTTCTAGTTCCATTTCTGTTATTGCTTCTCAGTACAATAAGTATACTACACTGATTAGCAATATTTAGAAACTAATGCAGTACATTTACTTAAACAAAACAAGAGAAATATATATATATATATATATATATATATATATATATATATATTTGTATTTATATTGTATATGACTATTCTATATAACTAGGAATGGTACACGTAGGAACCAATTTGTGTGTAGTCTACGCCCCTGGATTCTTGGTGACTGGCCCTGGTTTTACAAGTACCATATTCTGCTCGTCTCAAAGCAAAAGTTAAAATCTGCATCGTACGATTTCGTTACGCAACTCAAAAACCAAGAAATTGCTGGACCTGTTATGACGTTATTTCGATTAAAAAATGTTTTCAGATCCATTTATGCATGTATGAAGTAAAATCACACATTTGTTGGCTACGAACTACTAAATACATACATCATAACGTAGCTTTTACTTATTAAATACCTTAAATACGATACCTTACTTCTTGTTTTATAAAACTTGTATTTTAAATTGTAAATTTCTTAACAAATTTTGCAAGTAGATTAATGCTTACTTATTAGAAAGTACAGTTACTGTACCAATGTACCCTAACGTCTGGTCATATAATATAATGTACCATGAGACTTTAATGACCAAACTGCATTACTCACACGCGCATAAATATATATATTTCAGAATTTACGAATCATTTTTTCTAAAATTTCAGGAGATTGGTGGAATACTTCGTAACCTGTTAAGACTTCGTAGATCTTTCATTCTCTCGTGTATTTCGCCCCCTCCCCTTCTTTCTATCTCCTCCAACTCTGTAAAACGGGATTCTTTCCTTCTCTGGTCTGCCGTTCTCCGTACACTCATGTGTTGGTGGATTGCCTGGCGTCCATGAAGCCTTCTGCGACGTTGCCATGAGTATTCTAATAATGCATCGTTGCCGAGTTCTCCTGCACCATCTCGTTCTTTTTCTCTCGTGTATATGCTTGCACGATCTCCCTCACACTTTTGGCTGTGCACGGCCAGGATCAACCATATACCCTCCTCCGCCAACGGCCGACATCCCTACCCGTACTATACACAACCCCTCCTTCCCTTCTCTTCATTTCTGTACTGTTCCCTACCCAACCCTTCTCTTCCCTTCTACCCGGCCGCAAGGCAGCGAGTTTGCTTGTGCTCGATGCAGTGCTGTACACATGATTTACCTTACCTTCTATCTGTATTTGCAAAATAACAATTTGACAAAATTTCATAAAACCGCACCAATGCCTACAAATCTGATACACGTAATATGTAATAATTGTCCTAATTCTATTTACACTAAAACGAGTACATCCGGTGGTAAATTTTACAATTTTAGGCGTTACATGACGAAACATATGGGCTACCCGTCCAACAAATGCTAAAACACGGTAGATACATATGTGTGTATGTTTAGTGCCTATATAAACATATAAAAAAGTAGTTAAAGAATAAAAACCTTTCAACTGAAATCACAAAATTTCTGTGACCTGTTATTACAGATCACATAATATGTACATATGCACATGTACGATATTTATTTTCTTTTGCGATTTTTAAGTGAAAAGTTCGTATTGCCATGTGAACTACTGTAATGATTTTTATGTCCATATCTCCTTTGATTCTGAATTTGTAGGGCTTTTTATCCAACAATTGAATAAACTTAGAAAACTTTGTATTTCCAAATCTTTTTATGGAATAACAAAGCTCAAGAAAATACAGAATTAAAAAACGTCTTTGCACAATATGTACAGTATATAAGATATTTATGAATGTTACAGAGGCATTATTTATCGTTTCAAGGACTATATTTGATTACATTTTGTAAAACAATCTATAACGCATGTAAACACATGCATCTAAGATAATTTATGATATTCTTCGCAACATCTATTTAGGATTTGGTTCGTAAGCTATCACCTTTAAGTCGCGGAGATCTTTCAAGACTTATACATGTATATCTGTTTTCGCCGTGCCGTTAGCACAAAGAGTAGATGTTCCCAATTGTCGAATTCTTATTCGGTATTGTAAACTCCATTTATATTAATCGAATGATCCAAAAGACATTCGCTACTTAATAATAAGTACTGAAATAAGGGGAAAAAGGAGAAAAATGTGTCGAGGGCAATGAAGAGTGGCACTAATGGAACCAGGATAAAACGGTCCTGAGCTAGCGTAGACCTCCGTCCCCCGCGACGCTACGTTGTCGGTCGGTTCGGTTGCTCGCCCGTTCTCGTTCGTTTTCACCCCACTCCAACTTGTACGTCCCCGGTCCCTTATGACCCCACCTGCCCCGTGTCTAGAAACTTTACCCTCACCCCGCCGCATTCAATACCCCTTCCCCCGAATCTCTCTGTGATTCCGCTTTGCCTGCTGCCAGCCAGCCGTCCGTCCTTACGTCCGTCCGTCCACCGTTTGGATCTATGGTTGTGTCGGTGGATTTCGTGACGTTAACCTGGCGGCCCTGAAAACGTTGGACTGACCGTACGATTTCGACTACCCTTCGTTGGGGCGCGAATGTAAAACGCGAGTGTTTTTTAATCACCGTGGCCGCCGCTTAGGAATACCACGGAGTAGTTCGGGTAAGAGGAGAGAAATGTGTCGTAAAACTAACCAGTACGTTTTCGATCGTGTTCAACTACTGCAAGGAGTTTAGCTTTTACACAGTTAGGACAAAGAAATGTCGGTGTTCCGAAACAATTGTTAAAACATATTCTGCGTCCTTTTTTTTATATCCCTTTTCTCGTCTATATACGCGCGTCTAATACACACATACTCATACATACACACGTACACGCATGCACGCACGCACGCGCGAGCGCGCGCGTATGCACACACGCATACATCGTAACACACGATCCTCCTTCATCCTTCTTTCTTCGAAGAATACGCGTGAGCGTTCATAATTTCTCGTTTTGATTCTCTTTACACATGCTCACAATTATCTGACATACACTGTTCAATTACGTTATGAAGTGCATAGTATTCCCCCTCTCTTTCCGTTTATTGTGTTTATTCTTCGGTTGGGATGAACACGAAGAAGAATAACGAAAAAAGAGAAAACGATTATTGCTGTAATTGTATCTACATTGAGACAGTTGAACGATAGTGCTGTGACGAAGTGTAATATTGAAATGTGTACCGATTCTCATAGTTGGGGATGATTAACGCAGTAGATACACACTTGTGCTTGCTGAATGCTCGTATGGGAACGTTCATCTGAAACATTTCAAATGTATCCTAATCGGCTGTGCGTTCGTTTGTCGGTTGTTCATTGATTCGTGGTTGTCTGTGCCGTGGAGGTTTCTCTGACGTCTCCCAGTTTTCCCGTCGATTATAGGAATTTTTGTTTCTACTTTTGTACATCTTCAATACGCGTATTTTATCGTGTTATAAGGTTATCAAACGTATCGTGTTTATGAAGTGCTCCATAGTGTCGAAGTTACCGACTGAGTATTACTTCTGCTGTTTTCTTGTGCCACATCGCTCTGCTTGCTTGTCTGTCTGTCTGCGTATTTAGACTCTGCGTGTCATGTTCCTTTTCCATCGAAGATTTTAAAGGTGTTATCTCAACGGACCCAGTGTGTTTTGGTGTTGCACCAAGTGATCTGTGTACCGGCTAGCTAATGTCTATCCGTACGCGACAATCACGTTTCGAATGGTTTCCGGAGCAGTGTGATTGTGCTGAAGAGTATTCAAGATCCTGAAATAGCGAATCTAATAATAGGCGATATCTTATTCCGACCACTTTTCGTGTGAACTTGAAGATAACAACGCAGCATGTGATTAATTTTTTGAAAATCGTACGTATGTTATATAATTGTTACATGTCTAAAAAAATCCGTTATCGTATTATGGATGAATAAATTAACATGATCGTTCTTTGTCGATTCTTAAACAACACCGTGAATCGTATTACGGGGGAGTTCGCAAACGGAACAAATGCAATTGTTGAACCATTGGTGACGTGTCGTTTTGTATGATCAACTTTATTTCATTTGTATATCGAAGCGTAAAGCATTCATGTTATATTTCACGTAACAAAGGAAATCGGTGACTCGGATTGGAGTCAGTGACGTGACTATTATTATTTCCTATGTTCTGCGAATGTGTTTGTCACAGAACACCGTGTAAAAAATATTTCCAGTCAATAATTCATGAAATTCTCGTGCGTTTCATTACCATCTTCGCCGAATGTTCGTGTTATCCAGAATTAATTTTCTTCTTAGGTTAACGAAAGTTGACAATTTCTTACATTATCTCATTTCAACTGGTGGTACACCATTCTGCCTTTGTGCGTCATTAACGTTACTGGAAAATCAAAAACTAATTTTCGCGTCACTTTAAAAATCCCGCTTAAGAAGATCGACTATTTAATTTTGAGTACACGCCCACTGTTATGTAAGTGATCCATACAAGAATCGAGTACCTTATCAGTTATCTGGGAAGTACTTTGATCGAAAAAAGTAGTTTGATGTTGTGGTATTGATATTTCATAAATACACTTGAATACCTTGAATTTGGAGCACGTATACTTGAGTCGTGTATTTAAACGTATTGTGTTTCTAATAATTCAAGTCCTCCATTTACCTTTTCTATATCATTAACTTCGTTATAGACGTTTATAGCTTTTAGCTTAATTTTATCTTGATAAAGTTCACCGTATTCGTAGTTTGTAAATTTTTATTAGATAAATTCGATATATTACGAGAAAAAATGATCTCGTACATTTCTAAATCCTTCTCAGTTGTCCTTTCGTTTGTTTTCTTTTCTTTGGACTTTTACATTACTACATGAATAAAGGCTCAATTCGTTTATTTTGATGATTATAGATTGATAAAAAGGAATTGCAAGCACATTCGTTTTAATATCATTTATCTCATTCGGAACAATCGTGGCATATTGCTATCCGTAGATAAAAGCTTTTGTTTTCATACGTTCAAAAAATTAATTTCGTATTTTTTATTCCTTAGACTTTGAATTAATTACATTTTAGACGTCTTAGTGTATCGTGTAAAAGCGAACTTCGTTTAATTTTTAATTTTTTGCCGTCGAAACATTTTTTAGTAACAATAAATACGTATGGTAATACATAATTATATAACAATTATGTAACGTGATATAATGGCATTCATAATTATACTGCACATTTTGAACAATTTATGAATGTTTGTAATGTATGAATTAAATTAATTTACATGGCATATTTTTTAGATCAACCCTTTATTGCAAATATTTATGGATTGACCTTGGATTAAATGATATTACGAGACTTGATTATTTTTGAGAAAATAGCATGACTCTTACCATATGCAGTAATATAACTGTCTTTTACGATTATAATATCAACTATTTATTTTTTTCAATCAGTAAATATTCCATGAACTTAAGTGTATGTTAAGTGTATTAAGTGTATATACAGCATTTAAATGTAAAAGACAAGACGGGAAGAAAATTGTACAAACAGATCATTCTCGAAGGATTAAATAGTAAAGCAATAACTCTTATAAATCCATACTAATGCTAGTTATATTGCAAAAATGATTGGTATACATCATAACTCGTTCAATATCTTTCAAAAGATTCAATGTGTACTCTCTTGAGTATGTCAACTTTCGTATGTTTACCAATTTACTGGGAAATATTTTCAGGTTGTTGTACAAATTATGGGTTTGAGTCAACGATATAATTACTGTAAAATCATTAGAATGAATGTATAAGAATTTAGGGAAGAAGCGTATCCTTTTCATTGGTATGATCTACCGTTTCGCACTCGCCCCTTTTTACGCGTTGACGCGCTACAAAACTACACAGTCCAGTTCGGTTTGATTCGACTCTTCTCGGTTCAACTCGGCTCGACTTTGAGTCACAACGACTGCGGAGCTATCGACCGTTCTAGGTTTAGCAAGATAATAATAATTCGGACGGAATGTATTCAACGGGAATCAAATGAATTCTTGAACGCTTTACATGTTGCTGTATAGGTATAGTTAGTTTTACAATGGAAACTAAACAGATACACACGGTTTTGCCGAGAGTCTAATTCTCCGTTAGATAATTAGATGCTTCAAGATATGATTAACGCTAAATTATATTTATATTTTGGATTTAATCTATTTTACAGGCTATACGTCACTGATACACGAGAGATCGATATTATCTTATGAGTAGCTGATATAACCATTACTTGCCATCGAAAATTATTTATCGCTTATTATTATCTGGTAGATAGATAACTCCATCTTCAAACAGTATTAATTTGAGCCCGTCGACACTGTGGAATCGATTTTCTTCATCAGAACGCAATTTAAACGCACGAAAATCTGCTGCAGTACTTTCTGCTGCGAAGATCGATCGTCTCCGTTACGTGCGCGAAAGTAACACACTGTCACAATAAAAAACACTTGAAGTTTCCCTACTAAACCTAGAAAAGTTATATTATCTTTTCGATCAAAATATTGAGCGTCGTTTTAAAATTACAAATAGCAAATTTTCATTTGAGGTAATAACAAGAATCCAGTATAATACAATTATCGATGAAGAATACGTTCAATTGTATGAGCATATCTTTTCAATATGCTATAGATGCTCGATTATAGTCCATAGATTTCCTTTTGATTTCCTTTCTGCACTAGTTTGATAGTAATAAACGAAATACTATTACATTTTACAATTACTGCTATAGCCATGTTATTAAAATATTCGAATAACGTATTGTTTACAGGAACACTGCCGGGCTAATGCCGTTGCTGCCATCACCGCCACTACCTTGGCATACGAGAACGAAGCGGTACATCGACAAGAAATGTCTGATGTTAGATCTTGTGAAGGTTTGAAGAGGACAAACCGGATCCAGAGTCCTTCGAAATGATTATTGTTGCTAGTGATTGGATCGAAAGGAAATACGTAAAACAAAAGGAAGTGTAGCAAAAATTCTAAGAAGCAACAGCTGTGAATAGTATAAGTAACTTTGAAGTGAAGAGAGTAGATGAGAAAAGAAGGAGAACGCTGACTCGGTAGCTACTGTGCGACGGTCGAGCCAAGTGTGCGCGCGAGTGCCTCCACGGACGGGAGTATACGTAAAAACAGTGTATTTCTCGTTCTGCCATCTTGAAAGTCATCCAATTTCTTTCTCCTGGTGGCGCTGGCTCACGTGCGCGGGAAACGTGCACAGTGCGTGCATCGTACACGCACTGTGCTACAATTAAGGCCGTAGGAACCTCGCTTTGGGTATAACTGCGAAATAACGGTTTCGTCGAGGGTGCAATAGGACCGTGATGAAAGTAAGTTCGTCAACAAGTTTGCATCATCGTGGGACCGATAACGAGTACTGTATCGGTAACGACAGCAGCCGTAATAGCAACGATACCGTCATCGTGCGTGTCCCTAGTTGGATAAACAGGAATCAGAATGACTTTACCGGGAACGAGAAATCGTGGGTGGAACATAGTCTGCGAGTTGAGTGTAAACCACGTGGCAGTGTTGAAATTGTGGAGCAATTGCGATTCTCTAAGGTGTATCCACAGTGATTGCTAGTGTTTGAGAAAAAGAACGCGGGAGACAGAAGGATAGAAGCCGAGACTCTCACGGAGAGCAGGGCATCGAAAGATATGCGGACTTTTGTGCGAACAGCTGAACCGGAAGTTGTGAGAACAAGTGGAGTGCAACGCGCTCCGCCTAATCGGTGATAGGGTCAGTCAGCTAAAAGAAGATCAAAATTAGTGCTCGTAGCGACAGTAACGCGGCATCTTTCGCGATCACCTTCCACCCCTTCCTTTTCCTGTTTGCTTTCGTTTCGCCTCTCCTTCCCTTACTCCCCCCACCTCCTCAACTCATCACCTCTTTTTCTCAAAGTACGATAACTTGCCTGTATATTTTTTATTTTATCTTTTGTTACTTATCGGGGGTCAACTTTGTTTCGACGGAACGTTTCTAAATCATTAATTGTGTTGCGTGTAATCGAAATATTAGCGGTTGAATAATGCAAACAAGATTTTCTCGTGTAAAAACCGCGTCGCGTTTTTTCGCAATAGAGAAGGTATACTATCCCTAAATACATATATATTAAGATACATTGTGCTTGATGAACGTGGTACACTTGAACGATGATTTTAAGGATTGTTTACGCAAAACACGTCTGATCTATTAATTGAATGCAATATTTTCGCGCGAAATTTCTTGAAATTCTCCCGGATCTCTGACAATCAGTGTTCTTTTTTGGTATTCACAGCGAACGCACGAAATGTACACACAAACGAACCACAATGACATATTAGCTGTGCCTGCGCGTGTCCCTCGTATATCGTTCATATTCGATTCTCAAGAAAGTTCAACACCTGATACTAATGTCATGTTTCTCCAACTGTTATCCGCAGAAGTCGTCCCTGAAGCAACATCGGAAGAAAGAAATTTGAATGGTCGGTTAAGTTTTGTGTTTGTCGAGTGTCACAGTATACGAATCGTGTAGATGAACGCATGAAAGTGTACGTGTAAGAGGTGTGAGGGAAGCGACGATCAACAACAGCAAGACAACGAAGAAGTGTGCAGAGGAAAAGAAAGTGCGAGCACGAGCAGTGAAGTAAGAAGGAAATGATAAACAAAAAGAAAGGGATTTAAAGCAAGCCTGTGGGAAGTAAAGTTCGTCGACGCATAGTAATGTTGTGGAGTAGTGTGTTCCGTAAAAGTTTTTAACGTCGATATAGAATTTATAAATAGATCGGTTGGTGTACTCACGTATGTGTACGCGTACGTATGTGTGCGTGATTACGCGCGCACATGTACGTGATTTTCACTCGAGACTGAAGCGGTGAATTATTCTCGTGCGGATCGACCACTCGTGGGAGAAATTCGAGATCGGCTTACCTTCCGCAGCTGACGTCATTACCGGTAAGTTGTTTTTCCGTTATTACTTACACTGTCGTAAAAGTGCCGCTTTAATTAGCCATTGACTATCATTTTCACGAGATTATTAGTTCTTATGTTTACTTTACCCGTTTACGAACATCTACACATGTAGAGTTCAAATTTTCCGCTGTATATAGAAAAAGACACGAAAGCAATTAAACGAAGACCTAGTATTGTTTTATTTAATATCAAAGATGTATCGGACACCTTGTATAATTTGTATGTTGATCACTAGTAGACTACATTTGAAAGCCAGACAGACGGGTCGTCTCATGACGCACGGCAGCATGAACTTCTAGTCGTTTGACTAAGCAAATCTTTTGTCAGTTCCTCTATAACTATTAACTTTTGTTTAGTTAAAATATGCAATAGTATTTTGTAAAATGCTATGGCCGTACATCAGATTCGGTATATACTCCGACATTTTTTTTTAAATGATAATTTACAATCGCAGATTTATATAAACTGAATGAGTAACTACTTGGTGTATTCATAATTGAAATTACTCATATCTTCCATTAAAAGATCAATTTCATTTACTTTTCCGAGGAGCTGCTCGTACAGACTTCCTTTGCTTTGAGAGTCATTACAGTACCGTTACTTTGATGATGCCGAATGCCTATCTGTCCTTGTAAACTTTTTCCTTCATTTTAAGGATCACGCGCAATCGTAACATGAAATATTTTTCATTTATTTCACAAATAACCACTAAATGATCTGTAGAACTAATTATTTTGTGTTTTGTATCATTTTTTTTTCATAGTCCCATTAAGTATCAGATCATCGTCATTTCATGTTGTTTTCGATTGTTATACGTTGCCACTATATGTCGATAATTTACACTGTAATAGTACGAATGACATAGTGTTCAAATTGGCAATTTCAGTTTACATAAATCGTTTATGAAATTTTGTTTATTGGAATTTGGATCCGCTATTTTCTTTTGCAATGCGAATTAGATTAAACAAAAAAATGAAAATTAAATTGCAAAAAGAACGCTTGAAGTGAATTTTGACGGGACTTGTTTCAGTACACAATGCGTTAGGGGTGATGGAGACAGTGGGCAAGCAAGTCCAGGTAGTGAGCGGACTGGGGGTGGGGGGTCCAGTGGGCCCTGTGGGTCCAGTGGGGGCAGATTTGCATCACCATCATCATCCTCACCCCCACTCTCATCCTCCACACCCACACGCCCACCCCCACGGTCATCCTCACGGGTCCCATGGCCACTCTCTCGTCGGCGTAACGTCGACCCCCGGCAGGGGTCAGACCCAACCACCGGTCTCGCATAACCAACATTTACCCGCGAGATCTACTCCAGTACAACTACACAGGTAAGCTTGTAGGTGTGTTCGCTATCGCAGTCCCATTGCATGACTATGTTTTCGATGTTGTAATTAAAATGGCAAGCATTCTCAATGAAAATGCTTCCATGACTCGTTCGGCCAACGGACTGGAGTCAGGAAGATTCGGGAAATATGTTCCTTTGAGAAATCTCCAGCCATTTTAGATAAAGCAATAGTCGACGTGTTCAGCTTAGGTCCATGTACTCCGTTCCAATTTCAAATATGAATCAATTATTTATGGAATTAAATAAAATCGTTAGGTTCATAATTTAAGTAAATATTTAACGAAGTTTTAAGAACAGAATGTTGTTGAAATGCTATAAATACAATTGAAATAGAGTAGGAATGCAGAGTTTCATTGTTTAACTTATGAGAAAGTGGGTCAAGTGAAATATATACATTTTTGTATCATTTACATATTCATTACGCTAAGTTAAATATTAAATACCCTAATTTCTATTACATGTTTACATTATACACGCTCAAATTAAAAAATTCAAAGTTGAAATACGCGGTAACTAAAAGATTGAAGTTGGATACACAATGTACGTACAGTTTGCTGCGCATGCGTTCTTCCAATTCTACTACTACTGCTACCTGTCGATTCTAACCTCAAACGTCAACGTGCAACGTTGATTTTTAACCTCGTGAGGTTATATTTTGTATTTATTGTTTATTCAAACGTACGAATGTACAACTGTGCAGTATACTTTAACGGAAATAGTAGAGAGAATCTGTGAATTTTGTAAAAGAAATGCATCGGATATATAAAAGGAGAATGCAGATGGAAATGAAAAATTCCTTTGAAACTCGAGATTGCTCGTTTGCGTGATGAAGTAAGTCCATGGAATTATTCTTTTGCATCGTTCTTTACACTTTCGGTATACTTTTTTAGTCTTTGTTCTCTCACATGTATGGGATTTAATTGTTTAATAGTACACAGTATTCGCAAGAATGGAGTCACACTTGGGCACACTATGTTTCTTGAACAAGTTTTATACATCTGGATTTCACTCACCTTAAAAGTAATTGTTTCTTTCAAATATATATTTATGTCAAATTTGAAATCCCTTTTTCTGCGTATATGTGCTTCATAATTAAGGTTAAAAGAAATAATTTGATACGCTATTGTCGTTACACTAAATTTGGACAATGGACTATAATTAGCCTTTCTAATACTTTACATATGCTGACTATGTTGGTAAATAGAGTGTTTGATTAAATAATCTATAGTACGCGGGAAAAATAAGTTAGGTTAGGTTTACAGCAAGTTGTGTACGAGCGGAAAGAGAAACAAAGCAACGTTACCGTTTACATATTTGAATTAGAATTTTATTTGCATGATACATCAATTCTATACATCTGCTAGGCAGAGAATTAATTTATCAAATAGATTCATCGTTATTGGTTTTCAAAAAGATACTCATTTATTCCAACGGTATAGTCTATTAAATACTTCAAAATTATATTTAAATCGTGATTGAAATCTTACTTTATTAAATTATTGAGGTACGCATAATGTTTTTTACGTACTTTCATGGCAATTCACTTAAAAATTTATTTCTTTTTCGATTAAAAATGAAATAAATACGAAAACTTGTTGAACGAGGAAAGAGAAAGCGAACAGTAGGTCGCACGGTAGGGAATAAAAGATGGCGGTGATGCCGAAAATGCACAACTTTTTACCTTAAAATATGCTTAAGAAATAACAATAATAATTAGAAGTAAAGGTTATGTTAATCAGAGTATTTTAATAGCTGAAGTAAAGTATAGGCAAAACGATATTTACACTTTTCCTTACACACAAACAATTTAGATAACAAGACTCTAATTCGAGACATTCTTCTTATTTTTCTAAATATTTTTCTCAATGCATGCAAATTGACATTCCTTTTAACGCGATATTTATACAAATTAAGAATTTATCTAGGCACCCATATCTTGAACGGTACAAAGTCGTTAATCTTGTTGCAATTAAATCATAAAGCTGTATGAACATCTACGTAGTTATACGTAGAATGAGCATCATTCATAAAAAGGAAAAAGTGTAGGTGATATATCGTACACAGAAGATTTTAAAAGTGGGAGGAGGGGGTCACTGACCGTTACATCATCAAGAATTTATAATCTAAGTAAATTCATAAGGCGGCCAAGTATTTACAAATGTAAATCCAGATATGATACACATCAGCGCGGCTATAAGTAATTATGAAAATAGCATTGAATAAATTTCGAATGGTATCACTGAATTTTAATGTTACATATGCCTTAAATTTATCTTACATTAATAGATAGTTTATTTAGACTTAGTATGGCTACGATCAATTTGTCAACGTTCAAATACTTGTAAGCTCGAATGTTGCAGATACTACGGTAGTTAACATGATAAAATAAAATAAAATAAAAGTCGGTCCACCGATTATCGCAAAAAATAAGCAGGGTATCGACTTTTAAAGGGAAAGTGTAAAAGCGCAGTGTCAATCAGAAGCCATTAATCCTCGATCACGATTCGCTAGGAAATAATGCTAGAAACGCTTGTCGAAACTTGTCGAATGTGTACGGCGATCTGGCAACGTCGCGATAGCAACGTCGCCTTACGAAAGCAGACAGGCACATTCACCCTTTGTGATGTTCAACGCATGCGCAGTGATTCCACACAGAATAGGTACTGATGCACCGGCACGCGGAACCATGATCTGTGCTATACTGCGACACCGCATATCGTTATATCGTATGACGCATGCGTACCGTGTTTTGCCACATGTGACAAACTAACGCCGAAAGGTCGTCTGTCTACTATTCTAGCATATGTATAGTTGATGTTTGATTTCACATGAATCATATTTTTATCGCGTGACGCGATTGGCCAGTTAACCATCACTCTTCAGCTTTTCTTATGCATTTGTTCTTCGAGATATTTTGTCTCATAATTCCGAGCATCCATTTATTCGCTTCTGTAATAGATATTATCAAAGTACATGATCGGGACTCTGAAATCGCTAACTTGCGAGCCTAACAAAAACACTACTCCAAAACGAACGAACCTATTCTACACATGCGCCCTGAGATTGTTTCGTAGCACTCCGAATTCCCGCGCATTTTCATAATGTTGATCATGAACAAACCATCGACGTGATTCGAATTTATTCGCATCCCGAAGCTAATAAGCGGACACGTCATAGATGAAATGCAGAAGCAGGCGTTTCATGATCTTTAAAGCAGTTGACTGAATGTGCGCGGGATCATGCGATGTCTGCTTCTGCCATTTTAACTTTTTCAGTTTATTTAACCGAAATCGTAACTTATGTTTGTAATGATTTCAGGTCACCGCAAAGTTACGTAAACATCAAGAGCAGCAGTCCCGTGTCACCAAGAACAGTAGGAGCAGGCGTGACGTACGTCCAAGGTGGTGCGGCCGCGTCTTCCGCAGCAGCGGTGGCAGCGGCAGCGGCAGCTGGGACAGCTGGTAGTAACACTCCTGGAGGTCCTTCAATCGGTGGAGGTGGTGGCAGTGGTGGCGGCGGCGGCGGTGGAGGCGGTGGCGGAGGTGGCGGTGGTGGTGGCGGCGGAAGTGTTAACAACGCTGGTGGCACGAACAGTGGAACCGGTGTCGTTGGGTCCGGAGCTGGTGTTGGGGCCGTAGGGAACGTGGCACCACCCGGAAGTGGAAATAGTAGTGGTACCGGTAGTGGTACCAGCGCGGGAAGCAACAGTGCCGGGAGTGGTACAGTGGGTGGTGCACCAGGAGGTTACGTTACTGTACCTATGGCTGGTGGTCTACGATACATTCATCCGTATCCACCGACGCCAACATCGGCGTCGGTGCCAGCCGTAGCCACGGTGGTCACGTCGGCATCGTCGGCGTCAACTCCTATACCAGTGGCAGCCCCTGTAGCCCCGGCAGTGTCTGCCAATCCACCCACAGTTAGTCAAACGCCACCACCATCGCTTTCCGGAACTGCTTACAGCACGAGGGATGTATATCGCAGCGCCACCACGAATGTAGGTATTTTACTGTTTAAATCAGCCGCGTTTCGATCCAAAACAATCGCATGATAAATGTTGCGTTCTGTTTTGTCGATCAACAAATGTGAGCTTCCGCGGATAAAATGATCGCAATTCGATCGGAAACAGCTGGTTGAATATAGATAGGAATCCAGAACAGCAATTGTTACCAACTAGCAGTATATACGTAGGATATAATCATGCACAGAGCAAAGAATGTAACAAGTGTCTTGTTTCTGTTCTTGACTTTCACCTCTTATTAATCCTTTCTTATCTTACCGTGAAACTGTCAGTTTTGGCTCGTGTTGATATGATAACGATAACTCAATTTTAGATACGATCGTATCTCGGAAATTGTTGCATTGGATGCTAGCTGTGTACACTAATTTGTTCGTATGCTTTAAGCATTTATACATTTTCTATTTGAATAAGTAAGATAACGAAAGTAAATCTGATTTAGACGAGTGTTAAAAAAAGAGTACATGATAAATAACTGCTTCAGCTTCAATTGAAATACAAGAAACGAATGACGGTGTTCTAGGTATATTGATAACGTACCGTCTGTCCTCTTGAATCGGGTCATCGATTTTCTTGAAATAGGTTCGCGCGGAGAAGGTTAGGCAAGATAAATTGAATGAAACGCGTGAGATGATAAAGAAAGTATAAGACAATCGGATGAAAACAGAATTGAAAGAAAGTATGGATCTTAACCATAGTGTTTTTACAGGTGAACGAGAGGATCGCTATCAACGTGAGCAGTAGTCCTCTATCGCAGATTGGAGTCGGTGTTGGAGTAGTTACGGCCGAATATGCGACGAATAGCGGTATAGGTAGTGGCATGGCTGGTGGTAGAGGGGATAGACCGAGGATATCTCTTCTACCGCCTGCTTCGGTGACGCCGACAGCTTCACCGACGGCCCCTTCAGATTATCAGCACGTGACCAGTGCGAGAAATTCACGAATAGGCCTCATGCCCGTCCAACCGGATCAGTATTGCACTCGTACGGCCGTTGAGATAGCCAATCTGCAGGAGGCACCGCCCTTAAAAAAGATGCGCTTGGCCCAACCAACGCAGGTTCAGTTACAGTCCCAGTCGCAATCTCGCTGTCAAAGCCTATCGCCCGCTGACCCCTGCGGTAAACAAGAGCACGTGGTACAGTTGCAGCAGCCACTCAGGATAGACACTAGGGTGGGTATCTATAAGTAAATGGGCGTGCGTTTTGAAATTAAGATAGAGCTTTAGATTGTAAACTCGGTGATGCCGAGTTAACAGAGATAAGAGAGGTTTATGTTCATTGGTTAACAGAACATATCAAGAAAATAACAAACTAATCTGCCACGGCTGCACATAAAACCTCAGCTCTAAGTTCGTTCCGAATTAAAATTTCAAAAATCTTCCATTCAACACAGTATTATATGAGCATTTTCTGCTAGGAGCAGCCCGCTGCGTATACGCCGCAAACAGAAGCTATTTCACCTACGCTTCCAGAACCGAACACGCAGGAGGACGCGCAGTTTAGGAGTACCAAGGATGATCTTCTGCAGCAGATCGCCAAGGTCGACAGAGAGATTGCGAAAAGAGAGTCTCAGATAAATAAGCTTCGGAAAAAGTTGAAGGAATTAGAAGAGGCAGCAAACAAACCTCTAGAAGCTAGTGGTCTCAAACGGCAGGTTGAGGAACAATCGCAGCAACCAAAGCATCAGTCTCTTGCACAAAAGATTTATGCTGAAAATAGGGTATGGCATCTAGCTAAGAAGCTTGTGCGCAGTTTTTAGAACCTTAAAACACTTGACTAGCAGCTTTAACTTCGATTTCTATTACAGAGAAAAGCTGAAGAAGCTCATAGACTCCTAGAGAGGCTGGGTGCAAAAGTGGAGCTACCTTTGTACAATCAACCGTCGGATACAAGTGTGTACCAAGAAAATCGTACGAAGCATCAAACGTGTATGAGAGCTAAGCTTATAGCAAGGCTTCGTCGGGAACATGCCGAACGAGCGTCTCTCCATCGACAACAGTCTCGAACGTACGCCATTTTGGTGCAGGAGTGGCATCGTAAGATAGAACGATTGGAGGCAACACAGAAAAGGAAATCGAAGGAAGCGAAAAATCGTGAATTTTTCGAGAAAGTGTTTCCTGAGTTGCGGAAACAGAGGGAAGACAAGGAACGTTTTAATAGAGTCGGTGCCCGTATTAAGAGTGAAGCTGATCTAGAGGAAATTATGGACGGCCTTCAAGAGCAAGAGGTAGTTTATACTGTCAGAATTTATGTAATACTACGTATATACAGGATGTTCGACTGTCTGTGGTTATTTTCTTAGGAGACAAATATCTAGTTCAAAATGAGAGAAAAATCAATTTTGTTTTCAAATTATTGACAATTAAGAATCTATGTGGTTTATGACGATACAATAGTGAATAGCTTGAGTTAGGTCGGTACGAGTACTAAAAGTGCTATATCGTGGAAGAAACAAAAGACAGATATCAATCTTACGCATAGTTGTTGCCAAACTGTGTCTTGTTAATAATTTGAAGACGAAGAGCTAGTTCTTTTAAACAATTAATAAGAATCACTTGTTGTGAGACCGCAGTATGCAGTCGATCGCGAAGTATAAGGAATAATAATGATAATGTTTGCTTCATAATTACTTTTTCAGATGGAAGATAAAAAAAATGCGTTCATACGCAGTGATACCTCCATTGTTATTGGATACGAAACAAAGACGAATCGCGTTTCAGAATCGAAACGGTCTGCTTCAGCCAGAAGAATTAGAGGCACTTCACAGTGAACGGAAGTTAATTAACGTTTGGAGTTCTGTGGAGCACGAATTGTTTAAAGAAAAATATTTACAACATCCTAAGAACTTTGGAACGATAGCTCAATCTTTAGAACATAAGTCCGTTCCAGATTGCGTGCATCATTACTACCTCACTAAAAAAGCAGAAAATTATAAGCAGCTATTGCGAAAGTCGCGGCAACGAACACGTAGCTCTCGGAACAATCCTAATAATAAAGTGAGTCACGTCAAAGTTCTATAGATGTCGACAGAAACACTTATAATAACGTACAGATTTTCATGTTTATATGTTTCGGTCTGTTTTAGGTAAATAATACCAGTTCAAGTATTGGACCTATAGACATCCTAACTACGGGTGTTACGACGAGGCTGCAACGCGAGCAGCAACAGAAAACGCAAGAAAATCCTCAAAATAATTCAACGACGGCGTCGACTACGACGACGACCACTACCACCTTGACACCATCGAATGTGTCAGCGTCCGTTACGTCAACGATAGCGACCACGTCGGCTACTTCCCTGAGCTCGTCGGCAACGTTGAGTACATGTTTAACGACAGAATCCGTAATAACGTCAACGGCAGCAGCAACGACCTCGATATTGAGTACTACGACGGCATGTGTCACTTCGTCGATCACATCCAGTGCGAAGGATAACCGGGAAACTAACAAAGAAAACAAAGAAATTAAACTGGAGCCCAAGGAGTCGAATCTCATCAAAGTAGAGGCGAAGGAGGAGCCGCAGTTGAGTTCTGAAACGGTGTCAGGAAAGGATGTTAAAGTGATGTACGTATACTTACTTTCAATGAACGTTTCTGCTTAAACAGCTCTAAACTATTTTAAAATGTGCATTAACATATTAGGGAACATAAGTAGCATTGTTTTCAATGTTCATTTCGGAGGATTCATATTTATTGTTACTAACAATTCCAAATATGTATCAACCGTCATACGTTCCTCAAAATAGTTACACAAAAGATTCTTCTGTAGTTTTCATACATCTTCTGTAAGTATATTATATATCACAAATAGTGTTGGCTTCCTTTCTATTTCTTTCGTTAATTGAAATTACTTGAAACATGGTATTCTTTATGAAGAAATGTTATAACGGTAATCAGAAGGTAGTTTAAAAGAAAGGATTTATATTCGTAGTAAAATATTTAATGAAATAAACTTCTCCAATTTTTGTGTGAATAATGAAAGATTCCAAGACATCCATCATCTAATTTGCTGGCTTCCTAGATCACCTGCATTTTTGCAGAAGGAAGAGATTTCGAATATTGTTTTAGTACTTCCAGTAAATGTAAATTCTTTAGACCTGCAGGAAAAATGCACACAAAGTTTTTCCAAAGAAGTTGGGTCTGTGGAGACATGGAATAGTATTCAGATTTATAACTTTTAAATCATTGAATGGTTTGTCAGATCATTAAAAAATATGAACAATAGCGTGCTTTTGGTTTATTCGTTTCACGAATAAAATAATGTAGGTCATGTTTTATTCCCTTTGTTAGTATGTTACGTGCATTACTGAACTCAAAGCTATAATAGGATTAAAAATATCTTCATTCTATTTTTTAACGTTCGCTATGGCAAACATAATTATGTTTCTCTCAGTTCTACCATAAAGTGAATTTCAGATATTTAAACTAGTAAATGCGATTCCTTTTACATAATTCTCATACGAATCCTTTAAAGTATGCAGCCATCAAAATGTTGCTGTAAAATACTTAGAAATAAATAACTTTCCATAAACGTTCGAAGTCTAATGAATACATTAACAGCCATTAACTATTTCAGGATTATGTTATTACGCTCAAATTTCCTGTTAAATTTTTATGATCAGGATGTTTATAAATCTATTGTTAAGTTACAAGTGTTTATGTTAAATGAAAACGTGTGAGAAATCTTTTTGGGAGAGAAAATAATGTAATAATATCCACAATTGCAAATGTACTTGGAAAAAAGAACCAATTGATGGAACTACAGATATTGAAGCAGAAAGGGGGTGGTCGATTGGTGGGGAAAATGGGGCGGTTGAAAGCAGAGTGGTGGTGAGCGAGGGAAGGTAGGGTGGTTATTAGCAGATTGTAATGCTAATCAATGGTTGCTGGTTAGTGGATTATGTTTACGTAGGCATTCATCATCGAAATTGAGTTGATCGTTGAAAATCTGATCCCAGGTTTGCATGAAAATCGGAAGGAACGGCTACTCTTCCCTTCGGATGCGATTAATTGAAATTGAAATGAAATATTAATTTTCCGCTGAACGTTACTCGATACTTTTCAGCGCGCCGGTGACCAAACCAGTCCATTTCAGAAATTGTAAATCGCGTATGCATTGAAGCGTTTCTTGGTAGACCGTATTGTCACAGATTCATTTTACTCTTCCAAATTACTCGTTTGGCTTTATAACAGCCGATACGCACATTTTTGTTCATATTTGTTTGTTTAAACATTTAAGCTTTTCGAATACTTTTTCAAAAGAATATAATGTTTTTTGTTTTTGCGGAGAAGGTTCGAGTGTTTGTAAAATATTATTATATGTATTATGACCTTTTGTATGTAAGATAGAAAAAAAATAGTAAGATTGAAATAATATAATTTCGCTCTTGTTTACGTTGTGTTGGATTTACTGAAACTGTTAGTACAAAAATCGAAAAAAATATTTGTAGTTTTGTTAATGACAATTTTGTTTATAACAATAAGCAGACTGCGGTTTTTCTGCGTTTATGACAATAATGAACTTGTCAAACACAAAACAAAAGGCATTAGACGAATTATTGATATTGTTACATTATTTTCAGATTATCAAAATTACAAAAGAGTGAAGTCATTTTCATCTATTTTAAGTTTCTTACAATTAACTTTGATAATTTTTATTTTGCATAAATGTAATAGCAATCGCAGTCAAATAATAATTTCCTCCATTCCGATTGTAGAAAATACGGTGTCCTTTTGTCATACTTTTGTCAGGCTAGCTTACGCTCTGATCATTGATTGTTGCAGAATCGACGGGAAGAGCACGTTATCGTCGTCGTCGTCGTCGTCGTCGTCGTTGAGTGTGAACGCAACGAACACGATGAACACGACGAACGCGACGGCGATACATATGGATTTTAAAGACTCGAACAAAAAGAAGCCGGTCAGCAGGGAAACGAACAGCAGCGGCATGACCAGCGTGGTGACCGCCAGCAGAATAAAGGAGAAGAAGAAGGACAACCACGCCACACCAATGGAGACTAGCGACGAAGAGGCCCAGTCGATGGACACTATCGGTAAGTTTAATTGAACTATTCAACTAGTTGACAGCCTTTTCTGTTTAACGAGTGCAGGACCAGGAATGGTCTTATTAAGTTTATGAAATCGAAGTCATACTTGAAGAAAAGCTGACATTCTTTTTTAGTCTCACACCGAGGTTCGATCTGATTGAACACCAAAGAGATCAGATCAATAACATAAAGTTAGGCTTCCGTAATTATGTTCCGCGCTACGGTGATTTTGGCGAAGGCAAAAATTGGCAAAATTATTTAATATTGAAGTTTTCAATCAACGCTGTAGTCTATTCATTACAATGCTGAACTAATTAATTGAATTTAAATGATTAGACCGGTCAATGGTGTCCCTCAATCCACCCTCGACTTTCATCCACTAGATGTTTTTTCTTGTCTACGTAGATTTCTATGTAATCAACTCGAGGCCTGACTCCAGCAAACTTTTTTCTCGAAAATTGTTCTTCTGCAGCTTCCTCGGAACTTTATCTAATCTTGCTGAATCGAACGGATTGCTGGAAAGAAAATTTTACATTACCTTGCAATTTTTTGCACATATCTGCACTTTTTATAAATTTTTAACTTTTCTGATGACGGTTCGGTTCGATGATACATTTTTCATGAGAAGAAATTAGAAAATTAACAAAATTATGCATTCGGGAGATTTATTTGGGTCCCTGGAGAAATTTATTCAAAGTTGTTTAGTATTGTTTAAATATCGATTAATTGTTGATGGATATTAATACCTATCGATCGTTTGGTACGAGCATATCGCTGAGTATAATTGTACTGTTTCCTTATATTTGCACATTTCTTAATAAAAAAATACACCAGGGGGTTCAAAGTTTTTGCTTGAACAGATATTGTTATATTGTTTTACAAGATTCACTTAATTTATCATGAATTCAAAAGGAAATTTTCATGCCAAAACTAAAGTGTAGTTAAGCATGTACAGAGAGGAGAAATCATCGCCGAATGGAAACGTTTTCCCATTACATTCTTATTACAAGAATCATACGATTAAAGTTGCTTTATTCTACTTCGTCTGTTATACTAGTTGTTTAGTCTATTATACTAATTACAATCATTGTTTTACAATGTCTGATTTGGAGAAACGTGGTCCTCGAATGCATTAGTATTATCCTTGAATACATTGATCTGCAATTTACTTTGCTATCCTAAATTTTTGGAAGGACTTGGATCGGTATGCGTAATCAGGAATGTATAGGCAGCGACACTTTCCATGACGGTACTTTAATTAATTCGGTTTTACAATGATTCATTATTTTACGGAAGTCAATCGTAGTTAGTTTCTGTGATACGACATTGCTACCGAAACATTTGATGGCGATAAATGTTTTGCTCGAACGAAGCTCCTCTTCTCCGGAAACGTAGAATTCCTGCAACAGAAATCCAGAATCCAACGTCAGCTCATACGTTCCAAACACATCGTTACGGACTGTTTTTAGACTGTTTACCGAAAGAAACCCAAAGCGTACACTGTATTTACAGTTCACCACACTGCTGCAGTCGCTTCGGTTCAACAGCGTGTAACAATGGTGTGGCGAACAACAATAATTACGGTGCAGCTCGAGCTCGAAATATATAGACCGCGACAAGATCTCGTTAACACTACAACTGCGTCGCGGGTAATCTTAAACATTTCGCAAAATTAAAATATTTCGTACAATCGAATTCAAATTGAAAAATTAAGTTTGCACGACGTGAATATACTTCAACATTCTTACGTTTTGCGGATGCTAATGAAATTAGAAAAATATAATAGACTATTGTAGGAATTAATTTTCAGCCCTGTATGGGTGACGCGGTAGTGACAGTGCTAATTCCACAAATAGTACAGATCTCGCACCTTATTCCCGCGGACGTTCACGGTTTCTCGTTAGCCGCGGTAGCGGTGTTCGACTCCTGATCCTCGCCGGTTCCGCCGGCTTCCTCCGGCTGCGGCCTTTCGTTCGCGTGGCACAGCTTCCGGTGTTTGTGAACAAAGTAGTAGCTAGGAAACTTGCACCCGCAGATCTTGCAGGGATAGTACTGCACGTTCAAGTCGAGTAGCCTGACCTCCCTGCGGTTCCTCTGCGGCTCGGGCCTTTGGCCGGTGCCGACGCCGGACGACTCGCTCAGCCTGGTCGGCAGCAAATGTCTTTTGGTGTGCTTCCGGTAGCAGTACTGAGACTTGAAGGTGTGTCTGCAGTATCCGCAGGTGTAGCTTCCGCCGGCGGCGTTACTGGCCTCGGTGTCGATCGCCACGGCCAACGGGTCACAGACGTTTCCGGTCGGTCCTCCGTTCTCGTCGTTCTCCCTGCTGGAGGCGTTCTCGGCTTCGAAGCACCTCTGCAGCCTCGCCTGGGAGGCCGGGCTGCTCCCGCAGGAAGCCGACGGCGAGTAGTTCTCGTTGAGAACCCGATGGAACTTGATCGGGCCGTCGCAGCAGGCCACGTCGTACACCACCGACAGGACGCCGCTCGACGACTCGTTCCCGTTCGCGGAACTCGACCTGCCGCGCTTCTTTTTCGCTGACTTGCCGCTCCGGTCGGTGTCCTCGTTCGTTCTCTCACGGTTGCGAGCCACGCCGGCTTCGTCCGCCAACGGCGACGGGCTCCGCTTTTTCGGCTGTCCGCTCTTCGAGTTCGACGCCTTCTCCTCTTTCGCCTGCCGCTGATCCGACTCCGACGACGACTTGTTACCCGGGTTCGATGGTATCGAGGACTGCGACTCGGAGGACGGTGCCGGCGATACGGATCGAGCCGGGGACACCGGTCTCGTGGACGTGGAACACGCCAGTGCACTGAATGCAGCCACGCTGAACGACCTCGCCATGCTCTCCGGCGATTTCTGCCGGCTCTCTCGACACGGGCCTCGGCTTCTGTCGAACTGGTACGGCGACGGCTTCGGCGAGGGCACGTCGCTGTTGCAGAGAAATTTTTAGGGGTTTCGATCTCCTCCTCGCCGTGGTCCACCGTGCACTTGGCAGGTTTCTGTCGCGGCTCGTTTTTTCATTAACTTAGATCGTCGACGCTCGGTCGATCTTGATCTACGAACTTGTTCGGAGCAGCGACAAAAGTGCCAAGTGCACAGTCGACTCGGCGACAAAGATCAGCACGATGTAATCGTGTTTTTCTTCTGAAGGTTCTCGACGAAGGTTATTGCGAACCGAAACGTCCTTGGTTGGTTAGCAAGAAATTGATCGGATCATTGCTCGATTGCACATCGGATAGAACATAGCAGTACATAAAGAACACGTGATTTCTGATTAAGATATTAACCGAAGAACTCACTGTTACTTTGCCGCCTATAACTGCTAACAGTTGCCTCGATACTTATAGAAAGAGTACTCTCATCCCCGACAAAAATGAGTGGATCGAACAGAGAACAGCAAATGCATTTAAAAAGATTTTAAATCATTGTTGCATTGCTTTCGATTGATTCAAATTGGTAAGAAAAGTAATCAACGTCTATGTAGCTTCTCTGTATCTTGTAAATATTAGTCGTGCAATTTTCATTTCGTATCTCCAATCTGAGGCTAGATCGCCGAAATTAACGCGACGGGGACGATGTTTCGAAGTTTCGCTGCTTAACGCGGTACAAGGCCGATGGAACAGGTTCAAACCTATAACGCGTGGCGGTTTCCTGGCCGGTGGAGGTCGGGACCACGGAAACGTTCAGTGGGACCGTCGATTGCATCAACACCGATGGCTGTAGTCGTGGCAGATGCGATAATCCCATGGCCGCAGGAGCCGGCGGCGCGGTTGGCGGATAAAGCGGCGTCGTCGGCCAACACATGCTCGGTTCAATCATCAGCCGGTTCGGTATCGGTCTGAGGATGCTTCCGGCGCCCGGCGTCGACGTCGACATGGACAGGGAGGTTGACGTGAGGGTTGAGGTCGGGGCGACCGGTACCGGGACCGGGACCGGGACCGGTATCGGTGTCGGCAGAGGCGGCGGGGCTCTGAGCCGCAGCAACGCTGCACGGCACTGCTCGAGAGCACCAGGCATGTGCAACAAATGCGTGGCCAACAGCACGCTGTAAACGTTGTCCAGCGTCACTTCCAGCCGGCCCGTGTACATGTAGTTCAATAGGGGCGCGAACGCTTCTCCGCCTGTAAGTTACCATTCGACGGACCGATTGCTCTCTCTCTCTCACTCTCACTCTCTCTTTCTCTCTCCCTCTCTCTCTCTCTCTCTCTTATTTTTTCTCTCTCCGCGACTCTCCTGCGGCACGTTACCACCGCGACACGCTGCCTGGGTCTGCAAAGTGGTCACCGGTGTTACATCTCGCAAAATCACTGCGGCGTATTCCAGGTAAAAGTGTCTCGCAGGTTCGTAGAAACAACTGCAGACCTTCTCCGATAAACTGGCGACGTATCCACGATTCTTCCTCGACACGTTCACTGGTGCACATGTGTTATGTAGGTTACGTGAAAAGAGGTAAACGTTGGTTTTTAATTTCGTAATATCCAGGACAACTACGTTTTGCTGTTTTAATGTTTCGCAACAGAGATGTATTTTAGAATCGACAAAATTGACGGAACACGTGAATAACAAAAAAGTAATTTACTACTGCTTCGTATGTTTTGCTGAACTGTTTCGCAAGGTATTCTTACGAAGACACCTGTTTGTAGAATATGCTCGCATTGCTTTGCGGACAAAACACCTCTTCGTTCGGACCTCTTCTTGTTCTATCTTGAGCACTCTAGTTATTCAGATGAATTTTTCTTTCGATCCTCGTCTTTGGAAGACGGCCAGTGAAAACGGGGATTTTTGGAGAAACTTCTTTGTGGTGCCAGATATTATACTTTTTAACAGTTTCGTATATGCAGTTTTACTTCAAGAATAGAGTATCCGGAGTAGTACGAAAGTCGAGAAACAAGAGGGGATCAGAATAGACCCAGGCATCGTTGGTTAGTCGTCGTAGCAAAGTTGCCGCAAAATGTTCGCTCGCCGAGGGTTAAACGGCATCGTTTACACTCTCCGAAACGAACGATTAGATAAAGAGGGAAATTTCGAACTAACCCTCTCGCTACCAACAGCAACTGAGTACACGATTTTGCGGATGTTAATTAATTTAAAATAAAATTATTGTCATAGTTGTCCGATTCATTTGAAGTAAGAGTCTTACAGAATGATTTTGATTAAGGAGCTGTTTTCGGAGTTTTGGGGTGAAATTTCTAGAAGAATATACAATTATAAAATTCCAAATTGGCTTTAAACTCATCCACGAAATTATTATATGAATCCAAATAATTTATTGAATCGTGAAGGTAGTCTACTAATCATATCAAACTATTAAGATGTGATCCAGCAAGATGTGCTACTTAAAGTACATGAAAATCGCTTCTTCTATAAAAAATGTTTCAAGCAAATGTTGTGGAGTGTGGAATGAAGCATGTGCTGATATAATTAATTTTCGTCTATATTGCTTTTTTATCAAGATTTGAAGTTTTGTTTCGAATTTTTTAATCATAATGTATAAAATTTGACTCCACTATTGAAAATAAATGTAAAACCAAGTAAAAAATTATAACATAACGTGGGTCCAAAATTCAAAACGTCCCGAGATATTAATTAACTTATGTTCAATGTTTTGCATTGCACGTTTTGAAGGTGACCATTAAATCTCGATAAAATAGCAATATAGACAAAAATGAATTATATCGGTACATGCCCTGTTCCATGTCCTACAACTATTGTATTGAAACATTTTTCGAATAATTTGGGTGACAGATCTTGATGTACCACTCTATATTTAAAGAACTCTTAACTGTTGACTTTTGACTTCAATAAAAAGACAGGAAACTGTCGATACGTAAAATGTTAAATTTGCATCGATATCGGAACAATTATTTTTGCAAAAAAACCATCGCTGGATCGTTTGTCAGAACGAAATACGACTGTTCTATCAATACAGTTGTATTGGGATCGTTGCAGCATGGCACGTGCCAGTAGCGAGAGGGTTGAACTCGAGTGTCGGGCAATTTACCGATAGAGGAGACCGAGACCGATGTAACCGGTCTCGGCGATTGTCCCGAAAGGCTGGTCGTGGTGACCGCGATAGCCGTTGCTGGCATGTTGCTGCAAGAGGCAACGCTCGCGTTTGCACTGACATTCGGGGACGCGGCAGCGCTGCTTAGCAGAGCCTTCAAATAGCCGCTGTGAGCAGCCAGGACTCCCTTGTGAGCGACAAACTGGTGTTCCCCTTCGTTCCCCACTCGAACCACGGTGTCGGGAGGCGACAGAGTCTCTTGGAGCCGGGAGTAACTGTCCCCGGCAACACTGTCGCCGAACCAGGCTCTGTACAGGCTGTACATTCTCGAGAACCCGATCCAACGACTTCATTAACTTGAGTACCGTTCCGGAGACTCGGCTGTTCGACCGATCGTTCGACGGATCTGGACGCGTTACGGCGCGGCTCGTCGACAAGTTTACAGCGCGATTCGTTGACGCGGCCCGGAAATGCCTGCGATTGCCTCTCGTCGAGGAGCGACTTGGCCGCGGATGAGAGAGTGCAGCAGCGGGTGCCGCCGCGATCGAGCGTGATTTGAACGCCCGGAGTCGGCCGCGGGTTTCATCCGCAGCCACCGCCGCCACCACCGCGATGTCGCGGCCGAGCTTGTAGATTCACTTGCTTTTTCAAGTGGTTCGGTTCTACCACCCTTCGCCTCTTCCTCCTCCAGACGGCCCGTATCAACCAGTCCCTGTGCAGACCGCCCCAACCCCCGAACGCCAGAGATCCGCCCCCGACGAGTACAGATTGGTTGTACCAGCTCAATTACGGCAGGGCCGCACGTGCGCCTGCTTCTCATGTGTGCAGCAATCCGTGTGCGGGATTCTCGGTGCCCTCTGTCTTCGCTTCTCTCTCTCTCTCTCTCTCTCTCTCTCTCTCTCTCTCTCTACGTATCTATCTTTCTCTATCTACCTCCATCTTTATCTAGCTACCTCTATCTTTCTTTCTATTCGTCTCCGTCTCTCTCTTTTTCTCCCCTACCGTCGCCCATTCGTGTCTCTCTATCTTCGCCCTCTCTTCAGGAACTCTTTTCTTTTTTAGACCATCGATGGGACGAATTGCCGCGATTTTCTTTCGACGACGCGGTTCTTCTTCGAACGAAATTGTTGAGAGAAATGTAAATGGGACGATAGGTTCGATAAGGGCGCGAGGTCGCCGCAAAGGAGTACATACCGTACCGGAGTTTCATTTTAATAATAGTGAACTTCGAGGAGAACACCGCAGTCTGACGTCCGTTTTAAATTATTTTTTTGCGGATTCTCGCGATTGCGGACATCGTTTCGGGTCTTTTGGAAGAGTTTCTTTTTAATTGTTCGCTGTCATTCCGAGACACAACAAATTGTTACATCAAATTGGTTTTTGATCTGTTCTTCTACAGTTTCCAGTATTCTCAAAATATTTCTATGAACATATATTATAATTAGACTGTGGAATTAACACATTTTGTGAAAACCAGCGAATTTTGAAAAAAAAATCACTTTATTTAATATTTTCGAAACTAACGATAAGATTTTGATGACAACTATGTAATGAGGACTTTTAGAACTTCAAAGGGGGTTTCTTTCAAATATATTACAAAATTTATAAAAGCGAATTTTTAGAAAGGTATTAATACCTGTCCCGTATATGATGTGTTAATTGCAAGCCGCAGTTATTTCACAGATATTTATTTTTTCTTCTGTCAACTTGAACAAATTGTGGGAAACGCAAATTCTTTTAACATTTTGATTATTAGAGGGTATATATTATATATATTAGAGGGTATCCATTTTTACTACAAGTGCATAAATATCCGTAGTTTACTTATTAATGTTCATCAGCGGATTGCGGATTTTCTACATTTCAAGATCAGGAAACGGTAGAAGCAATGAAAGAATTTACAAACACAGGTGCAATATTTTCATATCACAAAAGCGATTAATTTTATTTTTCATATAAGTTGCAATCTAGTCATGATCAATATGATCACACCTATTCAGTCTATGTTTGCTAATCCTGGGAAATACGAGGATTATGTTGCATGTAATTAAATCTAATTGTTTAACCTACTTTATAAATTAATTGTTCTCATTTCCTAATAGTAACAATGTTCTTACAATGCTTTATATAATTAATCCAAATGAACAATTCTTGACATTTTAATAATAAATACGTACTATTATCTATCATTGTTTAATTTGCAACAATCTCATCGATTCTTCAATACTGCACAGAGTTAGCGGCGAGCAATAGTTTTTACTAATTTATATGAGAAAAGAGCCGAACTGTTTTCCGTCTGTTATCGTACACGTAGAATATGTCAAATCATTTTGTTGTAATTGTCTCCATCAGTATTATATGTTAGTAATTGGACGCTGCACCGTTTGTAATCGATTATGCTGTGCTATTGTGTTAATGCGTCCTCTAGGGTACTTGAAAAGCATTAGTTCATGGTTAGTAGAGATTGGGATGGGCTATGGCTACCTTTCTCTAGTGTTAAATCTACATCTCTGACTCGATGCACACTAATGAAATGAACTCTATACATTAAGGGTGTTTCGTAGTTTTTTTAACGCACATTTCAGACTAATTTTACAAAAGAATAACAAATATCACTCTAAGCTACAATGCCACCTGAACTTGAAGCTTACGCGTGTGAGTGGCAGCGGATGCTTATTATTCATTTAAAATCTAAATTTTAAATTCGATTAATTTCTGGTTCTTCTTGAAACAACCCTCTGCAACATTCTTATATTTTATTGTAAGAATCAACGTGCAACAAAACACGTCATTTTTTAGGCCATTAATTTGTAAGTCGAGTTTTCTCTGTTTAGAATTTTGGAGGATGTCACTATTCATTCTTTGCTGATAAAGTTCATTAATTACAGTTTAACGAAGAATCGATTTATTCTTATTTTTATAGAAGTATATATAATGTATCATAAAGTATCATAATGAATAACATTCTGTGATTAATATAGTACTAGATATAAATCATTATTGCAAACGGTATTCAATCAACTACGTGTTTTAAAACAGATCGTTTCTTAATTTAAGTAGTGTGCATACAAAAACGGAGAGAAATCGCGATCGACGTTATTCGATCCGGACAGCTCCTCTCTTCGAATTGATGTGAATGGCATCGACGTGTTCCAATGAGAATTGCTCGACGAGAAAAAGCACGAAAGGAAAGCCTCGACTATTATTGATTCAATTACTCCTGCGGACATTCGCAATACACGATACCTTTTTTTTTTGTTCAAATCTCGCATCGCCACGTTCGTTCGATTCGTCATCACGGTACGGTTGTTCCGGCGGTGTTTCCGACTTGCGCAAGTTAGACTTCCCCCTTTTGTAAATTGTCAGACAAGTTCACTTTGCACGGCAGTCGTTGCGTCGACGATTTTAATCGTGAATCACCAACCGGCAAGAACAAACAATGAAACTGAAGGACCATGGCGAATTATTTATGAGGCGAGATGTAAGAAGCCGTAACAATGAAATCAGGATTTGCTTAGCGTGCCGATCTCGGACCGCGTGTTGCGCATAAATTGTTCCATCGGTCGTTCGCGAACAGCAAATACTTTATGTTCGGTTTTTGTTGCGAATTTTACCGATTCGTAACGCCGTTTCAACGAGACGTTTTCATTCCAGTCTTCCTTCCAGTTTTATTACTTAAATAATTTCGTTACTGAAAACCTTTAAGTAGACCAAAGCGTGTTTTCTCCTTTCACAATGATGAAGTCTTATAACGCATTAAAAAAAAGATTTAACTCCTAATTAATTAGTAGACTGCGAAATTTATGCGTTTCTGGCAAAAATAAGCGAAACACAGATTAATGAAGACATTAATGAAGAGAATTTGAGGATCTTGTTATACTAGTTTCAATCTATTCAAAGCAGAATCTTTAACTATTGTTCTGTGAAATTGATGAAAATACTTTATATTTTGCATAGAAATTAAGAATTTATTAATTAACACGTTAAGCGCTGGACTTTTCGTTCAGGCCTCGTTCGTCCTTACGGACTGGCGATAGAATTTTCGTTCTGCTATCGCGGCGCGCGCGTGCTGGTCCTTGCGTACTTGTGAGACTGAACATTTAAATTATGCGATATCGGTTTATGTTTGGTAAATGCTTCAAGGGAAAGAATATAATACTTAAAAACATTAATGTAATTTATTAAAACAAGACAAGCAAAGGTGAGGTTTTCGGGCGGACCGGCAAGACGACCCGCCTGACGGCTAACCGTGGCTTGAACGGAACGGCACAGAAATTCGGCGTGGCGCTTAACGTGTTAATCACGATTCCGTTACACAGTTCCACCAGGCGTTCCCGAAGAAGTGGTAAAACCTCTGCGGAAAATATCCAGAAAAATATGGACTCCTAAATTTTCACTTTCGCGTGACCTATTCTATTCAGTTCCTCCAATGACGCGAATCAGTGGCTTCTTTTCGCGTTCAGTAAACCGTGAAAACGTCAGAGATCGCGTCAAGCTCTATGTCAAGGTTATTGTGAGTTCAAGTGGGCGTACGCGGCTATGATTACCTTCACAAATATTTCTTTGTGAAATTTAGATATCGCTCTTGTTGTGATTACTCAATGCGCGTCCAATAATATTGGAGGAACAAGCTGATTAAAGTAAGCGAGCAATTTTTCGCCCGAGTAAAATTCGAATTCTTCAAACTTTTTACACGAATCAACAATTAAATCGTTAAACGAGCATTTACTATTCTACGCAAGCTTCTATAAAACGGTCATTCTAAATACATTAAACAATTGATCTACTGTACATACAATGAAGTGAAATCGGTGCCATAATTATGCCGATTATATTTGGGAACAGTCGGAGCAGAAGACACCATTAGATGACACTGCGAGTAAATACCATAATTCAATTGACCATAATCATGATCATTTCGGTACGTTCTATATTCTTCGAAATACTTGCGAAGATTAAAATGAAACGACATGAAACAGACTCACTGATGAACAGAAGAGCGCACACGCTCGAACTCAGGAAAAACCTAACCGGATTTATTCTTTAACGTCATTACGGTTTGCTTGGGGTCTTCGTGAAAAAACAATTGGATGCAGATATCGACGCGTGATTTTTCTCGGAAAAATTCTCGATTTTCTGAATTTGCAATTTGTAATTTAATCTTAATTCGAATTCTACAAAATTTCATTTTGATAGTATGTATTCATTTTTCTTGATTTATTTGACATTTAATATCATTATTTCCATTCGTAATTTTAACACACTCTCAGCAAAATTCAGTCTGCAAGTTGGTGTCATTATGTAGGAAACAGTCTTAACTTTAACATAGAAAAGATAAAATAACTTTAACATAAAAAAATTAAATGTTTATTTGTTTAATTGGTTTTGGTATTTGTATATTTAATATTTGAATTTTATGATTACAGTTTCATTTACAGATATCGTTAAATAATAATTATTATTTCTTATTCTGGGTTGATAAGACCGCATACGAAAAGGCTCACTGCAGAAAATTAAAAAGCTGAAAATAAATGTATGATTTGATTCAAGAAATATTTTTCACCATTTTTGGATGCTTTCTGCCCCATAGTACGCCGTTTACCACATCGTTTTGTGATGCGTTGGCGAGGGAGCCTAACCGAAATGGTAATTCGTGATTGTGTGGTAGCCGGGAAAGTGTTGAAAAACCAACGAAAATATTTGACGGCGAGTATAGACGAGAGGCCCGTGTTCGCCTCGAAAAGAGGAAGGATCTTTTCGGGATGCGTCTTTTTCCGGTTCCCCTCGGCCTCTTTCTCCTTCTCTGCCTCCTGTTTCCTCTATCTCCCTGCCCTCTGATGTTTTTCATCAAATTAACTCGCGGTACGAGTACTCTTTCTCCACGGTGTTTGCATAATATCGTTTATAATTCACGTTGCGCTGAATTCCACTTTATTCCGGTCGGTAGTCCGCGCGCACGAGCGTGCGCTCGCTTCACTCGCTTTACTAGCTCGCTCTCTTCGCTTTCCGACTCTCCGCCGCCCTGCTATTAATCGGATATCATCGTGCTCTTTCTCTCCGCGAGCACTTTGTCTGCCCGGAGAGCCGAAATTCCTCCAACACGTGTTAAACGCAACAATACTCTATTCATACCTGTGGAAAGTTTGTTCCGCTTTGCGTTACAAGATTTGGCAAATTTCAGCTGACGTTATTCCAAATGTTATTTATTATTAAAAATAACATGTCTTGTTTCATAATTATTTCATCACTTCTGAAATACTCCTGTTTGAAATGCTATTTTAAGTAACATGTTATTACTATTTTAGTTCGAAACAATTGTTGGATGTAATTGTGATATTCTTTTCGGAATTACATAGTGAACTGTCAGCTCTGTGTTTGGATGGTCGCCGACATTTCCGCAAGATAAAAGGACCGATCTAACCCTGTTAAATGATTTATTCGATAATAAGGAATACTTTTCTGAAGAATATTATATTATAGTATTAGGAAGACTTGTGCATGTCGACCTTTTTTAGTAATGAAGTGCATTACAGTTTACGTTGTTCTTCCCCATTAAAATCTAATATGACTAAATATGTTTGGTTTTAAACTCTGCTATTACATTTTTTATATAGGCTAAACATGGTCTAGATATATTACAGAAATCTGTATAGAACATGTATGTATGTTCAATAACCGCGAAATAATTATTTCAACCCGTTTAATTAATTCTTTACACACTGTAAATATTTGATTTATATATTTTCTAAATATGTCATAAAATATTCTTACAAATTAAATAATCAACGAGTGGAGAGCGATATTTTATTACTTTAAGCGTGATAATACATCTTCTCACTGCAAAGAAAAATGTCCCCGTTGCGAGACGAGTTGGACAAAAGTTAATTCCCCGGTTATTAGGTTAAAAAGTTCTGGCCGCGTTGCTAAAAAAGAAAAATACGTTGTCGGTAGAGGGTTAATAATCGCGGACCTAGTCGACTGTCCGATGATGTACGAACGGGCACCGTGAGTATTGACGGTGGATGTTGTGCCGCGAAACGAACGCACACGCTAGCAAGAATGAGTCGCCACCGATTCCGAATAGAGCACGGCGATTACGCACATTTCCCTGGAGAACGAAGCTTCAACCCGGGAGTTAACAGACGCGGTCCCCTCTGTCCCTTCGTTTCTCCACCAGAATTCCAGCCCTGTCCTCCCTCTGCTGCCGTTTGCATCCTCCTAAACCGTTCGCATCGCGATCGAGACCGACGAACACCGTCGCAATCGTTTGCACTGTTATTATTGCCATTGTCCCCGGATTCTGTCACCATCTCGCCCTAACTCTCATTAGTTGCGAAACATTTGCGATCTTTCATATTTCTAAGCGACCACAAACATGTTACTTCGACGCTGGTTCATGATTACGTTTCTTCCGGGGTCCCATATGGAAATAGGACTTTCTATGGACGACCGAAAAATCTACAGCGTCTTTTCATTAACGCTTTATCTATCGGTGACCTGTTAGTGGAATTGTTAATTACTGGGATATGTAATACTACGAGAAATCTAGACAATCGTTTTCTAGATGATAATACCAAACGATATTATTTGATCATGTTAATATAATATAATACGATAGAACCAGTTAGAAATAGTTAGTTCCACAGAACAATTTATTAAGTAGTTTTTAAATCTCAATTATGAACTTTCGAAAATTATAACGTCGTCGACGGTAGATTATATGTTGACAGCGATGTTAAAAATTGTTCGATACTGTTGAACTTCTTTTATACGAACTCTATTTATGTGAACTTCATTTATGCGACGTCTATCTATATGTATTTAGTTTGTATGAACTCCATTATTCAAACTCCATCTATTCTGAAAGGAATCCTTTTATATGAACTCCTACGAACCCTTTGAATTAATGCCAAACCGAAACGAAATTTGATTCTTCTCTTATCAAAATCAAGACGTACAATCTAAAATTGAGACATACAAGAGAGACCAATTAAAAAATTTCTAAGGATGAACGAGTGCAAATCAAGCTATCTGTGAGAAAAATCGCGGTGCGAGAGGATAATTATGTCTTAAAATAATAATTATGTGTTAAAAAGACAACAGATATAATATATAAAGTTACTATAAAATTAACTTAGCTTTAAATTATCTTGACAGTAAATTTGGTCAGCAAATAATACACGTACACAATCCTTGTTTCTCGCAATAAAGAATATAAGGTATCGTATTAAGTATTATGTTGTTCTCTATTCGATCATTGACAATGTCTTTAAAGATAATTGAATATATCGACTATTTAGAGCTTCTGCTTCCTAAATATTCATTTTAGAAGAGAAGCTAAGAAAAAAAAAACAATCAATCACAACATTCCTCGTTATACCAAAAAGACAGTAAAAAAGAAAATAATTATATTCGTAGGAGAGATTGAACATCCGATCTGCGTTCTCACAGATCAGTTACGAAAAATTTCGATCCGCGATCGATCGAATCGATGTGGCCAATGGTCGATTTTCGGCAGTCGGTCCGCGGATTCCCAGCGGAAGTCTGGTTGTAGCGGTACGTGTGACAGCGGTGATGATCGCTTGAATCGCTGGAATTGAAATCGAGGGCAGGGCGGGGAGAGGGTAGGAAGGAAATAGCCCTTCGAGCTCGCAACGTATAATCGGGAGCAGAAGTGTACACATTGGAGAGGTCGGCATCGCTCTCGGTGGATCCCGGGGAGACGAAAGAACGCTCGCGGTTTAATGCTCCGAGCTCGGTCGAGACAAGCTGAGCAAACACTTTTCGCGATATTACCAGGATCCGAGCGGGCTTTCCGCGGCCTCTCTTCCACGCTCGCTCTCCTCCCTCTCCACCCATGTAATGAAATAAATACTCATCCGCTCGGAAATTCACTCGCTCTCTTTCTTTGCGTTTCATCGGCGCGCGCGATGCTTCCGTTTTTATTCTCCCCTGTTACCTTAATGGAGCCGCTCCACCCCCCCCCCCCCCCCCCCCCCCGCCACCTTGATATTGTCAGGCGCGATGTATGGTATTTCGATTATCAAATTCTAGTACAGTGGACTCCCTTATACGACGGCGCACCAAAGAATTCGGACACCGTTTAACACCGAACGCGCAAACGCCGCTCGAATGACCGGTTTCCAATTTTCTATTCGAGGATTGTCGATGTTTGAAGGGTGCTTTTATGGAGAATAATTCACTAAATGTTTTATTCAAGCGTATATTACAAGAAACATTTCACAAAGTTTAAAGGTATGCGACCTTACAACTCTTATGAGATGAAATAGTCGCTTTTAGGGCTCGATACGTTTAGTCTTAAAACAGAATAACTTTTTATATATTATAATTATGATGAGTAATTAAAATGAGAAAATGGTTATTTGGCTCTGGTAAGTTTACTGTTAATTACAGTTTATGAATCGACGTGACACGGTTTATCGAGTAAGAATGTGTGCGGTGAACAATGGGGTTGAGATGCTTGTGAAATTTCGGATAGGGCCAACTGCGTGATTAGGACATTGGTGGGGAACCATCGTCGTGTGATTAATTTGACCAATGCTTGGGATTCGGAAGAAGATGTCCTTTCGAACGTCTGAGGTAGGGGAGCCGATTCCTCCGAGATTCCGCATCAGTGGGTCAAACGATTACGTCGAGATGGATATCTTGGTCTTATTAGACTAATTCGAATGAATTTATTTAATACACGCTTCCGTCGTATTAGAATGTGATAATCAATTTTACTCTTCGGCGTTGGAAACATGGCGTGACTATAAAAGCTATCTCATATCTACTCGAGTTCAATTAATTTTCAACTAATCCTTTTCTAAATCAGATTCACCCTTTTACACTCCAAATAACCCTCTTGCAGATCTTAGTTTTTTTACAAATTAAATTCATCCTTTTGCATATCAAATTCACGCCAATAATTATTTGCAAAATTAAATTCAATTTCTTCAATTTAATATCGATTTATATATTTGCATTACGAATAGTTAATTTACAATAATTATGAAAATCAATGCAATTTTTAAACTTAATATGTATCTTACTGCAAATACTTTATTACGAATAAGTAAATTTGTTTTGCAAGAGATGAATGACATCTGTAAAAGGTTTAATTTGGAGTGTAAATATAGAAATATATTCAGAAAAACATCGATTATCGGAACGATATCTGAATTCATTTCACAGGAAAACAATTCAGTCTAAGATGATTGTTATATGGTTTAGTACTTTAATTAATCAATCCTCCTGAATGCTTGGGATGATCGATATTGTTTCAGGTAGTAACAGAGCAGTCGTAAACGAATAAATGGAACTCTGTGTATCGTTCACGCTACACTAGCGAAACTTCATCCTGTCCCCCGATTTTTTCAAAATGTGTATTATTCACGAGAAAATGGCCAGGCAATGATAATTTGAACAGCCAGTATTACCGTTTCCGTGTAGTCAAACGACTGGCCCGACCAGTTCCACGGGCATTTCATTTTACCAGTCATTTGCCACGACCGTCGCGTTTCCAAACATAGGGACGTGTACCCGCCCATTTATTTATAACGTCGTCATTAGCGACCCCACTTTTGCCGCGTTTACAAATTACCTTGGAAAGAATGGCCCCGCACGATGACTCTATCGGATTGCCGATTCAATCGGACATGAAGGGTGCGTGTTTGAAATCTCGTAAATGTCAGCCGTGGCTCCCGAATTACCATGTCCAAAATTCACACGAAGCATCCGAATTATCAAACGGATAAAGCTAGCCTCATGAAGACTGCTAGCTTCTCATCAAAGTATCAAAAATAACATAACACACGACAGACTAATATACTACAGTTAGCTTAGCTCGAATCACTAACTAATTATGCAAAAGTAAATACTATTTCTTCCAAGCAGTCATCGTTGATGTAAAAATTTGGGTATCATTGAATCATTGCTGCAAATATTTAGGTATCGTTGAATCGTCGCTATAGATACACTGGGTGATAAGAAGAACAATTAACCCTTGGATGAAAGTGTAGCTTCATTAAATTCATATTAACTTTTAGTGATATTTTCAAATCGCATAGGATAGCGTAACTGCATAGATTGATTTCGGACATAATTGACTCTATATTTAATGAATAAGGCATATTAAATTCTTTTATTAAAAAATAAAAAAATCAAATAATAAAAAAGTAAAAACTTTCTTATTCAGCAGATTTGGTACAATAATTTGATTACTAGATAGCGAATTTTATGTATTCATGATAAAATTGGTCGAATACACCGCATTAAATGCAATTAAATTTAACAATACTGCACGATTATTTTCGATTCAATAAAATGTTAACACTTTACCGACCGGCCGTCGATTATTCAACTTTTGTTCCACAGCGCTTACCGGCCGGCCGTCGATTAATCGACTTTTGATCTTTCTGTTAGATTTGGTTAGGCTAGACTGACAAGTAGCAAGTAGCAAGCAGCAAGCATTTCGCATTCTTTATTCAGATAATCGGTGCTTTTCTCTAAGCTTTAGCCCTTAAGAAAAGCGCATATATTCCCGCGCATCAGTCTAGGCCGAAACCGAGCCGGTGTCTCGGACGATCTGCGGCTGAGTGGGCGGTGAAAAGGGCATAGTATGTTCGAACGCTACCGGTCGGTAAAGTGTTAAGAATGTTAACTTCTGTTCGTTGCAATCGAGGTAGAGAATTTTTAGTTTGCATAAAGGTCCACAGTCTACTGATTATCCACACTGCAGATGCATTTGGAAGACTGATATTGGACTCTAGATTTTTGCGAAGGTAAGGGGTGGTTCCGAACAATGTAGGATAGTCAGCGTCGATCACCCTCGTTGTTGGAGGTAGCACCATGTTAATCTTACAAAAGTTAGGCTACAATATCTCGTTTCATGGAGTTTTGAAACACGGTGCAGTTGGAGAGTCGAATGCAGTAGGGGTTGGTAGGCAAGCAAGGCTTGTGGGGATGGCCGATTGCGGGGGCAAAAGGGCTACAGTGCGCGCGCGCACTCTCTCTCTCTCTCTCTCTCTCTCTCTCTCTCTCTCTCTCGCTCTCGCTCTCGCTCTCGCTCTCTCGCCCGCATTCTAGCTATTTGTCTCGGTCTCTCTTCCCGCGTTATCACTATTTCTTTCGGTTTCCTTCGCTCACTCTCCATTTTTCTTTCTCTATTTCTCTCTCTCTCTCTCTCTCTCTCTCTCTCTCTCTTTCTCTCTCTGCCCCCTCTCTCTCTCCCTTCCACCCGCTTCGAGCCACCCTCTTTGTCACCCGTGCGCGCAGGCCCGCTCTAGGCGCGCGAGCTAATTAGCGTCTTGATTTACTTAATCCCAATTAATGCCTTTGGCTGCAACAGCTCTCGCGTTCCTGTGTGCATTAGACGGTGGAACGTGGTCGAATTCGACGGCAACATGGCTGCGTTTTCGTTGCGCAAATAATGGATTATCCACGTTGCGAGTATACACACCGCGCACGGTTAATAACGCGGTACCGTCTGCTGGCCGGAAACCAACGTAATATGTCGTCGTTGCGATTTCTGCGTACACACTGTTTAATTGTCCTTAAACTGTTCCGCGCGGATTTTCTTCTTGCCCGAACGCCGTCGTGCTGCCAACGATTTAACACCTTCGCTCACACTCGGTGGAGGTTACGATTTTTAGTTCGACATATATTTTTTGTTTACGATTACTTTCGAATAATGTGGGATTTGCGTTCTTTGATCGGTAATTGTTTAATTTGCGATTAAAAACGAGCGGTAGCTATTTATAACCTTTTGAAAATAAAAATCATGTAAACGGTTTTGTGCCTCTACTGTTGGTCTTTGTTAACAAAGGTCTTCAGTATATTATTTTGTCGCTGTTTTACATTGTTTAATAAGACAACGAGCAGTTGCCTATTCAGCGATTTTTATCTTAAAATATGGCCAGAGAAATAAATTTATTGAACAAATTCCCTGCAAAGGAGATTCAATCAAATCGTTCATTCAAGTTTAGAATTTCAATCTAATTGTAAGTTAAAAAATTTTGGGATCATCTTGTGTTAACGGAGATTTTGAGTATTGTCAAATCTCAATTTGTAAGTGTGGAAAGAATCTGTAACATGGATGAATTTTGATCGCGAGTATTTCGCCGGAAACGCTGGTCGACCGTAAAAACGAGACCCCAAACCATCCGAACAAACCGAGTAGCCGCCTCGTCATCGATACGATCGCGTCCCCTACAACTCTTCTTCGATTAAAAGACATTGTTTGCACAGCTAGATCGCATTCTGTCCGGGTTCAATCTCCCGTTCAGCTTCCCCGAGCAGCGTCGCAACGGTCCCGTGTTTGTTCGACCCTTTCCCCGGCCCAGATCAAAAGTAATAAATCCGTCTAATAGATCGATTTAATTAACACTCGCATAACCACCAACCGCAGCTTTAGCTAACAACTGTCTGCACGAACGCCTAATATTCTAAATTTTTATTTAGAGCTAACAATAACGCATAGCGATGTGCCTGCATAATAAATAAAATGATATCTTTCATTTGAATATTGATATGCGAATAAATTTGCATTCAAGTTTGAAGGAGCTCTATTCAATATTTATGTCGACGCATAAACGACGTCAGAAGTGTTTATCTTGTTCTAAAAATTGCGGTACATAACAAATTAGCACAGCTCTCGTTATTGTAAATGTTTGTTGGATGATCTAATTTTCTAAGGATAATACTCTTGGTACTTTATGAAACCTCGTTCGCAAAGGGTTGAACAGTGAAACCAGCTATAAGAAAATGGATAATTGTGAACGGATTTTTCGGATCCCTTAATCGACTCTAATTTCATTTAATTTAGCTAACTCAAGAGATCGAGCGATGGAAAAAACTGAACTCCTTCGCAGTGTCGCAATTTCTTGGTCTCGTCCAGGCGCGTCGCGCTGGATATTTGTTTTTAATCAATTTGATCGGAGGAGGGCCGAGCTTTATGTAATCTTTATAAACACATGAATAGAAAACGTTACCGATACGTGAACAGACATACAGGAGGATAGCCGCGCACGGCTTCTCGGCCGGTCGTTATTCGTTTTAATTTCCACAGTTTCCGGGAAATGAATCCATCCGTTGGCCCACACAATAAAACTCTGACCACGTTTATCCATCGAGAAATTTTGCCGGATGAAACATTAATCGGGTATATCGACTTTGCGCTGAGGCTATCATGTTTTTAAGTAAATAATGATTATTGTATAAAAATCAAATATACGAGGAAATTTCCTCCACCAGTCGGTTCCTTGTTACAGAATACAAATAAAACTGTCCGTTTTATACGAACGTACAAAGACAAGCACACCGTATTTTCAGACGTAAGAGGTCCTATGACCGAAAAATCGTTTCGGTAGAGAAGAGTGAAACAATTTTTCGAACAGTCTAACATTGCGTTGAAACTCAGCCTCCCCTTGTTTGTTTATGAAACGCGAAATGATAGTTATTTGCTGAATCCTTAATTGGCAATCTCGCGAAGTGCAACCCGATTTATTTAATTTATGCTGACACGTTGCCCGCACGAAGTTAACGAACTAACACCGGATTCGATAACACCGAAAAAGAATATCGTTCCCGATGCTCGTTGAAAGTTCGATAAGCAAAGTTAGCGGCAACACTAACGACATTATTCGGTCGCTTCTGATTAAACTGTGCGGATCTTTGTATAAAGGAGAGATATAACCAAAGACCGAGTTCTATCTGAAAGAAGCTCGATAATTTTCATTTACAGAAGAATTTCGTATCTTCATTCGTCATATCATTATAATGACTTCGGTAAATAATATTCTTCTGTAAATAATTCCATGAAACAACTGCCGTCGCTTTTGAACAATCTTTTAACAAATTCTCAACTATTAACGTTCCATTATGGTAGACGGAGTGTTAAGTAATAGGAACCGTTTCTCTCTTTCTTAAATAACTCCTATATGATAATCGCAGTCTGCTTATGACAATCACATTTTTTAAAACCAAAAAAAGGATTACGATATTACTAAACACTATTTTATAATCGAAGTGTTCGCAAACATTATAATAATTGCTCTTGCAATATTACTATGCTCTGCGGACTATGGCGAAACGTAACTCGAAATAATACGGTAATTAGCGATTCCGCGTCGGATTAAATTAATCGAGGCTTCTTTCCGCTCGTAATTCTAATGAACAACCGGCGCGCACCGAATCAAAGGGAATATTTTATCGAGGCGGAGACACGGACTATCTGTGGGGGATACGTGTACCAACTTTAGCTCGTTGGTCCAACCCATTAGCTGACCCTTGGCTCATTCAACAGACGTTCGAATCATTTCGTAAACGGGTTGCCGGTTTCGGAGGGAGAAACAAGGGAAAAACGGTAGGTCGCCACTGTATTGCTTTGCATTTTGGGCCTCGGGTGAATAATTTTAATGATCGACTATCCTCCCCTAGGACTGTATTCTACACAATAATCCGCGGTTAGTGCAGCACATCCTGCGAGAAATTTATTCAATAGAGATGGATTAAACATCGAAAGTTTGGGATTAGGTTCTTCAACGTCAAGGAAATGAAGTTTCAATATTTTAGAGCAAATGTTGTTTAGAAGATATATATTCGAGTGCCACCAATAAAAATTGTTACATCGTATAACAACCTGTTAATATTTAGATAGTGTTAAAAGCGTAATTGTTATATGAGTCACAAGGCTCAATTTCCTATACATAAAATGCAATAAATCATATAAAATAGAAATATTGTATAGGTTAGAAGAAACTATTTTGATTTAGAATTAAAATGGCTTCGAGTGCAAAGGATTAATATACATGAAATGTTAGCTTATTTAATTTAATTCAAGAGTGCCCGTATTTATTGCTTTTATTTATATTAATGTGTAGTAGGAGCATATTTTATTCGAAATGTTATTCGAATATAATTTTATTCAAATAAAAATTATTTATTGTTAGGAGAAACTTTTTGATTTGTGACTGATTTGTTACTGTTGTATGAATTCTATCAATAATGTATGTATATGGAATACAACATGTCCATAGTTTTATAGCACAATTAAATGTAGGTTAATCGCGTGTAATCAACTCGAAATAATGCGTTTCGCATTGTACTCGTACACAATACAATCTCTTGCGAAACAATTGCCGCAGCTAACTCGTTTTACCCGGAGTCAAACATCATCTCGTGAACAAAATTCGGAGAAAATTGTAAGGCAATGGGTTAATTGCGAAATGGACAATCTGAAATTCATCATTCCGACGGACATGGCGGTTCCATCGAACGATTACCGACATCAGCGATCGAGGTATAGTTTCGCAAATGCAAATACCCACAGGAAAGAGAACGCGAAATGCCGCCGTTTCCACGGTAGCTATTTTTCTCCGGTGTGTCCCAGTGGTCCAGGCTGCGGGACAAACGCCATCAAATCCGAAGAACCATCCCTTGTTCGAGCGATTAACCGAGTGGTTAGAGGGAACGGTGAAAAAGAGAGAAGAAATCGGTGTCGGTGCGAGCAGACATTAGCTACGTGCTAATTAAGTCGGCTCGAAACGGATGACAACGGGTATATTGTACCTTGCACGTCTCACAAAAGAAAGGACCCTCCTCTCGCGCACCCTTTCTCCACCGACTTACTGCTTCCTCCACCCTTCGCTCCGCCTGCAATTCTCTTTTCTATGGCGTGCAAGCTGAACTGACGAATTTCTGAGGAAAGTTTGGCGGACGAGGTTCATGGTTGAGTTTTAATTGACACAAAACTGTTCCAAGAATTGAAAAAGTTATGAACAATCAGCGGATCTTTACCCAAAATAAAAATTATCTGCATCGCCTGTATGGTATAGGAGCCAAACACAAGTTCCTTTTTTCTTTCTTTAACAATTTTAATATGTTCAAAATAATACGTCAACATTCTTAGTTTCTTTCAACCTTTCCACTGTTTTAAATTATCTCATTTTTGTCATTGGAACTATTAAACGAGTCGAAATCTCTACTTTCCGACTTTTCCTTTTACGATCCGCTGAAAAAATCTTTTTAAAACGGATTGTTTAAATCTTCGTTTTCGACTCATATAAAAGAAGTCAACGAAAGCGTGAGCTTTTTATTTTTTTTCTCATTTCAACTAATTGTTACTTTCAAACCTGGAGATTCTCAGGTAAACTAGTCCCACTAAAATCTCAAATAAAATTCACGTCATTTGGTTCAATTTTTAAAAAGTTCATATTGTTTTGAAAGGTGTTTCAATATTTTCGTGTGCCACTGTATATTTTTACGTAAAATGACACATTTATTCAAACTATGTAGGATTTTCGATAAATGATTACAATATTATAAGTATACCATTGGAATCATTCGTATGTATTTGCAATTAAAGCAGAAAAAGTTCTTAAAATACTTTTTCTCAAAAATCGGATAGAGGTCCGCAGAGTCAGCGAAATTGCGCGGGGTTCGTCGGTGTATGGAAACAAAATTCGGCGGTCAGGAAATAAGCTAACGCGCAGTTTGCACAGCGCTGACCTCGACATCGTTGGCAAAACATAGGAAAATCGTCCGGCATTTACGCGTTAATAATTGAGAACGGTTGGACTCGTGTGTTATGGTGATGCCACCCTTTTCGGTCAATTAATCCGCCCGGTTTCGGACAAGTAGCATAAAATTAGTCTTGGTGGCAGGTCGGCGCAGCCGGTCATATTATTGGAGGCAATTTCTCTTGCTCTGGGGATTACCTGCCAATCAGTGTCGCGAACGTGTTCGCATATGGCGTTTATATGATTGCCCGGCATCCGATTCTTCCTCCGGGGTCCCTTCCACTTCTCTTGGCCATATCCGGTCAATATAGCCAGCGTTCCCTGCGTCAACAACAATTCTCTCCACCTGTTTTCAAAGACAAAGGACCGACCTGACAGCTCTCCGGAGATTATCGCGTAAAGAGCTCAACGCGCGAATCGGTGAACGTTGTGCTAAACTCCCCGCGATTCCATTTAGGGTAGCGTTTTTCAACGTGGCGGAATTTTCAATATTTCTAGAGGTAATTGGAAAATAAGTGTCAAGCATCGGTGATAAATGTTGCAATTCTAATGTTCCGAGAAAAACATGGAAATACTTTAATTGATCTAACGAGACGAAATAGTTGACACTAAACGCACCGGTACTTTACATATTTTTACCATAAAAGATCATTTAATCTCTTATGAAATAATTCGCGGCATAACTTTTGATTTCTGATAAAATAATCAAGTGATGAGTTTATTAAAAGACTGTTGAACACAGAAGGAACGAAATGTTCAATTTCAATATTTATTTCAATGTGGCTTTAGTGCTATGAATAACTTGTTATTATAGCACTAAGTGGATATGTGAAATCATGGAGAGATTTGAGATTGAAATTGATTAGATTAGTACATCAAATAAATAGCTTTAAACGTTTTAGTATGTTTTTAACCTTTCAACAGTTTCACATAGCAAATAATCATCTTTGTTACGAACGCATAAAATTCGCAGCCCAGTTATATTTCAGTACTATTGTATCTTTTTAAACGAACGTCTAGGAGCATATTTGTACTAGAGAAACCAGGATCGATAAACAATGGATAAATAAATAGCCCGTCGGTAGCTACAAAGTCTGTGTACTCTATAAACTCCAGAATCTGAAGTTCCGCAAAACTCATCATACATTGTGTAGACGTAATAAAGTCGGACAAATATATTCCGTAGACGAGGAAACCATAAAAGTATAATAAATCGAACTGAACGCGCAGCTGCGTGTAACTTGCGAACTGAAGTGGTTGCGAATTAGAAAATTTATCATTCAGAAAGAGACGGGCATTGAAAATGATAGACGGTTCGCCGAATATGAAAAAGGCCTTTTAATATTGAAATATCTCCGTAATCCGTGAATATTTGAATAGTTTTTTCTAGTTCAAAACGGCTTTTTACTCGGTCGACTACTCAGCAAATGAGGCCGCGATTCGCGATAATTGTCAGGAGAATAAACTTAAATTTTTCAGGCTGTGGGCCGGTCCGGCATCGCGGGTAAAACCATCAAAGCGATTTTACCATGTCTCTTACCTCTCTACGCCAATGTTTGCAAGCGTGGGCGAGAGAACTTTTTAATTGGCCACCCTTAATTAGTTAACCAGCAAAGTCTCGGTAATTATTCTGTTTCTCGCTCCGTTTCCATGCGCTAACTCACCGCTCCTCTCTTCCCGTCTCCTCTCCTCTCCCTTCATATTCCCGTTCTTCCATCCTTTTTCCATGTTGCAGGGATGGGTTTGGGTTGGAAGCGTGCTCTCTCCTGTACACCGACGGGGCTCTCATGTTTTCGCTCGAGTTCCTTCTCCGTCATGATTAACTCTGCTCACTTAACTCGATCGCGAAGAAAATGCGAAAATAGTCGTACCTTTTGATACGTTCATCCGTCTCTGCTGATCGAGTCATCTTTAACGTCGCTGATACCGGTTCCATCGATACCGACTTCATCAACAACACTTCGTCAGACTTGATCGACAACGATCTAACTTAGCTCCACTTTCTTTTCTTTATAGGGACACATTATGTATGTATATGAAAGACTTATTCATCCGACTTCACAATTTAGGTGGCAGAAAATAGTTAAGCTTTCGAATTTATGTGTATTTCGACGAATACATATTTTTTACTGGTTTGATCATGTATTACACAACGATTAGCAAGTCCAATCATGTTCAGAAACAGATTCGTAAGTGTCGGTGAAACCTATGTTAACGATTTTAATGTAGCCAATACTCATCAGACTCTTCAATCATCGTCTACTTTCTTTCACAGTATAGTCTACTAACGAGATCAATGTCTATTCCTTTTCCAGAAGGCAGCAGACAGATCGGACCCCACGCCTGCACGGTTTGCCAAAACGCAGTAGAAGGTAGCGCGCAGAGCCGAGCCCTGCCAAGAAGTCAGGCGTCCCAGTACGGGTTGAGAGAAGATCAGGTAGCACCCGGTGCCCGCGTCTGCAACACCTGCAGGTGCAAAGCAGTTAGGGGACGCTACACCGCGTGTCCTCTACCCGGTTGCCCGAACCTGAACAACGCCAGTTCAAAGACCAGAGTGAAACGGCTGAGAGCGTTGCCTGCTAAGTGGCTTGATCTACCTGCTGAGATTCGTGATCCGATCATCCAAGAGTTCCGTGAGTGTCTTCATATTTTTGCAATAAACTCTGACAATATGTAATCCGTGAAACAATCGATTTAACAAATGTTTCGCCTCTTGCAGAAATACCTAGCAACGCGACGAAATGCTGTTCAGCCTGTTTCAATCGAATATCCCGACGTCTGGCGCCCCATCTAACTGGTAGCGCCGAGGTCGCTGAAGATACAACCGATTCGATGGCTCGGCAATGGACGGACGAGGAACTCGATCAGCTCAGGAGAGCGCTCCGAGAACACGGCACCAACTGGTTGAAAGTCGCCGAGCAAATCCCCGGCAAGACGAACCATCAGTGCAAGAACTACTACTTTGCGTACCGGAAGAAATTGAGCTTGGACCAAATGGTCGCTGAGTATTATCAGTCTTTGGGCGAAGAGAGGAGACCTTGCTTGACAGACGAGGAAGAGAGCGGTAGCAGTACAAGTAGCTGCGACGAGCTAGCGGTTAGTGTTCATTCATTGTCATTGTTGTACTCGAATTGTCCAGTTTTTCCATTAGAAAGCATTTGAAAAGTGGGTGCTACAAGGTAAAATCATCTTTTGCCTTCATTGCCTACAAATTTCTTATCAAAAGATTCAGCACGTAAATAGTTAAGCAAACACAAGATACAGTAGAAAATATCGCTTAACTTTCAACTCATACTACTCAATAAGCTAAAAACTCACTAGTAAGAAAGTATTTACGTTGTGATTCTCATTTGTAGGTTCATGACTCGAGCGACACAGCCAGCGCAGGTAGTCCAGCGAATAACATGTCGAGTGGAACGCCAGGGACACCGGGTTCTTCTACGAATTTGCCTATATCTTTCTCCCGATCGGGCGATCAGAAGCTCGGTGACAAGCTGGCGGACATTGCTGTGGTATCTTTGGTGCCACCGGTGAGCATAGGTTCGTCGCAACAGTCTTCCACCAGCGGAGGTAGCAACGCTGCTTCAGCTGGCACTAGAGAAGACTACGATAGCTCGGCCACGGTAAGACCAAGTTTTCCTTTTGTTTCTGAGACCAAGGAAGGACGCGAGGAGGCCTTACATTATTTTGACCATTATCAGAACCCGCTGCGGTGGTTCGTTTTCCTTTTGAAATGTTAAATAAGACAAAAGTTTGTATCTTGATAGGGCCGTCTGATAGAGGTTCGCTGATTGTTTCAGGAGACGGCGGACGAGGGTCAGGGAGGCGTCGATTTAGACAATAGCAGCGTCGTTGTAACATTGACTACCACCAACAATACGACGCCGCATCAACAGCAACATCAACAGTCGCACCAGCAGATGCCACCGGCTTCGCATTCGCCCCCGTCAACCACCAGCAACTCAAACCCACTCACCGTTAAAGACCTTATGCTTGGTGTTATCGAGATGCAACTGAAACGCAATCCCAACAGCCCAGCCGGTACTGGCGGTTCCTCGGTGCCGGTGAACTCTGGTACGCCAACGATATCTAGTATACTGAAGACGGATCATCGGAACGACATCACTTTCGTGAGGGAATACAAGCCGTCGAGTTCTATGGCAAACACGACCATGTCTAGGGACTCGAATTTGGCAACTTTGTCGGTGGTATCCGGTCCCCATCACGGTCCCCATCGTTCCGCTCCTAGTCCTCAACAGCTTGGTAAATTGAATGTATATGAACGCTCTTCACACTGACTGTTATGCAATTTTTGTATTTTTTACGAACCACAAAATTGAAATGGCAGTCAACGCGTCGAACAGATTACTCGTATCTTCTCTAGGAAAATTAACTGTATTCAGATACTGTTTCAGGCCAAATGCAAGCAACAATAACCCCTTGCCCTCCAGCGGCATCAACCAGTCAGTCCTCGTCCTCGGACCTGATTCCAAAGGAAGGGCTGATAGTGATGCAAGTTCAACAAGCGCTTCGAGAGACGGAAGGCACCCTGGACCTGAGTATTAAGAAACCAAGGCAACAACAAGAATATAATCATTCCTTGACGATTCACAAGCCACCGACGGTTGCCCTATACCGACCAGAACCACCTCCAGGTGCTTACTACCATCCTCATGCTCATCCAGAGCAAAGTCGTGGGGCGAAGAGTCCATTGGTTTATGCTCCTTCGCCGCGACCACAAGCGCCACTTACACCGAAAATGAACAAGGTTGCCGTGCCACCGCCACACCCGAAATTGTCTCCAAAATTGAGCACTATAGGCACGCCTGGACACAAAAGTGGCTCCATCACGCACGGTACACCGGTCTCCAGCACACGTTATGACGGTCTTCTCAGACAAATGACACCTCCAGGAAATCCTGGCAATGCTGCTGGCACACCAAGCGTTGCCAGTGGCGCGAGTGCGGTGAATGCTCCCAGTAATCAAGGACCCAAAGAGACAGGTTCGATAACCCAAGGTACACCGGTCCATCCCTTTGCGGTGGATAAACGAGCGCCTATGTACGACTATCATAGAACTATCAGACATTCACCCGTGACGACAGGCAACATTCCTGGACAGGGCCAGAGTCAAGCAGGAACCGCGGCGGTAGTAGTGACGCATAGCAATCAATACAATTCTTATCCCAGTCGACCACCGCCGAGCTATACGATGGAACAACAGTTATCTTCGCGACAGATCATCATGAACGACTATATAACCAGCCAACAAATGCACGCGCGCAGCCGGAGCAGTGGCACGTCAGAAGGAGGCAACAAGAACGAGCCACCGACGTCAACGATGTACTACACAAACACACCACCCCCGCAATCGCATACACAGACGCGGCAAGGTGTCATCCAGAGGCATAATCCTCAAAAACAGATGCATTATCCACCTCCGCCACCGGGACTGGAAGCTTTTTCCAGTTTAGTGGACGTCGCCGTGCAACAACCCAGTCTTCCAGTTCCCCATCCGCACAGCCATCCCGCCTCTGTCAGCAGCAGTCACGAGGGTCTTGGCAAGACCATGGCGGACAGGCTACTGGCCGACCGCTATGGTGATAAACATCGTTTGGCTATGCACCAAGCGGATCACAGAATGGCGGCGGCCCACCATCACCAACGAGATAGAGACAGAGAACGCGAATTAGTTCATATGCGTGAAAAGGAAGAGTATAGGATGCAACGAGAAAAGGAAATCCAACAGCAGGAGCACAGACTGGCACAGCAAAGAGAAAAGGACGCTCAGCACGTCGAGCATAGGCTGTCGATGCAGCAAAGAGAAAAGGATATACAGCACACCGATCACCGTCTTACCGTCCATCAACAGAGGGAGAAGGAAATTCACCAACAAATGGCTGCAGCCGCTGCTCAGCGGGAGAAAGAACATCAGGAACATCGATTGGCCGTACAACAACAGAGAGAAAGAGATATGCATCTGCAGCAGCAACAACAACAACAACAACAGTTAATACAACAGCAGCATATACAACAGCAACAGAGAATGGAGGCTGAAAGGAGGCATATAGCTCAAATGTATAGAGACCAGCAACAGCAACAGCTTGATAGGGATGCCAGCAGGTTAATGAGCAGTGGATTCACCCAATCCTCGAGGCTCCAACAACCGCAACAGTCTCAACAACAACAACAGCAACAACAGCAACAGCAATCGTCGTCTCGACAGAGTCAATCCTCAAATCAACAGCAGAACGATTCAGCGTCTACTTTAACTGCCGCCAGTCTAATAGATGCTATTATAACTCATCAAATTAATCAGAGCGTTGATAACACTGGCGGTAATTCGCAGCCTCAACGACCAGGCGATCGTCTTTTCCAGGTACGTTGGAATTCTTCTCGTGATCCCTCGTACACTTTGGATAGTCTCTACGTCGGACATGCATATGGATATGTTTTATACGATAGGAAACTTTTCAGGGATTCCATCGGGAAGCTCCGACAGAACCTAATGGGATGGCACATAGTCCTGCGGGTGAAGGTAATGGAGGCAACAGTGGTACGGGTGGCGCCAGCGGTAACGGAAGTGGAAACAAGCCGATTACTCTTGGCGAGCACGTGGATCACATTGTCTCCAAGGATTACGGTCCACCGCATCCCTCCTACAGATCGTATAGCGGGTGAGTATCGTGGAAAAACCTGAACTCTTTGTTAAACATTATAAAATCCTTTTGCTACAACATTTGTCGTTCGTTCAGGTACCAAATCTCGGAAGACCAATGGAAAAGGCGAAAAGCCAACGAGTCTGATTCCGTAAAAGCTGGAGACGAGCGTCAGATAATCCGCGTCACTCAGCAGCAATCACAGCAGCAACAACAGCAGCAACAACAGCAGCAGCAACAGCAACACCAACAGACAGCGTCTTCGGTAGGAAAGCAACAATTTCACTCTGTCGAACCCGTGTCACCCCCGGAAGCGGGTACCAACCATTACGGGCGTCGCTTATATGAAACAACCACTGCCACATCGACTTCCGGTACCCCTTCCAGCAAATCTCATCTTTCGCCGTTGGATTACGTGAAGAACAAGATCGTCGAAGTAATGCGTATATCCGAAGACGATATAGCTGCTAACGCAGGTGACAGGAACGGAGGAAATGTTGTCAGTGGAGAAAAGGACGAAAAGATAGGAGGGAACATTGAGAGCCCTTCCGGCGCAGAGATGATGGTCGACGGGACACCGAATCAAACTCCGCAACCACCCGCGCCAGCCCCTACGACCACCTTCTATCCATTCAGTGCGTTAGGAGTGCACACTGGTCCGCCACCAGCACCACCACCCCCGACTTCCGGTTCCGCTTCCGTCACTAAGTCCGAACAAATGCAAGCCGAGCCGGCGCCGTTGCTTTCCGCTCAGTACGAACCACTTTCTGACGAGGATTGATAGTCTAATAATTTAGCCACGTACAGATCGACACGCTGTGACAAGTTTCTTAGGGTATTTATGCACTTTGTTTATCTTGACGAGAGTCTCACGCAGACGTCGATAAACGATTGAACGTTTCACGATTAGCAATGTTTGTCGGGCGTTAGCCGTCGCGTTCTTACTGATCGTCAGGTTTTGATCGCATTGAGGAGATTCAGTTTTTTTCTTATTCATATCGTTCACTCCTTTTTCTTTTCAATTTTTTACTTCTGTCCTACTTCATACCTTCCCCACTCCTCTGTATATGTCACTTATCTCGATATCATTATTCATAAATTCGCAAACGGAGATTATATAGCATGATGATTTGTTTTACATACAATTTATTATTTTATAAATTTCGTATCCCAATATATTTTTAGCTAGAAATCGCTGTCCTCGCTCCCACGCGCAGTATGCAAAACGATCGAAACGTTTTACGAGAGCAATGTTTTAATGAAACGCGCCGCGCATATCGCGAAATGGTCTTCGTTCGAACGTAACCTTAGCGTAATTTTAAACGATAATTAATATTTTTTACGCATTACATATCGTCATATTGACACGTAATAAAAAGGAAACATGTACTGTCCCGGCTACATCGAACGCTTTGTTATTCCCATCTCTGTCGCTACTTCGTTTGAAAGGAGCGCGTTCCGAGCCTATTCAGAACGTGAACGCAGAGATACAAGGAATTTTAATTTTCGTTGCTTTTAAAAACGATGATATCGGAACCATTGCCGCAAGCTCGATAATGCAAATTACTAAATGTTCTGTACGAATTTTCACGTATCGTTATGTGTATATGTGTGTGTTTTTTTAAATACAATCGAATTAAGAAACAACAAAAACGATACAGCAATGTCGGTCAGAAGAAATTCTGTTTCCTCATGATTTTCCCTTTTTTCGATACGTCGAATACCCTCAATGCGTTGACAGCCTTCGAAGATCACGTACTGTTTTCGCGGTTCATAGAAATTTTTTCGATCGACGCCGAGTTGCGTCTCAGATGATCCACACTCACGATATAGACGTCGACTCGTGGAACGTCCAGGCTAGCCCAATTCACAAATGGAGACGCTTCTTTTTGTACATAAATGAATATGTAACCGTTAAAGAATGATGAAACTTTAAAGGCATACGTGTTTTTATTTTGGAATGAGTCTGTGATGTGTCTGGGATTAAAGTAGCCTGAACCGTAGCATCAGTGCGAAGAAGAGAGTGTGTAAGTTTCCGAAAAGTCCGTGGCGAGCCCGACGCGGACAAGAAAACGTGTGCGCGTGCGCGCACGTATGCTCGCACATCATGCGCGCGGACAGTGGAATGCACCGTTCTGACGAGAATCGCTTTCAAATTGTTCTCTCTCCTTGGTGAAGTGGGTTTTAAGTGAAAAATGAAAAAAAGTGTAATTCTAAGTGTTGTACATAGTACACAATATTAATTTTTAAGTTGAGCTAGTAGGTATATGATGGCTAGTTTATCGTATGCTATTGTAAGAATCTAGATTATAGCGTAAGTGATGTAGCTAGCATTTAGGGGATAGACGCCATGAACTGACTATGGGAATACTTCCCGAACTACGTTCTCTTATCGATGAAGATAATGCGGGCGATCGAGGGACGATGTGTCAATGTCGTCCTCGGGCGAATAGATACGATTTTATTTGATTAAAGAAAAAAAAGTAACTTTCTGAAACCCGAATGTACGCTCTGACTATCATGAATAAGTTAATCACACTCACATGTACACATGCGCGAGGACACAATTAACATACACACGTGACACTGGTATAGACAACATTATACATACAAGACACACACGTTCACATGGAAACGCATTGGAAGAGAACAACACACGTGTACAAGTAAAGAATTTTTATATAGCCTAATTTTATATTTGTATGCAAACGTAAGTTGAACCGTGCGATCTGCTCCTTTGTTTAGTCATTCGGATACCCGACAACCAACCAACACCGTGCTTTTTAACGCAACATCGCTGCACCCGAAAATCGTAAGTCGCTTTTACCAAAACGTTACGAACGATGAAACATTCACACGTACACGCGTATCTCTGTGTGCTCCCTCTTTGTACGTATGTTTAAACGTGACATGTACATGCTGACATACAGAGAGGTGCAAATTATTCGACTCCGTTTCATATGAAAAATGTAATTATATATAATGCTTAAAATGTACGAAATAAGAACTTTCTCTGTAGAAAATGAATTTTTATTTAAAATATCTGTACGCTGATACAACACCGTTAACTGTCCGTAATTTACGTAATACTGTTTTCTCTTGTTGAATCGACAAATTAATATAATTCGCAACACTATCTCATGAAAAACTTGAAGGCAATTTACTGTGCAGATTATTGTCAAGAAAATCAAAATACAATGAATGCTATACGAAATTCGAAATAATTCACTCAATCGACAGTTACCTACTGTGAAGAGGAAATGAAATATGAACATACATAATCAGACGTTAAAACTCATGACTATTGGTATTGACAATAGTTATTTTTAAGAAAGTCAAAATTTGTATCTTAATCTCTTGTTGTTCATTTTAATCTGTAACCTAATGAGACGTTTTCGAAGTGTGAAACCATCTGATATAATAATACTTTTCTGCTTTGCTACTACAATCTTTTTATATTTTTGTAAGATCTGGCAAATTGAGAAAAGACTACATTGAGTGTAATAATTTGCATACCTCTCTATATATGGTGTCTCTGGAATACATGCTTTTATTAAGAGAGCTAGAAAGGGTCTAAAAAGTGTCCTGTCAATACGTTCAATATTTTCAAAGTATTCCCAATTAAAAATTAACACCTTCACCCAATTTTAAATATAGAATTTCTTCAGAGAATTAAATCAACAAAAATAATATTGCTATCTAAAAGTTTACATAACGTTGTGAGAAAAATATTGGACTTTACCAAATTATTAATAATATTAATTTTTGCAAATAAATGCATAATTTTGCTTGGTATTAAAGTATACATTTGACAGACATTAATATAATTCATATCTAACTTGATAAACCGTTCAATTGGTAAAATATCACTCCCAATAGTTTTAAAATAATTTATCAAACTGGAGATTTGCTTTCTCTTTAGCTGTAGTCTTTAAAGGATTTTTCTCTCTGGCCTAATTATCTCTCTTAAACGAGCCACCACCTCCGGAGGCACTCCTATATGTACACGTTACTGTAGTTTGTTTGATCGCACATTTTTATATGGTTGAAACGCATCTGGTCGGATAATGTGAGTGCCTCAGCCCATTCGCGGATTGTCGAACAAATGAACGAACGAACGTATGCATGGTAATAATCATCTTCGCTCCATTTCAATGTCGCATTATTCATTTACTGGCAAATCGGAGATCGGACGAACGTCCGCGTTTTCAGTGTACAAAGTGCACGGGGTTGCGGGAGACCGGCCACGTGCTCGTATTAGGGTTAATCGGAGCGTGAGCGTCGGTTACCTAGAATTTGTTAGCATCTCGTTCTACCAGCGTACCAGACAGTGTCTCGAAGTTGATTCTCAAGATCTAGATATAGTTCCTCTCGAGGATCGGGAATCGATGGGATTTATCATTTACAATTGGAACAAAACACGTGTAAACTGACCTTTCATTTCTAACATCCCGCCTCTCGGAAACGGAACGAGGAATACTCGAGGGTTTAGACTGCATTTAGAGTCTAAATAGTTTGTAATACGAGCCGATCATGCGTGTCGGGGACGTCGGGATTGCGAGTTGATCCAAGTATTCTTTGTAAATAAAGGAACCTTCGCTTCGCACTCGTGGACATTTCGTAAGCGTTTCTCCGTCGACGACCGGGATTTTCACGCTTTCCGTTTTCTCTCTCTCGGCGTACGACCTTCGTTGTGTCATCGATATATCGTTGTCCTTTTCTTTTCGTCTAACAGTCGACGCTGTCAACAGCATCCCTAGAACTCGTACCCGCGAACGGCTGACATCGCAGAGGTGTGCAAATGATTAAACGCAGCTCGGAAAACTTTCTCTGGAAACATTGAAGCTCGAGAATGTATCAGTTCCAATGTTTTGTACATTCTAATCGTTTGATTTAATACTTACCGTGCATTTCTCTGCTTTTAATTAACCAGTTGCTACGATTTCCTATAATTCACCGGATGCAGATTCGATATTCAGTGTACTGGGACATACGGTGTGAAAACGTTATTTGTTGTATTTTTCAGTGTTGAATCTACACTGAACGTCGAATCTTGGTTGACTATCTTTTATGTAATTGTCTCGACAGTGTAAAGAAAAACAAAACTATTAAACGGAAAAACGCATATGTCGCATAGCAAGTAATGATTAACGTATCGATATGTTTATACGATTTTTACACTCGTATTAAAGAGAATTGTTGACCAGAGTTCAGTTTGCAAGAACTTTTTTCGACGTGTATCTGCCGATCGCAAGGGTACCAATTTAATTCTGCAAATATCGTGGTTGATGGTTTATTTATACGCTGGTCAATAGCATTTCACTAAATTCGAATCGATACACCGAAAAGAAACACAATGAAAAATTCACTATGCCAAGAAACTGATATAATAAAATTAATACTCAAACAGTTCAAATAACAGGAGATCATTATTTTGAAACAGCTGTTTCTTTTAGGAAAAGGACGATACAGAGTTTTGTTACCATTTCGAGCTTCTAATTAGTTCATTCGCAATAATTTCTAGGCGTTCGTGCAGGAAAAGCCGAGAAATTACGAGAATACCATATCGAATCTAATAATTTGCATACCTCGGTAATTTATTCGTCTAGCATCGAGTATCATCGGATTATTTTTAACGTAAATACCGATTATGCCCAGAAATAACTGATCATTCACTGACGCAACAACTATAATTCGATCGCAAGATCGCGAGGTATACAATCACCCAGAAACACTCACACAAAACAGTTCCCATGTTTTCGTAGTTGCAAATGAAAGATGAACATGTGTGTACAAA
>CM052168.1:6985238-7015531 GCA_028455555.1 Augochlorella aurata | reverse complement strand
ACTCCGCATAAAAATGTACAGAGAATTTATTTGAGCCGATCGTAAGGGCGATTCACAATCAGTCGTTACTGTTACACGAAGCTATATTATAACTGTACGAACGATGGCAACTGGATATATAACCTTCTTGAATTGTACAAAAAGGTATCGAAACACCGAAAAGTATCGTTGTCCAATACTTCCAGAGATGAGGATAGGCGTAAATGGAAACGAAAGGGGACGTAGCAAACACCGGTAAATGCACTGAAACGCGACCACTGGACTGTGGACATTTCTGCAAACTTATAATGTTATTAGGCCAGTTTACGAGAGGATCGATTCAACAAAAGTTCATCATTTCCGTTAACAGAACTCGGTGGAACAACGAACGATAAAAGTGTTAACACATTGTTCAACGTTTCCTCTGTACGCCGGAATTCTTTTTCATCACCGTCGCAACCTTGTGCCTGTCGTTTAACCGTTCCGCTGACGTCGCCGTGTGCATGCAGTGGTCCTACAATGTGGTCTTTCGATTGCACGCACGTACACGGCGACACACCAATGACATGTACAGTGTGTTCCATAACATGCGGGACACGTGTAAACGATGAATCGGACATGAAGAATGTTTCTGCGTATCTTACTTAGGTTACACAAAATGTTTGTACACTGCTATTTCATTGTTCCATTTTCTAACAATTGCTTAGAAAGAATAGTCGATAGACTGTGGATTTCATGCATTTATGGCAGAAATAATTAGGTATGATTTAAAACCTGGAAAAGATTAAAAGTATAAGAATGCGTGAATTAATTTAAACTTATACAAATTATTATAGAAAGAACAGAATTTATGTTTGGCTCCCACGTCTTGTAATTGACACAGACAGTTTTTATTTTGCATAAACATCCGCAGTCTAGTCATAGGTTATTGAATACAAACAGGAATATTTCTCGGTATTTTTAGGTCCCGCGTATTTTTGAAACAGCCTGTGTACAGGATGATTCCAGAAACTGCGATAAGATATAACTATTTTTCGAGTAGAGCTAAAAGATGGTAATAGTGGAAGAAATCGAATCAAGGAATCAAATTTCTGTGATAAAATTTGGTCTTGCAAGTGCAACCACGCACAAGCAAGGTACAGTCGCACTGTTTCGTTCAGTCTGTTCTTCTAAATATTCCGAGTAGAGAATTGTTAGGGCAACGAAACCGAAGAGATTTCGAATTCTCGTGGCCGTTTTGTACTTGTTCTTTTTTTTCACGTTTCCTACATCATTCGGTTATCGAACGCTTGCAATTAGCCAATTGGTTGCATCTCTGCCGTTCAAGTCACAGTTATCGAAGCAGAACGCAGCAAACAAAGTTGTCTTTGCTTAGCAACTGCCTATCCAACGTGTGCTAAGTATTAAGAACCAAATGAGATGGACATCGAAGAAACCTGAAGCAAAGAACCGAGATCAAGAAAATACAGACAGTGTTCAAGTGCTATGAAAAACAAATATGAATAATCAGATGACATAAATATATAAAACAACAAGCGTTCAATTTTTATTTCGGTCTTCAATCCTGTTACCTTTGTTATATCTTCTTACAGTTTCGAAATTATCCTGCATATCGGAATCCGGCGCTGACATGAGCAAGGGATGCCTCAAGAGGGATCTTTTTAAATTGTAACACGCAGTAAGAAACATCATATCGTGACGTAATCAAATCCGCAGTCTAATGGTTATGGAAGTATAACGATCCTCTTATCTTGTCTAACACAAAAATTCAAATTGGAACGCAGCCCAAATACATTGGATATTTACAAACTGGTAATCATGTAAAATTTGAATTCTTTAAACAGTACCCAATATTTGAAAAAGCAGCGGTGAGGGAGGGGTGGGGGGAGAGAGAACGAGAGATGTGAAAGATGTGCGAAAGGTGAAGAATGGGACGCAGAATGGAAGCGCTAAGGACAGAGAAAACGAGAGAGAAAGAGACATATGTAGGCACACGTACACGTACGCAGACGACTGTATCGTTGACGCAACAAAAGGCAAATCATCTAAAAGCTATAGAACTTTCTAGACGACGTAATGTATCGTAAGGCATCACTCGTACGCACAAGTCTGTCGAGCGTCAGGAAACGAGTATTCACTAGAGTTAGGCGAAGTAGCCGAGCCAGGCGACGTAAAGAAGTCTAAGAAGACAATTTTATCGTTAGGGATAATCACCTTAGCCTGACCCATCCGATAAGACGCTGATTTGATATTCGTAACTATCATTTCTATCATGTCGTGAACTCTCGTGCTTCAGAGTGCCACTGCGATGCGAAATCTTTTTAACGCGTCCCGGACAAATGAGATAATCCTACTGTTTTCGCTTCTGTTAAAACTTGCCAGGTCTATTGGGTCTGTCCGAAACGTATTAAATGTAAACATTGATGTCGCGCCGTAGGGGAGAGACGCGAAGGGAGTAGTTGCTAGGTCCACCTGATCTCCCACCTTCTCTCGAGAGTTGCGTAGTTAAAACGATCTCCGGTGTTCGATGAACCTGTGCGTACCGGTTCGTAACCCCATGGAAGATCGATGTCTACTGTTCGGCACCTCTAACGCAAACAACTCTGTACATATAGATAAAAGAAAAGGAAACGACAACGCTGAGGTACTCAGCCTCCTTCCGTGAAGAATTGTCCCTCGAACAGTTTATACGACGGATAGAGACAGATGAGAAACAAAAATGAAAAGGATATGTCACGTGAACAAATAACAAGAAAAACACTTAAGGAAAGCTAAGGAGCGATATTACCTACGAACCCGCTATTAATGCGATTAATTCAGATAAATTAACTAAAATTAATAGCGAGCGAGAGCATACCCCGCCTACAGTAACTACAGGTATAGCAAACACGGTAATATGATTATCAAAACAGTTCAATGTAAATTGTTATTTTTGTTGAAATAAAAATCACCTCCGTTATAATAATTAGCACCCCCCCCCCCAACCCGAGCCCGACCTATCCACCCTCGCATCTCACTCTTGATATGCCTGCCACAAAAGGATATACAGAGCGTACATTAGATTTCGAGGAAATAACCAGACCATATTCGAAAGACGTTTGAATGCTTTTCGATTTGAATATTCAGGTTTCAATGAATTCACCGGCTAACACGTGTTGGCTAAAGAATTTTACGTTCATGTCGCTTGGATTATCATTAAAAATCGGCGATCAATGGTGACTGCCAAGGTCAAGATACATAATAAGCATAAGTGCTTGATCAAGGTCACTGTTGACCTTCGTTGCAGTGGATGTGCGGAATTTGAATTTGAATTTCAATGTTCAAAGTCGACAAATCATGGATCGTTACTGTACAGTTGATTGTTCGAATAGAATTTAACGATATCACTTTTGTTACTGAGAAATATGGAAACACAGGACTGAAGAAATATACATAGTATAAATGATACCGAATAGTCGTACCTGTCCGAAGATACTAAGTAACTTGTTATTAAAATATGACCGGATCCTGTTCATCGTACGATTATCCGACAAATTGTATCCTAGAGAAACTCGTAAACTAATTAAAAGCGAAGGTTATTGATGATTTACTTTATTCTGTTTATATATATATAATTATATATAGACGCGTACAAAATATACAGACTACATGAACGTACCCTCTATCGTCGATGCATCGAGCTGACGAGAACCTTAGTTTTTAAACGTTCACGTCGACCGGTCGAAACATTAACAATGTGCATCTTCACGTTTACTTTGACATTTATTACAAAACTTACAAAAAAGAGATGATATATGAACAGTACTTAAGACGCGAAGAATTGTATAATAAATACGATTAACGAATAGGGGATGAGGTTCCTTAGCAAATCCTTTTGTTCAAGAACATCGAAGTCCTGTTGCAATTGTGTTTCTTGTAATACACATTTCACCCTGTCTCTCGAGATCGACGTTACATTTAACTCGTAAACATATATTTTCGCGAACAATACTTTCTTTTTCAAAGGCCGCCGTTATTTGCGGTTTTCATAACAAAAAACATTCTTAAGCTAGCTATACGTCCTGATATTTTGCAGGATAATTTCGTCATTACTTGCTGTTCAGTTTCGTCTGACGATCTTCAATTATTGTCATTTAAAATCATACGAACGTTGGAGGAAAGTTGACGTCCGCAAGGAGAATGAACTTTACAATGAGGTACAAATGACGCAATTGTATGTAATAGTAATTTTCAATGTTTTGTTACGATTTATAGTTTACTTATTTAATTATGAATTTATTTTATTCAGATGAATAAAGAAATTGTATTATCCTCCGCGATTAGCATTATATTGCTTAAAACTGTGTTCTGATTTGTGCGCGTACAAATCTAAACGTGTGTAGTTTAAGGACACTTGGAACATCTTTACTTAGACTGACCTTAATAACTAAGTAGCAAAATTAGTACGATTATGCGCAAAATTAAATAATCATTGGAACTACTAAAGGTCTACTACTGTTAAAAGAATAATTAATATTAATCTTAAGACTATTGACCCAAAAAATACGCCCTATGATTCACGGGTATATTTTAGAATGAAAATACTTTTTTGGTATAATAACATATTGTGAGAGTTTCTCGAATTTTTCATTTGTTCAATGATAATGATGTTATATTATTCATGATATTCAGTAAATTCTATAAAGAATTACAGTTATGTATTAGAAATATACACTCAAAGTATTTCCATTACGCATAGATAAGTTGCAAATCAGGTACATGATATAGTGAATCATAAATACATGGCATAATTAATTGCAGTAACTTATCATATAAAAATTTCCGAGATTTTCATTAACAGTTTTTCTATAGCAACAATACTTTGCGCATACACTATATATTGTTCTTACTTGAATACTATAAGTAACTAAATATTACTTAAAGGACGTCAAAATATTGAAACCGTAGTAATACACTTTCAACAATTAAATAAGAATAGAATTTTTATTTTTTGGACGCCGTGTGTTTTATCTTTAGAATATTGGTATAATTAGCACCATGTAGTTTGACAATTATAATTTAGCTGCCCAAATATTGACTCCAGTCGAGAAAGTTTAATCACTTATGTTAAGCTTTAATCATTCCCCGTTAATATAAAACTAAAAAATAATTCTTTCTATCATACTTATGCTTTAATTTGCTGCAATCAATGTTGAATGTGCAAAAATTTCTATCATGTTCAACATCTACTTTTTGTATTACATACAGGCATCTCATATCACAGTATGTAATATAATAGTACTCCTTTTACACCTGTGAATTAGGTGTAATTGCATTGACTATTGAATATGTTATTCGAAAATGCAAATTATGTACTATAATTGACTCTTCAATTATTTTAACGGCAAATTTGTGCTTCCATTTGTTTATTCAATGGGAAGACACATTCAATCTTCGACAAAAAACGCAATGCCAAAAAAAATGAACATATGAGAGTATAATGTTATAATTGATCGTAGTAAGAAGTATATAAAATATTCCATAAAATGGCGGCAGTCATAAGCACAGTGTAAGTAATAATACTAGCCCACCATACAACTTTCTCCCATGTTCGTACTTCAAGATTACGAAGAACATTTATGCCCACAAGTAGCCCTGCAATGGCACCAGCAAAATGAGCAACATAACCCACTTGATCGTTCGTTTCTAATACATAGCGGTTGTATATTGCTTGACCAATATCAAACGAAGTCACGACGAGGAATACTAACAATTGCATTACCGCAAATTCCATTTGTGACCAGTTCATTACAATAGTTGCCACATGAGCAGTGATCAATGCATAAACACCACCTGATGCTCCTGCTAAATACACTCCAGGATCAGAAACAGATGTACCAAGAGATCCTGCCACAACACCTGCTATATAAATGGTCAATACTCTCCACCATTTATGCACCATTTCCAGTGGAATACCAAGCATTATCTGTACAAGTAAATTTACCACCAGATGAAATACCCTGTTTTAAATAAGTATAACAATTAGTTCCTTAACATGGTTGCAATTTTATAGCCATAAAATCTGAAACACATACCCCACGTGCACAAACATGTATGTCAGGTACCTCCATGCTTGGGACCTTTTATGTGGATTATAAATAAATAAAGTAGCTGCTGGTCCTTCTACGGATAAGGACTTATGTGCAATCACATCGTACAAAAATAAAGTAATTTCCAATACGGATATAATTATCATTGCCAAGGCAGGAGGTTTGCAGGTATATTCCTCTTCGTACTGTCCATCTGTATAATCACTGGAAGGTGTTTGAAAGGCAGATGGCCTTTGCGGTACCATTGAGTGTACGTATCGTTGTACAAGGTGACCAAAAACACCCTGCATATCTTTTCTATGAATCTGTAGCAAAAGTTTGAAGGTAATAATGATGTTATATACAATTATAATAAAAATACATACCATAGCTATGAATTCTGGGTAATCTAAATATCCAGAATCATCTAAATCCGCATTTTGCATAATTGTACGGACAACCCTTGTTGGAATATCATTGGAATAAGTAGAACTATGTATCATAGCTTTTAGTTCCTGATACGAGATTTTTCCATCACCGTCAAGGTCATATTTTTCAAATATAGCTTTCCAATGCTAAAAATAGCAAAAAAATGGATTTACAGAATTATTAAAAAGGTTATAAGAATTTAATATAAATTATAAATGTAAATACTATTTCTTACAGAATTATTATATTGCAAGGGAATTGTTACCCCCGACTCTCCCCCTTGGTTGCTTGACATTCTGACCAGTTTGAAACCACTGTAAAAAATAATAATATTCACTCATGTACTTATTTAAGTACATAAATTTTTAAGCGTTCAACAACTGCCACAAAGTAACTGTACAACATTGTATATGAAGTATTACACTCTGTTCATAATATCGACCCCTTTGAAAAAACAAAATCAATGAAATTGAGAAGATTCCAATGCGTTCATCAAAATGAACAATAAGTCGCACGATGAACTGATAAATTACACATCGAAGACGTTCGCAATGTGTCATACGAATAAAGCACACGGTATGATATTATGAAAGTGTTTCTTTGACTGACTCGTCAGACGATCTACTAATAGATCGATAACTATGTCTATTACTCATAGAGTGATATCGATCTATTTTATCTTATCAAAAAGATATATTATCAGTACAACGAATGCAGTATTGTACAAATGCATCATACCGGTGAACACGAATTTTGATTCAGACTTCAAGAATGAGTGCGTGCATGTGTTCTTGATTTGTGTTCTTAGCCTCAATACCTACGGACGCGTTGATAATCCTGCCCAGTGCGATGACTAAAACTATCTTCGAACAGAATTCTCCATTTCTACACAATTATTACATTACAAGAAACTGTTCATCTTGTACGTATAACGGGATATAATTTAGAAAGACAGCACACGCCAGTTAGTGTCAACGTCGCAACAGGTGAACTCGACCAAGCGTCATACGAACAGAGAAAGTAATGTACCGCAATGCTGCGAATCGATGGTAGATCGTCGAAATCGTTCCTTTACCGATTCTCGATATAATATTTTTTCTTTCATGAATTAGAATATTTTTTTCAAAGGCAGAGCATACGTATATTAGAATATTAATAAATATCTGTTACATTCCAAACAAAGCGGTATAATACGATTTGAACTTGAAACATTTTCCGACAGTTTCGCTTCGTATCTACCAATGGCGTAGACAGCTGAACAGATTTTATTTAAAAAACGAAATACGTAGTACTACTGATTTATAGCTATTTACTGATAAAATAAAATTGTTTTTTTCGAACATTAGTCACATTTTAAGATATGCTGTAACTGCACAATGTCACGGTTAATCGTTATACAATTGTTAGTCGGGAATAATTGATCGTAAGTGCTTATAATTTTTTCTTCCTGCATGTTTCTATTTTTGTTTAATCATCATTGATTGCATCATTAATTTTACATCTGAGTGTGCGAGAGAAGAATAGCGTAAGCGCTATTCGGATAGTCATTCAGCCGTGAAAGGTTCCCATAAAGCTTGTTTTTACTGCATATAAGAGTTCCGTCTTGAAAAGCTGACTCAACAGTACGCAGGGATCTCCCGGCTACGTTTCATTTCTAATTTAAAAGCGACGCCGAATAACCGGCTTCCATGCGCGCAGGTAGACATAAATGTACACGAGACGAAGGTGTCCAACATGTTTTGTAGTACCTGCAGTTTTGGCCCTTATGTTCTCCTGTTACATACAAATGGCAAGAATCATGTGAATTACAAGCACAGGTGCACTGCGCAATGTGCGCCCCTGGTTACCAAGCAACAAGAAGATCGATAAACAATGCTTTATCGTGCGACTGCTGCCGGTTATTTTCAAACGGTTCACTAATCGAGCCAGTGTACAAATCTGCTTTGTCTCGTACGGATCAGTCCCCGTCGACGTAGAATCAAATGTCAACCAAAATACGTAAAGAAAAGATATCCTCCAGTTACCGAGTCAATGAGTCTATAAATAATTTCAAGATAAGGTAACGAATATATTTTAGATAATTCCGACAGAAATATTACACTCTATTAATGACAAGTAGAAATCATTGTTACCATCATTCTGAACGTACGGTTCATCAGAAACAACGTGTCACTGTTTTTTTCTGGCGAAAATTGTACGGCAAACGTGTCGATCGGAATTAGATCTCGGCCATCTGGCAGAGGTTGTTTCTACCTCCTAAATTGTATTTACCTTCGACTTGTTTGTTGTTCCAGAGTCAAAATCGTACAGCAAAGACCTTTGCTTGCAGAACTCCTCGAGGATGAAGAAGATACCAGAGACTCGAATTTTGTTAAAGAAGAAGATCGTATTTTTGATTGGCAAGAAAAGGTGATCAGCCCGTTCGAAGCTGACTTTTACAAGGATGAGAAGAATTGCATCACAGAGGCACAGAAATCCTACCACCAACAAATCAACGAGGAAAACGTTAAAGGTTCTCAGCTGTATACCTATACGCAAGCAGACTCGTATTATTCGGAGAACGAGCTGTTGACGAGACCATACAAGTCAAAATTAGCCTGTAGAAATGAAACGGCGTTACCATCTTTGCAAAACCGTAAACCATTTACCGAAAGGTACAATAAATCGGTCATCGACGATAAACCTGGCGAAGCAAGGATACGCGCAAACCATTATGTCTACATGGAAAGATCTACGATGTATGTCATGGTTGATTTATCTCGAAGAGATAAAGCTGTATCAAATCCGGACAAGGATTCCGAAACAGAGCTATGCGTTATTACATATGATCGATTGCACAAAATCTTGTCCGTAAATCCTGACTTCACGAACGATTATCCTTACGTCGTGACGAATTCCAATGGCGTGGAATTTAATTACTGGATCGAACATACCTCCGAGAAACAGACACCGGAAGAATTGCAAGAAGAACAGAATAAATTGCAACGTGTAAGATCAACGAAATATTTATTTGCACTGTTACTCATAGTTGGATTGCATATGGTTCGTTTGCTTTTGAAACGACGGATATGATATGTTTCGCATTTCGAACGCGATTCTCGCTGTAAAATATATATATGTTGCAAACGAATTTATAGAAAAGAACTGAAAATATTCAAATAGTTATCGCGCAACTAATCGAAAGTCAATGTATGATGAATAATGTACGTACCCCACGTAAGAGATGTTGGAGATTTGCCTCATGACTCTCTGTGGATAAAACATGTTTCTTGAATTTAATTAACATTTATCACTGACACCGATAATCTTTTTTTTCATCATTCGAAATCCTGTTGCACACTAAATCGATGATAGCTTCAACTTGTATTCCGTTGAAAAATATTCAGGAAATATATAAATGGCCGTACGTAATTTAGTAAATTTATTCATTTTGTTGAATTCGAAAAGTACAATAATAATTAATATGTTTTTAACAATGTTGAATACGCGAAAGAAGTAACCTAACCGTCACACTGTGGTCCCACAGCCAACTGAATTCTGTGGCGGTGAATAGTTGCTTGAACACTCTACGTATTTGTATTGTCGGATTCATACATGTGCATCCATGTATTCATACATAGTTATATGCTGTTTATATTGCCCCTTAGAGCATGCTACATTCACACATCGAAGCAAGTTGATCACATTCTGCGCACAATTGCATTGTAGGATTCGTTACTTAAAATATTTTAAAATGGAATTAAGTGTATTAGTAAAGAAATCTATTACATTGACATTTTACTAAAGAAAAACACAACGAATCATTCAATGATATTAGATAATAAAAATCTTTTTAATATATTTTCTCTTATAGGAAGGTAAAGAAAGATTAATGTACAAAGAAGCAGAAATATCTCAGAGTTTCGAGCTAGCTACACCACACATACATAAAGTTTTCGTAAAACTTGATATTCTGTCTGCTCATGAATTTATTTTCGATGGGCTTTGTGTTTCATATTATATCCAATTACCAGAACATTGGAGTACTGACCAAAGTGATAGATTATTTGGAAGGACTCAGCGGTGTAATTTGAAAAATAAAGCAGCATATTTTGGGTATGCTACTGAAATATCTCTGAATTTTAAATCAGATGACGCATTAACTGCAAAAAAGACTTTACCATTTTGGCCAAAATTGTTATTGTTGGTCACATCTCTTGATACATGGTCGAGGTAGAATTATTTAATTGTCAACATTACATTTATAATTTATATAATTGTTTAATATAAAATAAGTGTTTTATCATTTCAGATATCGTACAGAAGGATATGCAGTTATAGCCTTACCTGCACACCCAGGTACATATGAATTTAGTATTCCAACATGGAGACCAACAGGAAGTATTGTTAATTCTCTTCGGAGATATTTCACGGGAGGTACTTACGAATTAGATGATATAACTTATTGCAGCATATCTGCAAGACATGAAAATAAATTATTAAATAAGTCACACGTAAAAGTTACACCAAACGGATGTGTAAAGCTGAAAATGAATATCATTTATCAAATTCATTCTTCTACTAGAATTGATGATCAGCGTGATTACTTTCAGAATTTAACTACCGATAAGCTTATAACGAATATAGAAAATATTTTCGAACAATTTAGGGCAGCTAGGGACCGAATGATGCAAGTTAAACATCTCAATATTTAATCGATTAAGTTTCAATAAAGCGATCTGTGATATGATTAATGAAATAATATTTTAAACGTAATAATAAATAGTAATATTTATTTCTATAATTATAAATATCTTTTATATAATATTATAACTAAAATACTGATTCTTTAATTTTTATATGATGAATGATACTAAAAATGCTATTAACATTATTCAAATTTTGTTTTATTTCTTGGATCTAAAAAAATGTATTTACCAAATACCAAATTGAGAAATTGTGCTAATTACATTTAGATAGTTGATAATTAATAGTATACTAACATAATGGATTTCGAATGGTTCACTTTTATGTTTACAATTCAGAAAGAATTAAGTAATAATATTTAATATATTTGCTAGTATATTTAACTAAAGGACTAGAGTAAAAGTGCAAATATGATCCCAAGAAGCATACAAATATTACTGCCTCTTCTTTGCAGCTTTTACTGCTTTTGGTTTTTGCTTCTCTTCTCCAGCCAAGAAAGTTGTTATAAGTTCAGACATTTCTGGCAGCCTGTATTTAGTCAGATTATTCAAGTGTTCCATTTCCTGAAGGAATAGAAACAAATAAATACGAAATTAAGGTCACAAAATGAAAGTTGAAATATTTACGATACTTCAATTGTATACCAACCTTTCTAGCATCTGGATCATTCATAATTTTTGGTCCAATCATAAGTAATAACAGTGGTAAGATCATCATCAATACCTATGAAAAAAGTTAAAAATAATAACAATTCTACCTTTGGTTAATATTCATATAATAACAAGACGAACATACCATTGAGTTGAACAAAAAGTCTGTTACTTTCCATTGTTCCCTAACTTGGAAATATCGGAATGGTGTAAGTGGTCTCATTTTTAATGGATAAGGAATTTGTATCACTTGTGATGTTTGAATTAAATTAACTTTTCTTGCTCTAAATCTTCCTTTTGAGTTAATTTCTACTCTTACTGGTTCATAAACACAGTTAGGATTTACAACCTCGATAACATAAGATCCAGATGGTACATTTGAAATGATAAATGTTCCATCTTCCCTGGAAAAAATAAACATATTGTTATTGATAGAAGTACAATCAATTTATGAATTTAAATGAAATATAAAAATCCTAACCTGAGTAAAATATAACTCTGTACAATTTACGTTTAATAACAGCCCTGATAATTTACCACAAGTAGAGACTATTCACTATTTAATAGTTGATAGTATAAAATATTAATTTACCTCAAAAAACCATAATGTTCTCCACCATTAGCCATGACGTGTGTCATTAGCTGCCAACCATTCGAAGCTTTGTTTTCCCATGGGAAAACTTTTCCTTCGATAACGTATAAGTCGGTTGATACTTCTTCATCATTTTCAGCAGTCACATATTTGTCTGAAACACTGACAATAACGAAAAAGAGAAAAATAATACCCTTATGCATAATCATATTGGACGAATAGCTCCTAATTAATAACACAAGCAAAGACAATATGAGAGAGAGTGTTCACCCTCAAATATTCAGTGTGTCTGGTATAGTGCTGCCATCTAGTCAATATGGAACTACAGTATGTACAAAGCATAATGTACAACTACTTCACAGACTTAGGAAGCTATGCCCGAACGTGGGACCGTATTCCAATCAGTGTTGTCAAATTTGAAGAAATTCTATTCAAGCGCCATCGACGGTAGAGAGACGAACCTTAACTTATGAGAACGCCACTCTATAGAATAATAAATACTGGTAGATTTACACTTCCACTTCAGCGTTACGCGGGAAGTTGTAACCGTTATCATTAATGAAATCTCAAGAATTTAACGTACAGTTGGACAACTTTTTACGGAAATATAATCTTCTATGGGAAAATATTGGATTATTAATATTAAATAATACAGATGTATCATTGCATGAACAGATATGAAGAAACAGATGTGAATAGATGTGAAGCAGTGACTTTTTTTAATTTTATCCATTGACAGCCGTATTGTGCAACAGTATCAGTCGCGTCGTGTGTATATATCAGTCAGACGTATAATAAGGTTTCATTAACGCAATTGTGTAAATAAACATAAGAATTAAAAAAAATAAGTGATTTTAATAAAAGACACATTTGTCTTTTTTCTCGACATCTGAAGTTAACCGAAATGATCCGAAACGTCGAGTTCTGATATAGTCTACGTACGAATCTATAGATTCGTAGACTGATATAGTCGAATTCAGACTACATTATCAAAAGTTCGTCACTTTACTGTCGATGGCGCTAAGATAGAATTTCTTCAAATCTACAACACTACTTCCATATTCCACAAGTCCACTTTTTCACCACAGACACGAACCGCACGGATTGTAGTCCATGGCTGTGTCTAGCGCATACTCATAGAGGACGAGAAGTGACGAGACAACAAGAACTCTTCTCTACAGATCGATTGCGGAGTTTTATCCAGATAAAGCTATTTATTAGGAAAAAGGATACGTATTTGAATCTTTGAGCAAATTAAAAAGGAAGTATATCAAAATGGAGGATAAATTGCGACAAATGGAAGATGAAATGAACAGGTAATGTTTACTTATAAGCTACATAAACACTCTAAAACTTCCAAGGACCTCTATGTTATCATTTCGCGTGAACTGTATTTACGTTCTTGGAATGATAATAAGTTGCATACTATGTTATTCTGAACAGCTTGTTTGATAGAAAACAAATAAATTAATACAAGTGCATATACAGGTAACAATATGGTTAGACATTTGTAGGTTAAATAATTTATAGGTTAAATAATTTTCTAGATTCGAGGCAGAAATTGGTGGCCAGTTAGTTACACCAATGGTTAGACCTGTAATCGGTGCAAATACATATAATCAAGTAGCTAGACAATTAGAACAACATGAATTACCTACACCAGTTGTTGCTGCAGCTGCAGCAACATTAGCTTTTCCACCGATGATTGGGTTTCCACCACCACCTCCTCCTCCACCGCCACCACCTCCGCCACCTCCAATGTTAATACCACAGCAAGTAGCAAGACAAGGTAAATTATTATACAATCAGTTAATATATAGGTATGCTTTTGTGCTATAAATTTCCTATAAAAATGTTTTTACAGGTACGGTTCCTTCTATTACAACATATTCATCACCTGCACAGATAAGTAACCCGTATTTACCAAACATGGTGGACCCATGTTTAACTGCCACTCCAAAAACATATGAATCCACATCAGCACCAATGATTCATCCAGAAATTATTGAACAGATTATCAATACAAAGATCCCAGAAGATGAGAGTAAAAAAAAGCCGAAGGTAAAAGGAGTTAGCACTGCAGCAGAATTAGCAATTAGTCAAGGAAAAGCAAGTTCTATCATGGCAAATGCTAGCGCGGAAGAGAGTCATCCAAAGGGCAAAGGAAAGAAAAATAAGAAAATAGTTCGTATGGCTGGTGGGCAAATATGGGAAGATCCATCTTTGTTAGAATGGGACGAAGGTAATTAATTTACAACCTCGTCATATCATTTATAAATTTTCTTCAGCTTTCAATATTGTTTATAATGTTTTATTTTTACATGTAGATGATTTCCGAATATTTTGTGGAGACCTAGGGAACGATGTCACGGACGAAATGTTGGTTAGAGTGTTCGGCAAATATCCTAGTTTTCAAAAGGCGAAAGTAGTTAGGGACAAAAGAACGAACAAAACCAAAGGTTTCGGATTCGTTTCCTTCAAAGATCCACAGGACTTCATCAAAGCAATGAAAGAGATGAATGGTGAGTTGGAAAATAATTGAATATTTGTTTATTTTACAGTTTCTCTTTAAGTTACGTACGAGAAAAGGAGTCTTTGAGGTAGAATTTATATTGAAATGAAACTTGTTCTAAATTAACTATTTATAGATGTACATTTAAGAATTTCTAGAAGTATGTGTGCAATTGCCCAAATTATGAGATCATTCAATGCTGTAGTACTTCGATTGGTAGATTTTCCTCATTTGCCAAGTGGGCCCCATCCGTAAGATATAAAAAATTGTGGTATTATTGAATATTGTCTTCTTGGCTGTGGTGAACCTCCATTGCGCAATGCGGTACGATAATCAGGATGTGTCGCAGAAGGTGTAGAAGCAACGCTTGGTTTTGGCGCCTCTTGTGCAGAACCTTGAACAATTTCACATATTAGGATTTTCAATCTATAATCCATTTTTTTAGTGTTTGATAATTTTTAATATATTCGCACTGGCATAATTTGTACGGAGACTATGAGGACTCATGTAAAGAACAGAAAACGGCATTCCGCTAGCAACCCAGCTATGTGACGTAATTGTATCCTTTCTCGGCAATTTATTTTTAGTTTGTTTAGCATTTTGCAACAACGCGTCAGTCCTTTTGTCTATTACAGGAGCATTCTCGCCCCATGAGTCTATAATCGTGTTAGGATCCATGCTCGCTGCTTCTCTTCGGGTGTGTATTCTGGAAATCATAGAAGAATTAGTTTTCAAACAAGGTTCTTGAGGATTCCAAATTTTTTCATTTTAAAAGTTTGACGATTTAAAAACTGAAATGTATACTTTGGTATGACTTCTTCCACGGGAATATTCCCGTGAATTTCTTCCATTACTGGTAATACTTCCCAGCAAGCTTCATTAGCGGAACAGGGGGGCACCACAGCGTTGATCGCATTTCTGTTCAGATTATTCTTGAAATCAGCCAGTGGAACAGCCAGAATCAAAGTCGAAAATATGGTAAGCGCGGAGATAAAGATAACAATCGGGAGCATCATTTTTGTTAGGATTTTCGTTCGTTATCGATCTCGTATTCGTCGGACGTTTCTTCCTCGAAACGTGTATCGTGGTTTGGATACAGCGGCGCGTTGTTTCCTTTCTCCTTTCCAATCCTGAAAAACGTAGTAAACTGTAAAAAACCTCGAGTAGGAGACCCTCATTTCAATTCCAATATGATTCAAGAGAAAGAACAGTTTTTGAAATTCACAGAGTACATTACTTTAAAAGAAATAAGATCTCAAACCGAAGAATGTTATTCTTTCTCGTGGACATAGTTGAATATGGTACAATCGCCGATCGCCCAATTGGTAGTTTGTATAAAAAAGAAAGAGTGGTTTTTAGTTTATTTAAAATTATTTAAAAGGAGTTTAAGTATTCCTTGCAAGGTCATACTGAGCGCGACGGTTAAAAATGATACTTTGGTCAGTTAGGAAATGCAAGCACGTGGTTTTAAACAGTGTCGGGTTGTTATCCCGAACTAAACCACGATTATAAATTAAATCAAAAGCTGGTGACGATGCCAGTAGAAATGCGTAAGAAGATTGTGCTGTCTCGATGACTGTTATTAGGACGATCGCAAATTCCCTATTCGACGACAGGGGATTGAGCTGTTTACATTTTCGAGATATTTCTGCAATGGGTGCGACTATTTATACAACATTCCAGCTTAATTTAGTACAACGAAACTCCCACACTTGCCGATTTTAGTGACTATATCACTGGCCTGTGACGGAACAAGGCTTTGTCATTGCCATGTGGACACTAATCGGTAGCAAATATTGTTGTACTAATTGTAGAAAAATCGAATTGATTAAAAAATCAGATTGTTAACGAACTAGTCTGAACAAAGAATTTTGTCGTATTTTTCTACACTTTTTAAAAAACGAACTTCTCTTTTTATACAAAATAATCGGAAATTCGTTGAATTGTGTCTGTCCGTTTTCAAAAATACTTTCATATTTTTAGATAAATTTTTTTGATAATAGTGTAGCAATTTAAGAGTGCATAAGAAGTGCATTAGCACCCGAGACATGACACGTGTTCCCTAAATTGAGACCTGTACACTTCTCTTCATTTAAAACATAGTTTCTTCCGAGCTAACGCCATGTGAATTTAAAAAAATACTGGTCTGGGTTTACAAAAATTTTAATAGCATCTATCTTCTTTAGAGTAATCCCTTTTTGTATTAATGCAGTTTTCTGATCCCTTCTATCATGTGTTAAGAGCTTTCTGGGGAATTGTATCAAGTTAAGCAGCTGTTGCAATTCATTTTTAATTTATTTTATGACGTCTAGATTTGGGAAAGGAAAAGTTAGCAGATTTAGCTTCGTGTGGCTACTTTCTATTTTCAAAAATGAAATTGAAACTATGTGTTATCGATATGTAATCAATGGATTTATATATATCCAATGGATTTTATAAATACCAATTTCGATAATGCCATTTCCATAATGATGTTTGTTTGAATGTTGGGAAATTAATGTCATTATTTGGATTTCTAATATTCCTTAGCATGTGGAAAATATAAAAAGTATTTCCAATTAATTCGAACCGTTCACCCGACTTTTTCGCTGAACTCTTTGTGATGATGACGAACTGATAAGGGGTGAGAGATATCGATGAAAAATAGCGTGGGTGACTTCGGTAATACCAATCCGAGACGATGACCTGTAAACTAACCCGTCACTAACCCGTAAAGTACGCCTTATAAAGATAATTGGATCGTACGTAGGATCAATCTTCTTCCAGAAAAAGGTGTTCAAACACAGTGGACTTGAACCCCCTTGGTCCAATATTTGAAAATTTGATATCCTTCTTATGCGTATTTCTGTACTTATTAATATTTATCACCTCAATTACTATGTGGCTCATATTCGAATAAGATGGTCTTCATAGTTAATTAATTTTTACACACAGGTGTCGAGTTAAACAAATCTTTTGAAGTTATTTCAGATGCGAAAAAGTTACTATGATAGCCTATGAAGTAATCTACTTGTGACTTATACTAGTTAGAAGACAAATTCAAATAAATTTGTATCAGTAAGAAGAAAAGTTTTAATTTACTTTTTATACAATGAGGAACATTTTAATTAATTTGAACTACAATAAGTGATATTGCTTTTCAGATCCTTTTGATTCATTGATGCTAACTTATATAAGCAATGATGATTCAGTGATACTGCTTTTGACAATTAAGAATTCAAAACAAAGTTTTTAGCTAAATTGAAATACAGCATTCGAGTTATTACGCATATAGTCACAGTTATTTAACTGCTATTAATCAGTTGTTCAATGGTAAATCCACAGAGCAGTTATAACACGCCATTGATTATTCGTGGAAGCGAAATTCGTGTTAATGCGGACGGCTATTGAATGTTCCGGTTATATGTTATATGGAACCTACAATTCCCTAATATCCGGAAACCAATTGGCAATTAGGAACTACAAAATGTCACAGGAAATTGCGATAATTGCTCGCATTCAACTCGACCTGTTAACGAGAAAATTATGAAACGGGGCGTATCTGTTTCTTTGGCCAGGTTTCTCAGTTTCTGAACAATTCATATGAAGACACAATGCCAACTAATCACGATAGAATGGACCTCTGTATTCTCCATTTTAAATATTCCTGGATGTCTGAGAGCTCAATGAATCTCTCATCCCTGTCGTGCACCGTTTATTTATTTCGAATGGAGATTTTATTTATGAGGAGCAAGATTTTATTTATGATTGCTGCTTTTCCAAATTTTGTACTTTTTCTTTTAATGGAATTAAGTTAAAAATTTAAAGAATTTTATGTGAATATCTATTTAACACGTTCATTACCAGCGTCACTAGGGTACATAGCTTTATTTCTATCGTCAAAGAGTAGCTACAAATTTTCTAAATATCTTACAATTTTAAATAATTATATTCATAAAAATAACTCGATGTTCTTTACGTGAAACACAAAATCCTGAGACTTGGAATCTTATTTCTTTTTTAATATGATTCACGTTAATGTTAAAAAAGTACTATTTCAATCCAGTCTTTTCTTCTGACTATTCTTTACTATCTGACTATTCTTTACCAACTGACTATTCTTATTTGTGCGTATTTCTGAATGACATTATATATTTTTGTTATCACCATGTAATAGCAAAGGTCAACACTAATCCAACAATAACAGTAATATTATAACCTTCGCGCGACCTTGGGTACCAGTAACAATAACAACTGCATGTGCATTTTACATTAGTCAGGAATGTAATAGAACTAGTCAACACTGTATCAAAGTTAATGGACGTCATCTGGAATATTTACGAAATTAAATTATCTTCATCGACTTTGCTATCATAGCTGTTTCCTAATTATAATTGTTTCTATTTAGTTTTGATACCCAATATCATATAAATACCATTGAAAAATGTGTAGATGATCTTGCAAATCCAAAAATTTATCACAGGAATTATTTACTTTTTCACCATGAATATTTCTTCTCTCAAATCTAATCATATTTTCCTGTTTAAATCTAGATGATTTTTTAAATACATATCAATTATTAAACAAAACAGTTAATAATTAGAATTGAAAATATCTGTATACCAAATTGTTAAATATTTAAGATGAATATACGCTTTGGACCTACATGTTACAATCAGATTGAACATCGTAGAAAATTTCGACTAAAATTTAATAATTTAACAAAAATATAAGTAGTTTAATTGTATTTACATAATCATATTACGAAAGACTAGCAACCTAAAACAATTCTGACTGCAAACAGTTTCGCAAGAAAAGCGAATTTATTTTTCCACGACGAGTGTACTCCACACAAACATCAAAGGGTTACTAAAAGATGAACTACTGGGCAACGTGCAGTAATTAAACAAACGTTTTATTTGCTCTTTAGAAAGGAAAAGAGCACCGTCGATTTCTCTCTTAAAGTTTTAGCGCGGTTCTAAAATCAAAGGTCGTGGTTTTAAAATCAAACATCGCTGTTCCAAAATCAAAGATCGCGATTTTAAAATCAAACATCGCTATTCTAAAATTAAAAATCACGGTTTTAAAATTAAAAATCGCGGTTCTAAAATCAAACATGGCTATTCTAAAATAAAAAATCACGGTTTTAAAATCGAAGATCGCGGTTCTGAAATAAAAAATCACGATTTTAAAATCGAAGATCGCGGTTCTAAATTCATAGACCGCGGTTTTGAAATCAAAGATTCTAAAATAACAAATCCACAGTCCGAAAATGAAAGATCGTGGTCCCGCGTGGTCCAGCGATCGCAAAGGTCAACGTAACGTCAGGTAAATGACTCACCTTCGTCGGGAGACACGGCCGTCTGTTCGTTTCTCGATCAGTCGATCCTTTTCGCTCGGTTGCCCGTCGACGAGGATTCTCGGCTCTGGATCGTTTCGCCGGAGCAGTCGGACATTGGTTTGCCCGTCGGGGTGATTGGGACGGAGTGCGTCGCGACGCTGGACGTCTCGCTACTCATTCAGCAACCCCTACCCGACCGTTCCCTCTAGCCCCCGTTGGCGACCCCTCCACTCGATGGGGAACAGCCAATCGCATCTCTTCGACTTGCTTTTCTTGATTCTTGGTCCGAGATTCCGTCGCTTCGGTCCCTCGTCTCTCCTTGTCGCTCGTCATCGAGATCGGATCGCTGTCATTGTGTGGTTATCATCCTCGTTGGTGGTGCGTCCACGACGTCATAGAAATTCCGCATTGTGGAACGTAACGTTTCGCATCTTTTTCTTTCCCTTCTTTTTCGTCTTTTTCACCTTCTCCTTCTTATTCATCTTCCTCTTAGTTTTGGTTGCCTTATTGTTCTTCTTCTTCAGATTCTGATTCGGACCTCACGACAAATTAATTTCTTCCGAAACGTTGTTCTTATAGCATTCATTCGTTATAGTATATACATATATGTACATGTATGTACATGTTGAACCCTTCCATAGTGTTTCAGGTTTCTACGGGTAACGTAGGCCGTACTTGTACATATGACTTTTTCAATTATCACTTTAGTGGAGTCAAAATTGAATTTGCTTAATTTTTTAAAATAAATTTGATATTTTCTTCTTTATTTTCATCCTATCTAAAAGCATGAGATACTGCATTGCATTGAGATTGTATCGACGTGTCACCAGATCCTGATGAAGCCTAGCTGTAGTGCTTGCGAGACGTTGAAATAATGATTCCATAAGGACACGGCTTACTCTCGAACTTATCAACATTTTTTAAACTGTATAATTATATAAAATTAGTTTGTCAATGATACACTACGATCGATGCTTACGTCGATGCTTCAACCCTCTGAGTCTATAGTCCGTATCTAATCTAAATGTAGTATAAAGTCATAAAACAAATATTACAGGGTTAATGTTTTCGTTTAATTGTCTAATTAATATTTAATATTCGGACTGTGGAACTATTTTATTCCTAGTACACTGTCATCCGATCACCTGCTTATAAAAAATGGTCTAATTTATGGCACCCTCTCGAGAAGTGCATCGACTTTCTTCGCTACGAGGCCGTCTATGGCGGCGAAAGTTGAGCAATCGCCCCGAACTTTCTTTCCGAATTTTGTCCCGGATTTTGCCCTGATCGTCTAAACGCATTCCAATTTTCTCGGAGACTGTGAGACTCGGATCGCGAAGCATAAGCGATCCCGATGAATCAGAGTCATACACGAATGCTCCGCGATCCGCGCGATGACCACGCGTTCTTCTCCCGTTCGAATGCCAGGCATATTTCCGTCGATATATTTATTGCAAGCCGAGGGACAAGCTCGATTACAAAATAAACATATTGTCTCCCAAGGTGCTCGCATTTCAGCTTACGAGTCCGCTACGAGCGTTCTTCTAGCAAAATTAAGGTCGTCGCCCATCTAACACCTGAGAACGACACTGGTAGACGTTTGCTAAAATAACAAGAAGTAACGGACCATTTAGCGCGATGGGGCAAAGTTCGAAGCATCGAGCTTCGGAACTTTGAGGGAAGGTTCTGGTCTGCCTGGCTTGGAAGTTCGTATTTAAGAAACTATTTTATGTACCATGAGACTCCCATCTTGGTTATGTTGTTGGAAGAAAATACTTTCTCCCTCGTATCGAAATACTATTTTTTTGAACCGCTAAGATGAATGTCAGTTTTAGAGGGTCCCCGTCTTTGGTATAGTTTTGAATAAACATCTTCGAGATGAAGAGCAATCCTCCTATCGAGTCTTGCAACATAATTTTACTCGTGCTTACAATAGTTGCAGATTTTGCGTTCAAACTTAATCCTTTTGTGGATCACCTTTATCTCTATGCAAGTTAAATTCACTGAACTGTAATTATATGTAACAAAATTCATATTAAATTTAAGAAGCGAACAACATGTTATAAATGATTATTAAAGATTTATCAAGAGTATTATTATTATATATAATAAAGTTCATAATAAATTTAAGAAGTGAATAAAATTTTGTACACAATTATTGGAGATCAATGCAAATTAATTATTTGTAATGTAATTTATTAAATATAAAAATTATATAAAAAACCGCCAATTTTTATGTGTGGAAAAGGCGAGGTTAATGATATATTGCAAGATTCGATAAAAGGATTACTCGTCGCCTCGACGAACATTTAAAAGTGTACGAGATAAAATTGCTGCATAGGAATTCGATTTAGTTATAATAGCCGCGAAGTGTGGATAAAAGCATTCTCCATGAAAGGGTTAATGTAAGTCCAAGTTTTACGTACGCAAGAAATTGCTGTATTTTTAGAAGTTTGTAGGCTGCGTCGAGTCGATTGTTCGAAAATTTGTTCCAGGAAATTCGGGTTCGTTCGGGTCAAGTTGCCGATCGCGGATCGCGAAAACGATAAATCGCGGTCTTTATTAGTGTTTTATTGTTTGCTCGTCACAAAGAGAAGCATGCGGACATCGAGCGCGACAAGTGGCGCGCTGAGAATTCGGTCAGACGCAACAAGTAGTTCGAGCACATGTAGTCCATGATCCAGCCTCGGCGCTACTTCGGATATCGTGGATCGCATGTGTTCCACGATCGATCTCGACTACTTCGCGCGATGTCTGCAATCGCCGGTCAGCTTGGAAAAACGCGTCGTCTAGAAAGAACTCGCGGAATTTCGAGAAGAATTCGTGAGCGTGTGGGAGGCCGATGACGAATTGAAGGAAAAGTTGAGGAACGGCGTTACCATTCTGATTAACGCTAAATTTACCATGACAGTCGAAATGATCGGTTTTATACATTTTATTTTGAGGCCGCTGAAATTGTGAAGACTCCTTCGTAGTAAACGATTGAGTAAATTTCTAAATTTAAGCAAACATTTTAATAAAAATGACGAAAAGTCTAAATAAGTTTAGTCTTATTAAGCAACACGTGTTAGGTAGTAAAGAGCTTAATAGGTTGAGGTATTAACGCTACGTTTACGGAGCACTAGAGGCAGCTGTTTTCTATTTATTAAGTATATATTTATTAACATTTTTATAGATTTTTATTGTAAAATATGCCATATGAGATCTTAAGTTTGCTATAAAGGAACCAGATCTAATAGGAAATGTTTCTTTATCTATCTGCTTATTTAGGATTAATCTGGTTTCGTCTTCGAAATTTTTATTAATTTTTATTGATTTTTATTGATTTTTATTGAGACTGTAGTTATTTAATTATTAGAAGCATAAAGGTAAGATGTAGGGAAAACTTGAACTTTTTCAAGCTGTAATTCCGGAAACATTGAACTACTAAATACAATAAATTATTAACTCTTTAATTAAGGCGCAATATTTGCGTTTTTGTTATCAGAGAAAATAAATTGGTGACAATAATAGCGATAATAATGACAGTAATTATATCGGTAAATTTTGAGTACTTGGAAGACCTCTTTTACATTTTGTGATAAATAATAATTTTGAGACTTTATTAGTATCATTATTGTTAATTTTTTATGAAAAGTAGAACCACGGAAATGATGATACTTTGAACAGGTATATGAGTGGCTGTTTGAGGTACCTGGATTCGTCTAGGTGGAACCTTGCGATTACTTTGACTAAGCCTACACACCTGATTCGTGGCTCTGCTACAATTAAATAAAAGACTTGCAAATAATCATAATTGTTACATATCAAAATTTTTACCATTTTAACTAGATTTTCTTCGCTAAAATTTTTGAAAATGCTAATCATCCATATTATCTATTTCATCAATTTTATTTTCAACTGGAAACAGCGGACCTTTATGGAAAATAAATATTGCCTAATTTTGTTATCAGAAATAAAAGTCACTTCGGTATAGCTTTCTATAATAAATTTAAGTTGAAAATGCTGTGTACGTATACTTAAATCATTTAAATTTTTCCATTGTTTTGAATCGCCCCCACTCAATTCTTTCATAAATCCATACGAACTATGGTCGCTATGTAGGTTACCGTTGAAAACGTCGATAATTCTTTGAGAAAGACCGGGTCCAAATGCGTAGAAGGCTTTAGAGTTTGGTAGGCCGTCGCGGGAGGAGTCGAGCGTCTCTTTTGTCGTGTTTCGAGTTTCGCGTTTCCAAAAGAGACGGAAAGTGGCGGGATAGATGGGTGACGGCGTGGGCGATCGCGAAACAGCCGGGAAAATTGATGGTTGTGTTCCGAGGTCGCGTGCCTTTCCCAGATAGAACCGCTCTTACCGATGCATCTCGGAGAATATTTTTGGCCGCAGGACGATCCCGCGATGCATCGTTCCGATAACTAATTTTTCGAAACGGCTGCTACTTTCTCTTCAGGCTTTTTCTTCCTCCTCCTTCTCCTCTGTTCCTTCTACTCTTTTTCTCGTTTCTTTTATTCCGAAATTATCGAACCAATCCATTGCATTCCCTGCGCAACTGGTGACGAACGAGCGACTCCTAAAAACATTTTAACGGTCGGAAAATGTTTAAGAACTTTATTTTCGTTCGTAACCATTCGAAGAAAATAAACGAAGCCTCGTCATTATTACGTAAAATTTCGCTCGGAGCATGAGATATTTTGCATACGTGATAATCTCGCGGTTGTTCGCGTAAAATTTCGTTCGGGCCGGCCTTACATTCTGCATTCGTAATAATTTGAAGCATTTTTCCGTATTAGTGTGACTAGAATTTTTTCGATTGGATCTTGTTATTCTAATGGCGATTTAAATTGGTGGAGAAACTCTGGAGAATTTATTCTTCCTCGTGAAAAGATCGAATGAAAATTGTACCCCCTCAACAGAGAAATATCGTGGTATTATTCTAGTCTAGAATAAATGAACGAAAACGTCGCAAAATATTCCGCGAATATTGACATAAAAAATGCAACAACTGTAGCAATGTTCAATGTAACTCATCGCAAAAATTATGCAAATGTTTCAAAGATTTTCCTGGGGCGATTAAATCATTGAATATTCAAAAGTTAGATTGCCGGTGAAGGCAACGTTTGAATTCAAAATTTCAATATTCTGAATGGCTACGCTGAGAAGCTATGGTCTAGAAAGAATACAGTAGAATATAGTAGGCGGGGAATGTGTAAATACAATGGATGTTTGAAATTTAAATATCTGATATCGCAAAGAGAAATTTGCATGGAACACTTACAGGATTCGTCCGAAGCTGACGAAAACAACGAGAAAAAACGTAATAAAATATTTATAATGACCGTGGGTGTTGTCTATCTCGAGGAGGAACAACAAACTCGGCAAGAATTTACTTTGAATATCGAGGTATACGTAGCTCCACCCCTCCAACAATGTTTTCGCGAGGGCGCGGAACCTTGTAATTTGTTTTTCATGAAAACCACTTGGCGAGGAGTTTATTTGCCCCTGAACTGCCTTAGGTTCCAGAATCTTAAGTTCCTGTCTCTGGAGCTCTGTTTCTGAAAATTCATGTAGAATTGTACGATTCTTATAATAATTAACAGTACTCGCACAGTTTTCTGCAGGTTTAGAATCCTTGAACTAGAATTATGATTTTCTGTGCATAGCAATGATCACAATGTACTTGGATATTAATTGCTTGTGGATCTTTATGATTTTATGATAAAGATGAATACATCATACCCACATTTTGCAATGAACGTAGACAGTTTTCATTCTGCATAAAGATCCATAGCCTACTAATTATCGTGTTGCCAGCAGCTTAATTTTGAATGAAGCGAAGGGAGAGAAATAAGCTGTTGGGAACTCGACGGACTTCTAACTGTTACGGGATTTATTATATTCATTTCATCGAAGGAAATTGTGCTTTCAGGACGATACGTGGGCTCGCGTCCTATAAAGCTGCGCAAGAGCTCCTGGAAACAGCGAAATTTGGAGTCAATCCGGAAGAAGGAGAAAGAGAAACAGGCGTTAATTGGTCTGCTGACCGGCCGGTGACGCAATAGAACCCACGTTCCTTCATTTCCACGGATTATTGTTGTTCTGGTCGTCAGGAAGACCATTTGAGGACCATCGAATTAACTTTTCTTCGTTGTGCTACGCTTCTCTCGAAAACCGCCTGATTTAAAGAGGATGGGAACGAAACCAACTTGTACAATCAGATTTATTTCATAGTATACATTAGTTTTATATGTATAGAACGCAAAAGTCGAACAAAAATTATTCAAAAATTTAAATAACGATGGCCAACTTTGATGGTTTATCGACGTATTTATTTCTTCAAGTTTTCGTTGTGACATAGGGCATTTGTTACGTCCGGAAGTATCACTTCTATATCAAATTAGCCGTCTGGATTAATAAAAGTAAATTCTTACTACTATTCTTCGATTTTCTTACTGTGTTCCCTTTATGGTCTACAACCCTTGCTGGTTATTTCAAGAAGATAAATCAGAAAATGTTAACTGTTTATTTACTGGAAGTTTATTAATGTGCTTTTCAATGAGTGAACTGTGTCTAAAAGCTCGATGATTTTCTTTTAAATAATAATTTCAAAAGAATGTGCTATATTATATTAATCTAAATAATTTAACGGATTACTGTAGTCCTTGAACGATTTTTCAAGATTTGCTTAGCTGTCAATCTTCGACTTCAAAAGAACTATTAAAAAACTGCCGGTAAATAAAGCGTTGATTATATCGTCATGAAATGATACCTAATTGCAAAAACAAAATTTATGTATCTCCTGTTGAGCCTTTCATTCGCATAATGCATCAGTATACGTCGCAATTTAATATCGTAATTATATCTTAATCCTGCCAAGTCGAAATAAAGTCAACGTTATAACCAACGTCCCACTCATTTCCATTTTGAAACGTGCGTCGCGTCTATGGCACATGATCCTCATTTTGTTTCGAGGCTGCAAAACGAAACTGTCAACTAAATGAAATATGGAATATCCTGGTGAAAGAGGAGAAGAGGAAACAAATCCCTTGGGCGTAAGTATCCTTTTTTGCAAATTAATTTTATGTAAGATCTTTGCGGAAATAATATCCAAAACGCAATGGTATGTTCTACGCGTTTCCTATATGAATTAAATCCTGAAAAAGCTCCAATCATTTCATGGACCTTTTTTCTTTTCATGTATACTTTGTCCACATTAACATAACCATTATAAGCTTTATCTTCTTTTTATAACTTTAACGCTTATTATAATATCACTGAAATTTTCTGAAAGAGTGCATATAAAAATTACATCTAAATCATATTGTTTTCGAGTGGAATGATTGGTAAACAGCAAAGAGTATAATTGCAGTTGTACGAAGGTGAAAGGAACGAGAAAGGTGATAGACATGGACACGGGAAAGCTTTACTTCCGAACGGCGATATGTACGTCGGCCAATATTGCAAAGGTTTGCGGCACGGCCGAGGCCTTTATGTGTTCAAAATTGGAGCCAGATACGACGGTGAATGGAGGCAAGGCGTAAAGTACGGTCAAGGAACCTTTTGGTACCCGGACGGAACACGATACGAGGGTACGGAGTCACCTATCAAAATAGAATGATCTGTTTCAGTCTGAAAAACGTGGCTCCTTACTCATACTTATATCTAAGCTATTATTTTCGTAGCACGCGTCAGCTTCGACGGTTCTTACCGGTTAGACAAATGAGCAGATAAGGAGCTGATTATAAAAATCGTCGGACAACGTCGAAGGAAATACTTCAGAAATCACAAAGCAATTTACTTACCAATACCGTAGAAAAGGCTAATTTATTATAGCTATTAGTTTCGTAACTTTCTTGCACCTCGAAACGAAGCTAGATTTATTCAATAGCACTCGGAACATTTTCTTGAACTTGTTTATTTTCTTTATGCACATTGCTCAAGTTACAAAAAATTCAATGAAAATTGTTAAAGAAAGGAAGGACTTTGCATTCGATTCCAATTTGTTGCAATTGTCACTGAAAATTCGTGGTTTGCATAATGATCCAGGGGCTGGTGATAAATCCGAGGAATGACGTCCGTGATTTTTGTTTGGAAATATTGGTAATTCCGTTTATTTTTTCGTGGATTTCGTAGGTGAGTGGAAGCGGGACATGAAATACGGTTTCGGTGTCTACTATTACGCGAATGGCGATATTTACGAAGGTTCTTGGAAGAGTAACTATCGACACGGTATGGGATCGTATCTCTACGCGGTCACGAACACGAAATTTATGGGCACATGGATCGTGGATCGTATGCAAGGGGCTGGTCAATTAATACACCCCCGTCATAGGTTTCACGGATTCTGGGAGTTAAATTTGGTGAGGCCGTGGGTGGTTCCGGGAAACGTCTCGGCATCAGAAAAATCTAAAAAAACTATATCATTCATTGAAAATACAATCGCAGCCTTATGGTCGCGGGTGCTTCACGTTCGAGAATGCTTGCATGCAACACGGCCACTACATTCACGTTAAAGATCCTGAGTACGACGAAACGAAAGAAGAACCTGTCGAGGTAAGATGATATTATCGTATGATTTTATGCAGTCGTGACAAATACAGTTGATCGAATGACGTACCGAGCACTAAGAATGCTTAAAGAATTTAAAATAAAAAGAAACAAATTTTTATACGTATTGCAATTTATACAGACAATATATGTAGAAATTAATGAATTTTGGAAAAAAATATATGTCTTGGAAAGTGCACCTAAAATACTAATAGGCGCTTGATTCACGCTAAACGTACCGAGATCCAAAAGTATGGTGTTGTTTTATAAAAATTATAAGATTAAACATATTCACATTTTCCACAATTTTTATAATAGTGTATAACGAATTAGTTAGTGTATAACGTTATTTTACCGACAGTGGTTTAGTGGTAAGGACATTGTTGTTACATTTTTCTTGTGTTGCGATAACCAGATGAAAATTCATGTTGATTACGACGCTACGAACACCCTCGGTTTTCAAGAATAGTTTCCAGCGATTAAAATTGCATCATGTTTACTCGATACAGGATGAAAAGAACGATGAAAACAAGGATCCAAAGGCAGTGGAGCCGCTTCCTTTGAAGAAAGGAATCATTGCTCTATGGCGAGCACGCTGTATTACACCTTATAATCCCGATCTGCTGCCACCTGAACCGGTTCCTCTACAAGAAGAGGTAATAATATGTTTCATAAACAGCCATTCTTTCTATTCAGATGAGGAAAAAGCTTCTTTTATGTGTCGCTCTCCAATGAGAATCGTTATTGCAACGATATTTATGCGCATTATTTGTTACATTCCACTAATTATACTTAGAAAACTTTAGAGTTTACTGTTCAAAAATTAAACGTGGTCGCGACAGTCATCAGTGTCTTCCGTGACATTTAACATGTTAAAAGCGGCCACCCTGAACGCCGTTCCGTTCGGCTCGGTTCGAAATGAATATCGGAAAGCTGTTTCACAATATCCGGTTTCCGGGGTCGTAACGGATTCAACCGATGCTTCAAACGTTCCCGAAAGCGGCAGTTCCCGGAAACAAGGCCGACAAGATGATCGATCTAAATAGACTGGAAACAGTCTAATGAGAATTTCCGGTCGTTTTAATTTCGATCGCGCAGCGTCTGAACAGCAGATTCGTTAAAGCAATTACGATATCCGCATCTCGTAAATGCATCTTGGGCTGGCAAAAAGAGATCCGGTTATCCGAAGCTTTCGATATTGTTCAAGTTCCGCGAGAAAACTTTAACACTAGGATTAGGGAGCACTAAAAGCAGCTATTTAAACAAACATATATTTATTCGGATCTTTAAAGGTTTTTATCATAATGCATGTCCAATGAAACAAATTTGTTGAAAGTAAATTTTCCATAAATGTGCCTTTGCAATTTAAGCAATCTTATTAAACAATTTGAACCACGTTCCATAAATCTAGTATTAACCCTTTGTCCTCTAAATCCAAAATAGTTTTCCTGATCTATAGTATTTCCATTTTATCTTGTGCTAATACAACAGTTTTTATAAAAATGTAAACAAA
>CM052168.1:6943480-6985138 GCA_028455555.1 Augochlorella aurata | reverse complement strand
TAGAAATCAATGTTTAATAAATACATGTTATTTCATGAAAAATTAATTTTTAGCATGCCCGTATTCCATGAGAACTTGTCAACTATGGCAGCTTAAATTAAAATTAAGAAATTGTACATTTTTTAAAATACCGCTGTACATACTTCTTGACTTGACTTGACTGAAGAAAAATACAAATAATACGTTACAACAATATGTGTATATACATGTATCCATAAATACTTTACACATGAGTAATGTTTAAACAGCAATGCAATAATGATGTGGTATCTGCGATACCATTTGATGAACATTGATGAATATCCTGTGATCGCACTGAACAAAATAAAAGAAAATTAGAGGAAAAGGGTTGGTGTAAAATGCTAAAATACATAATTGCAAAATAGTGTTCCTTAATTCTCAGTAATGTATACATATACATAGATTATGTGCTCGTATGCTTGTACGGCATAAACCATATGCATTTTGAACAAAATATGTTAAACTTCTAGAAAAAAAAAAAAAACATTATACATCATACACTCAGTGACCGTAAAAAACACTCCAAACACAATTGTCAAACAACGATCAGATGGTTTTCATTTTTCTTCTTACAATTTGTACTGTCGCATTATCTTTACTTTTTAGGGTTATTATGCTTTGGATAATATTTGGAACACAGTGTTTACTTTCCGTAGAAGTTATAGCATGATTCGCCCGTTTTGATGCAAAATATCAGCACACAGAAGTCAAGTTCTCTTCTATGTAAAACTAAGATCACTTATATTTTTTGTGCTTTATTCAAAAATTAAACAAAAGAGCACGAGTAGGCACGCAAAGGACCAGAAAAGGTGAAGTTAGTTTTTAAGCGATCGATTTCGATTCCGATTCGGTGCACTTGACACTCCACACTCGACACTAGTTTTTTTATAATATACCGGTGACGAAGTTGGTAACTTGTGTTCACCTTGTTCGCTTTCGCACTAAGCAGAGGCATGTATTAAGATTCGTCTTTTACGAGTATGACGACATTGGTCGTTTCATCAACAATGACAATTGAAGGCACGTATCCAGAAATAACAGTTTCTTTTGAGGCGCGAGTTTGGCCCGTTAAGTAGTCAGGCTTGCTGGCTATGTTGCTGTTGGTTCTGTTGATGTTGTTGATTCCACATCATGAACCTCGATTACAAAGTAGCACACTCTCGCACAATCGGTTAACACTAGTTCATACTGGTCTACCATGAACACGAAATCTATACAAACACGTGTAATCGAGTTGTCCGTGATTGCTGTTCACTCTTAATTCCACAAACTCGTATGGAGTCTGAATTGTTGTGTTCTACGAATAAAAACGTTAACTGTTTAAACAACTTTCTAAACAGAGAAATCTTATAATATGAGAGTAACATTACTTGAACGGGAAAATATTGTAAATTGTCATCGGTGGCAGCAAATTCATAATCTCCAAACATCACCGGAAGAGGATCGTTCTCATCGACAAAACCCTGTACGAATGATATGTTTAACAAATGTATATTAGATTTAATCGAAAAGCGATTCACTTACCCAAACATTGAACTTTTTAGGAGCACTTCTCATCTCTCCATTGGGTAATATTGACTTCGGCGCATGCTCGACTGTGAAGCCAGTAATGTAAATGGAGCTACGCAACTTAATTAATAAATATCCTGGAAATCCTTGAAACGCCCAGCAAGCGCCTGGTTGTACTGGATTTCCTTGAATTACTGTTCGAGGATTGTTATTTTCGTGATAGAGCATAAACGTCAGTAACTTGAAAGCTCTCGTGTTTATATCGTATCTCTGCGTGCAACGCGTGCTAATAATTTGACCGCCTGTGGAACGTAGAGTTGATCAGGTAATAATAATAGAAAAGAACAACAATAACAGAAGAAGCGTATGCCGTACCTGCAGACTCTAATGCATAATCTACGCGGCCCGTTTTATCCGCGTCGTATATCCTTAAGGCATCTCTGACTATTTCACGAACACGTTCATCACTCGCAACAGACAAAGATTCCACCCTCCCTATAGATATGTTCATTTCTTTTTACAACTCATACAATCCAGGGAATTAAAAAATAAAAAAACAAAAGTTGTCCTTACTAATTTCCGTATCCGCACCCGAATTATAGTCATTTGCTGTCAGTACCGTATTTCGAATCGTTTTCGGCAAATCATCCTTTGACACCGATGTTCCAATGTATTTGGCCAAAATCGTTTCAATACGTTTCTCCAAATCATTGGTATTGATCTGTTCGAAACGAGTATTACAACACAACTTCAATTCTGAATATAGTTCCTTCAGCGAGTTGAACTCGTGATTGTACGTATGGATTAGATTACGATTTTCTATGCTTTTCTCCAGCGACACTATCTTATTCTACAAGAAATTTAATCTATTATATTACGTTACTAGGATTCGAATTTCTTCACATCATATTTACACGCATTCTGAATACTTACGTCGAGTCTAGACCAAGCAACATCGTTTTCCCGTAGTTTCTCGAGCGCTTTCAAGAGGCGATTCTGCAACAGCAACATGTGTAACGATTACAGTGTTGTAATGATTACAAAACAGAAAATAAACATTTAAATATGACGTTTAAGCGAACGAGTATATCTATTATATATAATCAATACTCTTACCCCTTGTTCGATAGTTTGATCTTCTAATTGACTAATACTACTGTGCAATTTTTCGGCGATAGTACTAAAATCATCAGTTTCTTCAAAACGTTTCGCTTTAGAAAATGATTCTCTATCGGCCGAAAAGTATTCTGATATTGTCCAGTGCTGGCCTCGAAGTCGTCCAGTGATTACATCGATCGAAAGTAGGGACGTTGAAAAGTATGGTAGACACCAGTTACCTGAAAAATTCAAATGCAATTTTTGTTAAACTTTGTTGGTTCTAGATTCGATATAGGTATCGAGAGAAGGATAGACGAAGGGGACTCACCATTCTGATGACATCAAGATATTGATCGTGTCCACATTCCCCGTGAAGCGCAAATACTCCATTTTACATCGCCAGTCAAATAATCCTACTCCATCTATCCTTCTCCCGTCTTTTAACTTATCTATTTCCCTAACCCAGACTTGATTGAATACTTAAATCGAATCAAATGTCGTTTTACTCTCGTGACGTGAAGATATAAGAAGAATACTATATTAAAAGAGTAAAAGCAATTTTTTAAACTGAATGCGTTCAAATATATACGAATGTGTTTCTCACAGATACCACCGTGGCACCAAATGTGAGAAGAAATACGTCGCTCGCGACATTGTTCTCCAAGTTCCATGGAACAACCGCTTGTATTTGATAGAAATACATTTTGAAATAATTTGGCGATAGCTTTCCAACTACACGCTACAAATATACTTTATCATTCTCTCAAGTTACGTAACGCGACAGTACTTCACCACGCACGCTACAATAATATTTAAGATTCTAAATTAGTAAATGCAGACACGCGTATTTATTAGATAAATGAAGTGGTCGATTAATAAAGCAGGTGACAAGAATTAAGAACTTTTCCACCGCAACACTTTCAATATACAAGTACCTATAAATGAGAAAGTTAGGAAGCAAAATGTTAACAAGCGTTGCGAGAAATAAAACATCCAAGATTGAGACGGTCGAGATTCCGACGAAATACAACCTTTCTAACAAAAATTCTAAACAGGGCAATAAAGGGGCTGTCCTAGCGTCGCGTTCAATCGAAAGTTAATCGTGAGAAATCTCAGGAAGAAACAATTTATCACCAGACTAAATTCCAACCAATGTTAGGTATCTTGGATAAAGATACGTTTACACTGGATAGAAAATATGTTGAGAAATTTCTCAGTGTTTTTATATATTCGACGAGTAAATCGCTTCCGAAGCGTATTATATTAACAAACTCGGAATACATGTGATTGCACGTCTCAGTGATATCATAGGGAATATCGTGCAGCACATCCAGACTGATAACGTTCTGTTTTTTCACGATGTAAAGTCCTGAAACAAAAAGAAAAAGAAACGCCAAAATAGTTGATATTTCGCCGATATGCTCAAGGATACCACTTCAACTGTTTCATTTTATTTTATGTTGCCGGTGAACATTTACGAAAATCTTGATACGGTCACACTAAATGATATGCTCGAAACAAATATCTTTCGCGGTAAGTCTACCAAAATGATTCCACGTTTGTCAAAATTTACCCATTAGAAAAAGTAATGGTAGTAGAGCGACCCAAAGGATCTTAGGGCTTCTTTGCTGTATCCATTTTCGAATATTCGAAACTCTGCTCAGCACCCACGAGTCGAAGAAGAATACTTTAACCATAAAGATATACACATACTGCAAACAACGGTCAATGTATTGCCACGCTTTGTACCATTTAGATTCTGTAATTGAAAAAAAAATTAACGATTATATTAACACTAATAAGTTTGTAAATATAGGGTAGTCGAACCAGTTACTGCGGGGTGACCGATTACTGTGTCTTTGATTTGTCTGCCAGCATAATTAACTTCATATAGACGTATTACATTTTTTATTCAAAAATAAAAGAAAAAATGTAATATGTCTTATTCGATAAATATAAAGTTAATTACGTCCAAAAGAAACCAAAAAGCACAGCAATTGGTCATACCACTGTATCCGATTCCACTACTCTACTGCAATTACTGATTCAACAATACCATGTCTCAAATAGCGGTAGCTATCGCTATAGTCTCTTCTTCTAACTGTCTTGAGCTTTAGAAACTCAAGTATCTTATTAAACCATAAAATAATGATGGATACGAAACTTGTAAAACGTTCCCTCAATCTCCTCTGCTTGTTTGATCTGCTCGACATTGCCATGGCATCGTCCAACTCTGTATCAGATTCAAGAGAGGATGTGACGTTCAACTTACGAGAGTTGATACGTTTCAATGATGAATCGGGACGCAGCAATTGTCTAAAACAAACAAAAAAGCAAATGTATTTTTCTTCAGACGTGAACCTGTGATCTTTTTCATTTTCACATGACCCCTCGGAAGATGTATGTAAAAGTAACCGCGCAATGGCAAACGCCTGATTACTGTTAATCCATATCATGCCCCAACACACTAGCAAAAACTTGAGTTATTACTGTGCCTAGTCTTGGTAAGACGTTACAACACTAAAGTGTAAACACAATATTGACCCGGCGAACACCGTCGCACAGATAATACATTCGAGCAACCAACCTTGAATGAGGGTTTGTTTCTGTATCACGTTCGATACCCGTTGTGTTGCATGTACCGCTCACCGATGGGTTACACGTCAAACGATCGGACATTTCTGTGTCCGAATGTATCGACCTTCGTGACATATTCGGCATTGCTAGTATACCAGGAGCGATTTCGTATCGACATTGTGACGTTTGTGAATAAGTGTAATCTGTCTTCGGAAATACGCTGGAATATAGTATTTTAAATGTATAACATTATATTTGACGAAATGTTCAGCTCTATTATAAAACAGTATTATTTGAAAAACGTACTTCCACCAATCGCCAGCTTGTTTGTAAATTTCATGTGCAGTACTTGGCCTATTAGATAAATCGTCCTTTTCACCTTCTTCAGAAGAGTAATCACTAGTTATTGTCCTTTGTGCGGCAATACTTTTGCTCTTTTTCTCATGCTGTTCATCAGACAAGACATCTTTCTTTTCATTCTGACCATTTGCAAGTACTTCCCTCTTTGCTTTTTGTCGCTCTGATCGTCGTCCTGCTTTTTTAACAGAGATGGATGAATTTTCTGGACTTCTGTAATCATTTTCAGAGGTTTCCAAGACAATGATTTCTTCCCTTCCTTCCGTTATCATTTCCATACTTTGATCGTGTACCCTGCTGTAAGCTCCAGATCTAGTTTGGAAAAAAATATATACTTTTGAAACTAATAGATAATGATTATTATATCTTATGCTAAGAAAGATTTGAGAGGATACCTTTTGCTGTTCATAGTTTCTCCAGGAGTACTGGATCTCTCTCGGCTTTGATTTCTTAAGTCATAATGATGATCCAAGACTTCTGTTTCTGCTAATGCACGGTTTTGAACCAAAGGAGTAAGAGAACGAGATCTGCTGCCACTTCGTAATTCATAATATCGTTGTTCACTCTCCATAACACTATCAAAATAAAGATTAAAAGTTATCGTGATAGAATGGATATAAACTAATATATAAAGGACATTCATTTGAAAAGATTTTACAAACTATTAAAATCTTATTTGCATGACTACTGTCAGCTAAATAGCTAAAAATACTTGCAATCCCTCCCAGCTGAAACATATCTGTACATAGCCCTTCTCTGTTGGTTTCTATTTCAAGCATGTTTTTTTTTCGTCCCTTTCACTCTCATTCACTTAAGTTTTTTTTCGAACAAATCTCCCGCAACGCGGCTGCTTTGGATTTAATGCGTCGCGTAAACCGATACTACATATATGGATAAGTACACGATGCGAAATTACGTGTTTTTATTGCTTCCTTCATCAACCAAATACATATATATACATACATTCGCATACATATTGTATGTATATATGTGAACTTGTAATATCATTAGAATCGTAAAATAATCGCACGCCATGTAGAAATAATTCTTACATTCTATTGAAATATTTGAATCACGGAGTAAATACAACACTATTTGGAACACTCAACCAGAACTGTCTCTCAACATTACAACTATAAATAAATTATCGATATTACGAATTTGTAGATAATGTATCGCAATTTAATCCCGTCATTTAATTTCCCGAAAACTTTTCTATTTATAGACAACTCACCGACACTGTACGGGAGAAATTCTCGATTCTTCATACATGATTCAACGTATCCTGCTGTTAGACAAATACGTGAATGTTTAATATGCAACACAAATTTTTCAAAACAGTATTTCCCGATGTTATTTTAAGCTGTTTGTCAACATTTATATATGTACAAATCCCCTGAGAGTAGTTCAGCACTTCAGCACGACTGAACACGACTATTCAACAGTGTTCAACGAATAGGAAGAGAACGATGCACAGTGCACAGTTACGATACATACAAATATGTTTGCACGTGTATACATATGTACAACGTAGTTGCACACACACATATGACTTGTTTGCGCGCGCATCATAAGATGATTCATCCTATGATGCCCTTGCTACGTACATATGCGACACATATACATACATACCTACACATTGGCATATATATATGTATATACATACATTCTACTATTGGGCATACCATGCTGTTTCACGATCAGACCTATGTACAATAATATGTCTATTCCTGCACACCGCCAGGCCACAGCTCGATTCGTTAGCGAGGGTCAATGTAGAAATTTTCTTTACTCTGATTGGTTGGCGATTTAGTGGTGAGACAGTGATGCCCTCACAGTCTAGGAAAAAGAGAGAAAACAGCGAGTAAGCAAGAGAGCAAAACACTCATGTGGAACAAGTCACACCGACGAACGATGTAGTTTGTCTCACTTTACCGTGCTTGCGGTCTGTATCAAGTATGTACATACCAAGTACATACATACCAATGTACGTACCAATGTACATATCAATGCACATACCAATGTACATACCGTCTAGTATAGGTTTACTGAAATTTGCTAAATGGGCTCTTGTTATATGTAATTGACATTAGAATCGTGAGCTCGGTATGCGAATATGTTAAATATATTCGAAGGTAATGTTACACGATAACAAAAATAATAATCTTCCGTGGTCAATGTGGCAAAGATATCTGTGACGTCACCATTGTACTAGATTGTATACATACAGCAAAAGGTTTAATTTTCTATCACAGATGAGGTATGCATGCACCTAGTTGCTGAAACCTCATTTGTGTTAGTAGCATAAATCTTATTAACTTTGTCGTAGATGGCGCTAAGTATGAGTTTTCTAACATAATGGCAACCTGTGCTTATATATAAGATCATTATAATAAGTGTAAGAAAAAAATTAAAATAAATGTGATATTGATACTTCGTCTACTCACACCTGATTAAGTCTTAAATTAGACCTAACCTAAACACTCGAAATATCCGCTAGCGTCATCTCATCATAGGAGTGTATTACTAAATTAATTAATGACTCAAGCGTTTTTATTATAGATGGCGTTATAAAATTTCACGAGAATTTTAAAAAATCTTATTGCTGTTTGCAACTTTATCACTCGCTACGAAAATTGCTTATTCGCTTTGAAATAAAAAACCTTATTTTAAATCTCTGTCTAATTACTGAGTATTTCAAACTATGTATATTTGTATCGTTTTGACTGTAGACTGTATATACATATGTATACATAGATCTATCAGCAAATGGTTACAAATAATGCAATATGTAATTAATTCAAGCAAGTTCTACGACTGCGCCCTTGTGTGAACTGTAATTTAAATAGTAACGAGTAAGTACATATGTACATAGAATTGAAAAAATCTATAACTCTGTAATTGCATTTATTGAGTGTTATTTATTAAATTTATATTTATTACTTCATGTTTCATTTTCTTTCTTTGGTTGTTTAAAATAAACATTAATTGCCCTTATGTTTAGCCGAGAAATTACGTTTGTTTATGTTTTCTTGCTATGTCACATAGCCTACGTGCATATTTATGTATATGTAGATACGATACAACATATCTGTGTGAATGCGTATATATCTATAGGAGTAAAAGCAGGTACAATAAAACTAAAGAACCAGCCATTCAGTGCAACTAATGAATATTATCTGCTAAATATTTAATTCGATCGTGACGCCGTGAAATGAGTTGAGACGTGACTTGAACTTTCAGGTGCGTACATAACAATATAACATAACGATGAAAAGAGACCGTGGAGTGAAATGTATGAGATTGTGAGCCACATGACGATCATAGACTGGCAACGGAGCGCGTACATACCACGTATGTACATAAAAACGAGATATAATTGCATAAAGTATAACAAAGTGTTCGGTTTGTCGCTGGAAATAACATTATCAATGAGGATATTTAAAAAGGGTATAGAAAAAGGGGTGCGACAGTAGATAATTAATTCATAAGAACTGCCTGTGATTACATTTGACAGATTGTTGCAGCTTGAATTATTACGAAGCTGGCGGAGGAGATTGACCATTAATACATATATACACTGTGTATAACAATCAGTCTGGAGGGAACGAAAAGTTTGAAACTGTGGTCTGTAGGCTGTTCACGAGCTGCAGACTGTGGGAAGCGAGTACAGAGTGCAGAGTACAGATACAGGTCACCTAGTCCACCAAACAAAATATGGACGCCGTAGGAATAAATACGTCCGATTCGGCGCAAAATGAGGAGGAAAGCATCGTGTCGACAGTGGAAATATGTCGCGTTTGTCTTCTGGGTAATCTCGTGATGCGGGACTTGTTTCTAGAGAACGAGGTTTCTTCACTATCGACAAAAGCGATGAGCTTTGCAAACGTTAAGGTTAGACTTGCCATTTAGAGGTTACATTTTATAGAAAAAGTAGCGACATATAATGTTTTCTCGTCTAATTAAGAACATTTGATAAATAGCATGTTCTATGTGTCATTCCGGGAACTGTAACATCCTTTTGATATTCTTTTGCACGAGATTCCGATCTACTTTGCAAAGAAATAAAGAAAAGTAAAGAAATTCGATAGTATTATAAAACAAGTAATTGTTATTATTAGAAGCGGGTGAACGGTAGTGTTGGTTTGTTTTAGATGGTACCAGGAGATGGTTTACCAGCACGTGTATGTTGCATATGCGCGGATAAACTTGAATCTGCATACGAATTTAAACTACAGGTGGAACAAGCAGATACAGTTTTAAGAGAAAAGTTTGTTACCATGAACATGAAGGAAGAATTATTTTTTAACGAAGTCGAAGTACATCTGGAAGTAGGAGAAAGAAATGAGGATATAGAACGAATGCACATAGAAAATCATTATCAGAATGCTGTAGAAACGCTGGAAACAATGTCCGGTGATGAAAAGTCATCCCTTCTAAAGGATCAGTTGGCTTTGTTGCAAGTAGAAAAGTTGGCTGAACAGGAAGTCGCAATAACGGGTAGATAAAACGTTTTCCTTTATAAATTAAAAAGCTTTACGTTTATGTTCTATTAAAAGTCTTTTCGCGTTTAGAACAACATGATAGTTCGGTGATGGAAGAAGTGATCGCGTCGGAACAGATGTTGGACGAGTGTTCTAACAGAGAAGAACGAGATGTTAAAGTTTCAGACATAATCACCAAGGATGAATGTATTCTGAAACACGAAAATAACGAAAATTGTATCGACAATATTTCAACGGTAGAACACGATTACATATTGCAACAAGACTGTATACTGGCAAATGATGGTCAACGAAAAGATCAAGACCAAGAACAAGAAGAAGAACGAGAAGAGCAGCAATTGATATCGGAAGAATCTTTTTCACGCGACGATTGCGTGCAGTATGTCAATATGTTGGTGAAAGCAGCCGACGTGACTCACAGAAAAGATGAAGATCCGAGTGAAATAGAGCAACCTGACGAAGAGGGGCCGAGAACAAATGTCAAGGTCGAACAAGATCTTCAATGTCAAAGCGAAACGAGAAGAAGCAAACGTAAGCTAGTTCGAAAAAATACCGATTCAGCGCGAGACTCCGACGAGGAAAATTATTTTGAAAATCTAAATCTAAGTTCACGACTGAAGAAAGCTGAGGACTCTGACAAATCAGAGAGAATCTTTTTCATGTGTTACCTTTGCGACAAAGAATTTTTGTCAAAAAACGTTTTGCGGGAACATATGCACTCTCACGAAGAAGTCCGAAAGGCATTATCGTTGCGAAAGTCCATCGAAAAACCAGAAAAAGATGGTGAAAGGTGTAACCTCACGAAATCGCCTCCATCTGGTAAACGATCGAACAAATGTCCTTATTGCGGTAAACAATACATATACATAATATCTTTTAGTAAGCACTTGAAAAAGCACGAGAAAGAGAAAGAAGAGGCAAAAGAGGAATTATTGCCGTTAGAAATTTCGTTTCACGAAGATGAACATAGTCTAGATTTTGAAGATTATGTGGATAAAGATAACTTGAATTCTGAATATCGAAAAAGAGTCAGAAGAAGAGAAGGCGCGGCTGTAACAAAGTCGGAAAAGGAGGAAAGAATCGCGAAGCAGGCGGAGGAAGAAACGGAAACCCCTGACGAAGACCATGAGGAGCTAGAGGGAACCAGAAGCGAACAGAAAGCGAAACAAACAGAATATGAGACGAACAGCGAAGGTAAAGATCGAATATGTAATCGAAATGAAAATGGAGAACGAAAGAAACGTGAGGCGCGCACGGACACGTCTTTCGCATGCGACAAATGTCTAGAAAAATTCTCTACTAGACGGGGTTTACGGAAGCACACGATTTCGCATGTCGCACTTAGATGCAGCGTGTGCGAAGAAGAATTTGACTCGTTGGAGAAGCTGAGAAATCATCGAACAAAACACGTCGTGGAAGGTGTATTGTCCGAACAAGATTTGGAAGAGGATACGGAGTTTTCGATTGACAGGGATGTGGATGGTTACCGAGATTCCGAGGACAAACGTAAAGAGGAGGAGCAAGGAAATCACGAAGTAGGAAGACGGAAAGGAAAGGATGGGGAACGAGAAAATGAGGCACAGTTGTCGGAGAACGCGTTGAAGAGACACTCAAGGTAGGTAAGAATATAGGGAGTATAAGAGCTTTTGTATAATCCTGTACGATGTGTTAAGTGGTCTTAAACAACTTTTAAGTTGTAAATTTTAACAATGATCAAATAATGATATTGTTTTGTTTAGAAACACGGAGATTCATTCGGAGGCCGAATTCAGTTGCAAGCTATGCTGTCAACGATACACGAGAATGGATTTGTTGCAGAGGCATATGGAGCAACACGAACGTGCAAAAAATTACAAATGTACAGAATGCAATAAAATGTTCGGTAATGAACTAACTTTACGAAATCATCTTATAGCTACGAATCACAAAACTTTTGTCCAAGGACAAGAGTATGATCCTAACAAAAGGATCAAACGAGTAGCTGCGAGAGCAGCTCAGAAGATAATCGATAAAATTAAGACGGAGGATGGCCTGGAAGATTACGAGGACGAGGATGAACGGGAGTCAAAGGTAGCTGAGCGAAACACTGCAGACGGAAATTACGGACGAAACAAGCGCGATACTTCGACACAGAAGAAACATAATTGCTCGAAGAAGGAGTTGGAATGTGCGAGTTGCAACAAAAAATGTAGCTCAAAACAATCGCTGGCAAAGCACATGGATCAACACACGAAGGAGGAGAAAATTATTAAGTCGGATAGGCAAAGGCAAGGCTCTTTCGGGGATAAGAGGGACAGACAAAGAACTTGCGCGAATGAAACAATCGAATCGAGCGAGGTCAACAAGGATGATGATTACGATTCAGATTTCGAAAGCGGGTTGGATTGGCCCATGGACAATCACGAATGCGTTAAGTGCAAAAAGCGGTACAGTACGAAGAAATCGTTGCTGCGTCATCAACTCTTGCATGAAGAACCGAATTTCGAGTGCGATATTTGCAATGTAAAATTCTATCGCAAGGACAAGCTGAAAGCTCACTACGACAAGTGTTCGGAAAAGAATCCTGACCAGGTGAGAAAATGCAACATCTGTGGAGATAGTTTCGAAAATAACGAGATATTGCGAGAGCATAGATCAAAACACGTAACGGAAGGCATTCTCACCGAGGAAGACTTGAGGGATATCGAACCACGCCCGGAAGAGAAAAAGCCTGGAGAGAAAATCGGTAGGAAAAGAAGGACCGATATAGTGGGACTGGAATGTACCGAATGCAACAAACAATACACCTCTAGGAAAGGACTTCTTCGTCACATTCAGGTTCACGAAGGGAAGAAATATCTCTGCGACATATGCCCGAAGAAGTTCTACAGGAGAGAACATTTGAAGATACACGTGGCCAAGCACAACATGATCAAACCATACAAGTGTACACGCTGTACGAAACGTTTCATCAAAGAAGAACAACTGACCAATCATTTGTCGAAGCACGATCGAACTTTTAAGAAAAACAAGGAGACCGATAGCTCGAAGAGGTTTCTCTGTGAAATTTGTTCGAAAAGTTTTACACAGTCGACAACGTTGATCGCGCATCTTAGGGCTCATAATGGTATTAAACCGTACGTTTGCGAAGTCTGTTCTCGACCATTCACGACCAACGCCTATCTGAAGATGCATATGAGAACTCATACTCAAGAACGACCATACATTTGTCAGTATTGTTCGCGCGCATTCGCCAGAGCCGATACGCTCGCCAATCACTTAACATCGCATACGGGCGAAGCAAAGTATCATTGCAAGTACTGCCCGAAAAACTTTCGTCGTCTGAAATCCCTGAAGGAGCACGTTTTCATTCACACTGGCCAGAGACCGTACGCCTGTCCAACCTGCGATCGTCGTTTCAACAATAACGGAAGTCGATATGCTCATAGTAAGAGATGCAAACAAAATTTTGTTCAGAATCAGAATCGTGGTCAAACTTTGGCGCAAGTACAGTCTGCTCAAAATCAGCAAAGGATACTGCACCAGCAAACCACACTTGGACAGACACAACTGCTGAAAGCGCAGAACATTAAAACTATTACGATCACTAGACAACCAGATACTGTTACTGGTCAACATGTCACGCAGCATCAAGAAATAATAATGCCCCTAATCTTTCCTTTAACTGTCACTGTTGCCGATATCAGCGAAGAAGTTATATTACCGGAAGGAACCAAATTGTTTACGACCACCTAAATTAGAAAACTTTCTCCGTATATTTTCAAGCGATTCTTGTCTGTCTACTTCGGCTGAAATCTGATGGTAGGTAGGTCGATTTCTATTCTTCCTCTCTCTCTGATCGCTGATCATTCGCGATTTTCCTTGCAACACTGAACACGTTTCCCATTACGGTAATTAATTGAGAAGCAGAGAAACAGAGAGAGAGAGAGGGGAGAACAATTAGTAAAAAAATGAAACAGGGCGAAACTAGTAACGAAATTGCGAATCATTTGAAATGATCTTTTTAATTTTGTACTATACGTTGTATATCTCTGTTTATATTGAAACAAATAACAAAAACCGTAGAATATGCGGGGATGAGATTATACATAGTTTTGAAAGATTAACAAGAGAAGGAGGATGGGAACACTTGCTTTCTCTTGCTTTTAACAAGTACAAGATTTAGTATTCACATCAAATATTCTATTTTTAAACGCATCCTCATTATTTCTGAACCATTCTTTATCTTTTCTGGTTCATTTATTTTCCGGCTAATTCCAACAACACAATTGCATAGGAATACGTAAGTAATTTAAAATAAATAAATAAGTAAATACGAGTATACACAAATACATACGCGTACGCGTATATAAGTATGCTTCTTGCAAGAATGGCAAATTATCGTAAAAGTTTCCTTTCTAGAATTCATCTTCTTTTCACTTGATGTGTTTTTCTTCTAGATTCAGGCAACTTTCGATGGAAGCGTTACGCGCACAAATACCTCTCGGAAGGGTTGGACATTCGCTAGCGAAGCAATACATTGTTGTTTTTCAACCGTACGTTGAATAGTTCGTTTTAATTTTATTATGACGCTAAACTTTAATGTACATACCGATTGATTTTTAAGAAAATCATTATCCAAAGATTGTATCATAAATTGCACGACGAGTGTAACATAATTTTTTACGAAGTATGACTTTCGGTAGTTAAATTCCAATAAAAACGCGATATAAAATTGTATACAAAATTTATTGCATCGGTAGTAACGCCAGATAGGAATGTACTCCCAGGAATAACGTATTGAATATTGCAATTGATAGAAATGCAAATGTATTCGTTATCAATCATCTTCGTACGCATTTATTCGATCGATTCGTTCCATTCTTCAAAATCCTACAGTTTTCTGTATTCTTTTATTTTCCTGTCATTGTTATTGTCATTCTTATTTTATGTGCATACATATAACTATATAATACAAAATACATTAATAAATTGGCAATAACCACGATTAAGAGAGGTAGGTTATGGTTTTACCACAACATACCAAATACTTGAAAATTTACGTTCTTTAAACATGGATCATGTTTTGTGATTTATTTGTACATAAACGTAAATACTGTGAATAAAGCATTTGTAGTGGTATTAAAGTATTTCTTTTCACATTTTTCGGTCCGAATTTGAAGATAATAATCATTTGAATGAAAAGATGGAACGGTTTCGATGAAATGCAATTTGTTCGATTTGTATTTCATTAGGTGTTTAGCGAATGTCTTAATTTTCATGAATGTGCGGACGCCTAACTGTCGATTACCCATAAAACATTTATGCCTGAAGTACCTAAATTTACACGACCCAACATGCCGTTGTCTCGCGTCTTAACGATGTATAGGAACAACAATAATATATGAAACAAATTGTTTCTACCCTGAAAACGAATAGAAAAAGACGATTAGGTTCCCAAATGTTATGCCCGCATACTATACGATGTTATCGTAATAGTACCGTGATCTCGAAAAAATCTACCCTCATGCGAAATTTAATAAATATATTCACCCGTTGTATTTCCTCATAGTCATTGGGCAACGAGTCACCGCTATGCGTTAAACTATAATAAGGTGGATTTATGGATTGGCACACTATAATGGGTCCTTTGCTCCGTGGTAAAGACATCCCAGATCTAGCCATGTATCTGGAGGTAAAAGGCCGTGCGTCAGGTTGATCTAATGGCGCTTCCAATTGCGTATCCATGTATGTCGATATTAAGTGCATAATTATCTGCACAAGTTACAGATATGCATGTTAAAAAGATTATTTTAATTACATTTCTTGCATAATTTATAATATAAGAAATTCACTAAATTACCGCTGAATCTGTCGGCAAACTAGAATCCCATTCTTTGCCACCGTGAGAACCACCGCCATTCCATTTGAATTCGCTCATAGAGCCTCCTTTCGCGAGAACTTTGATCCTATTAATTAAATATTCCTGATTGTTGGAAAGTTCTAAAAATGGTACCAAAGTTGGCAATGTTGGAATGGCTGTAACTAAAAATGGTGCTTGAGCAAGTTTTCGCAGTCTATCCAATCCTACATGTCCTGGTTGGGAATCACTTAATCCATGACGAACTAGAGCAGAGCATACATTATCAATTTCCATAGCCACTCGTTCGACGACGGTCTTACTAATCCACTGAAATTTGACGAACAAGTTCTTAATTGATTAACACGCAACGAATTTTTCATCTCAAATGAAATTATTTTGACTTGCCATGCGTAAATTAGCCGTCCACTCGTTCACTTTGTTAGGATCGATTCTATATTTTCTCCAAACGTCCGATACTCCGAGCATACCTCTGGGTGAATGTCCTTCTTCTGCACCAGGGCTAGTAGACTTTGACTTATCTACAAAATCGGAATGTGTACAGTAACGTTGTAAAACCTTGATGTCGTACAAAATTGTTTGCTCTGCAATAATACCGATAATAGGCGCTAATTGGTACGCGCATCTTCTCAATAAAGGAGATACCTCTCCTGGACTTCTAATCGCGGGATGCGACCAAAACGAACTAAGCAAGTTAGAGGGTTGATCGATATCAGTGGATAGAACGTGTTTCCTTTGTCGAGTTTCTTCCAAATAATTTTGTAGTTCTTTCTCGCTTTGAATCAAATCCTCGCCAGTTAAATTTCCATTCGTTGAAGCATTAAGAGATTTATTAAAAGAACCATTGGGACTAGATGTAGATTTTTGAGATGTTGGACTATTGTATTTGAGAAATGGATTTGTCGATGTAAAGTTCTCTTGAAAAGAAAAAGGTAAAATAATATTGCTATACATAATGAATCTATACATTAGAGAATTAGAATATGAAAAAACAAACAAGTTTCATACTGGATTCATTTAATCCTGGAGAACTTAAAGATGTTAAACGTCTATTGAGACTAATACAAGACAAATTTAATGGAAATATTGGCTCTGATGACTTTTGTGGTGATGGACTTTCATTTTTGAAAATGGGGTCATCTTCAGACACTCCTAGCAATCGTCTTTGTTTCGGACTTAGGATGATTGGTTTTAACGTAAATATTGCCCAAGCATATCGTACAATGTGATAAAGCGCATTCAATGCAAATATAGAGGCTAAACACCACTCGACCCAACAAAATGGTTTATACGCAGCACCTCCATACAGTCTGTAAAATAATATAAGAAATAGTGTGAGTATTGATCTTTAATGTTGATCAAGCTGGCCGTTTATTTATTTTAAATATAATTTGTCTCTTACATGTCAAACACAATGATCCCAAGCAAAGAGCTATTCACAAAAAACCATGTAATACTATTCCTAGCTTTATTCTGTGCTTGTCTGATGTCAAGTGTCTGCTCTACTTGGGGTTTAGCAGTTAAGACTCTGTAGATGTAAGTAGCAATTTAATATTTTTTTCGAAATTCGAACAGTAGATATTCTAACCTTTCTTAAAATCAAATTTGTCACGCTTATTAACTTACCTTGCATTTGGTGAAATACATCGCATAGGAGAATGAAAATTGCTCATTTTCTTATTATCCGAGCCGAAAAACTATTTTCTGCAAAGATCGTAATATCTTTATATTTATTGAAAGAACAAAAAGAAATGAAACGGTAAAAGCAACGCATCCAAATATGTATGCCTTCATCAGTCACTTCGGAAAACGAATTTATATGGTTCGCGCGCCGTTACTTCGGGTATGTTCGGGTTTGGAAGTTCGGAATCGTCGATAACCGCCCGCGACAATTCAAAATTGAAATTTTCACTCGTACATACATTCTTTTTTATTTTTATAAATTGACTTGTATAGCAAGATAAAATCTTTAAACACTAGCTAAAACGAGTAGAATCAAATGGTAACGAAAGACAAACATTTTTATCATTTTGAATTTTTACATTTCAAGATGTAGATTCAATCAATTTAACAAGAATCTTATTCTTTGCCACGTTGTCGCCTATAGAACACAAGACTTCTTCAACTGTTCCGTTTGTGGACGCTCTAATGACGTGCTATGAACAAATCAAATTATTTGTCAATTAACGATTGAGTAATGAATAGATGATTTAATAATGTTTACAAAAGATAAAAAAGAACCAACTTCCATCTTCATAGCAGTAATAACGAGCAAGGCATCGCCGGCTTTTACAAAGCTTCCTTTTGCAACAAACAGTTTTTCTACTAAACCAGGCATGGGACTTAACGCTTTGCATGGATCTACTTCGGAAGCGTTACTTGTAATATCAGAAAGAAATTTCATAGAGGGTTCAACGAATTGCCACTCTCGATCCTACGAATTTCGAGAATTAACGAAACTAGATATATTACAATGTATATTAATAAAGAAAGTATACTAACTTTGGTAAATAAATGTAACTTGTTATGAATCTTGATTACCGACGTGCTAGTGATATTTCCATCGATTTCAGTACATAATTCTAACGAGTTGTCTTTCTTTGATAACATGCCTGTTACCTTTCTCCATGGTCCAATTTTATTTATCCTGACAGAATAAACTTCAGGTTCAATGTATTTTACTTCAATATCAATGTCCTCATCGCAAACATTAAAACGAAAAGCTCGCGTTAAATTGTGATTTAAACGCGATCCAATTTCTGTAGCGAACGGACTGAAAGGGTCAGCAGTGGTAAGCGAAGATTGTAATGAGATAAGATCTTCATAAAATATCGATGCGAGAACAGCCTGCATCACGACTGACTGTGGGACACGTAATTTAGGAAACAGTTGTTGATGATGTTCCTTTATGAATCCCGTGTGTACCTGACCTTGTCGAAAACTGGGATGAGAACATAAATCCTTAATGAATTCTATATTGGTATCTAGTCCGGCAATCTGAAAATTATATAGCAGAATTTCATGGCAATGCGTATACAGTAATACGATTCAATACGTAGATTACGTTACTGTATTTAAGTACATGTACTTGCATTGTATTCATTTAGTTTCGCTCTAAGTACGGCCAATGCTTCTCCTCTATCGTTTCCCCAGACAATTAATTTTGCAATCATAGGATCGTAATGTACCGACACTTGATCATTCTCGCGAACTCCTGTATCAATTCTAATCATCTTGGGCAGAGCCTTTGGAGTTCTCAAGTATAACAGCTGTCCAGCCCCTGGTAGGAAACCATCCCTTGGATTCTATGGTTTGTTATAGCAAGAAAATTCAAAGAAACAGAGAAAGCAAGCATCGAAGAAAGCTGTGAAACAGTTTAGCACCTACATAGTTTTCAGAATCGCTGAAATAAAAAATCAGATACCTCGGCGTAAATTCTTGCTTCGAATGCATGCCCGATGAACCCGATTTCTTCTTGTCTTAGTGGAAGTTTTTCTCCTGCTGCAACTCGTAATTGCCATTCCACCAAATCCAACCCAGTAATCGCTTCAGTAATGGGATGTTCCACTTGAAGACGAGTATTCATTTCCATGAAATGGAAACTATTTCCATTACGATCCATTATAAATTCTACAGTACCCGCGCCTACATATCCTACTGCTTTAGCTGCTCGAACTGCTGTTGCACCTAAATTTGATCTTACGTCCATTGATATGCCAGGCTACGATATATTATATATGTATTACATGTCTAACATTTAATTTGTTTTTAATTGAATTATCAGCATACCGCAGGAGCTTCTTCAATAATTTTTTGATGCCTCCTCTGAACGGAACAATCTCTTTCAAACATATGCACAGCATTTCCATGCTTGTCTGCAAAAACTTGAACTTCGATATGCCTTGATTCAGGGATATAATGCTCAAGCAATACAGCTGCATCGCCGAATGCTTTCTCAGATTCGGTTCTCGCGGCTTCTAAAGCTTCCATAAACTGAGATTCTTTAAAAGCGATTCTCATTCCCTTTCCTCCTCCACCACGAACAGCTTTAATCATTAATGGAAAACCAATTCGTTTTGCTTGCAGTAGCAAACTTTCATTAGATTGTTCGTCTCCATGATATCCTGCAATAGTTATTCATAGACAGAAAGTTTTAATAATATACTTACATGAATGCATTATTATACACTTCGTTTCGTTTACTATGCACATTTTTGTCTTGTCAGCAGGAGAGGAATGATTATGTAGTTTGAAAACTGGAACATTTCTTTTGTAATGTTGAAAAATCTTTTTTTTCTACACATGTTCTGCTAGCGCAAGCAGCAAAGGTACGAAGGTGAACAATGTAATCCAGAAACACATTGTATATTCTACAAAAATATTTGCGTACCAGCTATAACAGGAACTCCAGCTGCTACCATTATAGCTTTTGAGGTATTCTTCATTCCCATATTTCTAATAGCATTTGCTGGTGGCCCAATAAATGTAATGTTCTCTTTCTCACAAAGTTCTGCAAATTCTGCATTTTCGGAAAGGAATCCATAGCCAGGGTGTATTGCTTGACACTTTGATTTTTTTGCTATATATACAAGTTTATCCTGTTGCAAATAGCTTTGACTAGAAGGTGCTGGACCAATGTAATATGCTTCATCTGCTTGCTCTACATGCATAGAATTACGATCCGCATCGCTATATACAGCAACAGTTTGAATTCCAAGTCTTTTGGCAGTTTTTGCAACACGACATGCTATTTCTCCTCTATTCGCAATTAGGATCTACGAACGATAGACAAAATTGTACTTTATAATCACAGAATCATTTGATAAGATTACGGTTCAAATTTTTAATCTTACTTTCCCAAATCTGGTGGTTGAAACTCTTGAGACCTGCATGCTCTGAGTACCTGAGTAATAGTTGGTAATTGACAATTGATCCGGTGTTACAATAATTTGTTTACTTACTGTGTAACAAAAATGTTTATTTTTGTAATTCTATGCAAGTTTGAATTTTATAACAAATTGAGATAAGAAATTACTAATGCCATTAAATTTTGTTTGATTTATTATTGCTATATATACTTTTTCACAGCGAATAACGACAACTATGTACACGCGCAAATGAAGCAATAGTTACAATTATCATTGTAAGGTTAAACGGGCATATTGCTGTGCACCATTAGATAAGATAACTTTATATATATCATTGTTTTTTATGTGGTTCCAAAGATTATTGCATTACCAACATAAATTAAAGATCTTTGTGTAAAAACGCAGATCACGATTCTTGTTTCGTATTACATATGTCATATATATATATATATGCATATGTATACATATGTACGTATCATCGCGTAATGAAATCAACTAGTCAACTAAGCTAATGGGTTAACGAATTACAGAAAGGAGAAAAATTAATCAAATATTTATTTTTTCTAATAAATTAAAAAAATTGATTTTCATTCCATATGAAATTTTTAAAATTAAATGTTACAGCATTATAATATGTTGAATAAATTATTTACATAATCGTTATATGAATACAGCATAAAATTGATCTTATAAATGTAATTACATGTTTTCTTTAAAATTCTAAACTATACATAATTATTAAGAAAATTTTGAATACTATTAATTTAAGAAAAAATAAAAAGCTAAAAAAGTAAATGTGGTGAAAAAGCATGGTAGTTTTTAAATCTTTTTCCAATCGGTTCATAATCACATACTTCTATATCCGATTCCGATGATGTATCAATTTCAATGATATTAATAGTTCTTTTCTGGTCATCTAGTTCCAGTATTTCTTCGTCCTCGCCAGAACAGACATCTATTTCTGATTCTATATCAGCATCTTGATGTTTCAAGTCTATGTGCCTGAATATAGAAGTACCTACATTGGTTTTAGAGTTTAAATCATTGAAGGTTTTCTTTTCCTGTTCATTGCCTAATTCGTTTATACTATCTGTAGAATTGTTGTTATCGATTATAGTGTACGAAGGTATATCAGACTCGACTATATTTACTGCACACTGAACCAGTGTCTCCTCCTTTAACAATTTATTGTCATTTGTAGTCGTATTTCCTAACAAACATAAATCCTTCTCACTCTGAAATGAATTTGTACTTTCAGACCCGTCCTTTACAGAACACAGTGAAAGCAATAATCTAGTGCGGAGATTTATATATGATTCTACATTTTGAAAACATTTAGGACACAAGTCAATCAACTTTTGGTTCAATCTTACAATCTGCAAATAGATAATTGGATTATCATTAGATAATAATAATTTTAGGATTAATTGCTCAAAACAAATACGTATATTACCTACCTTCTGACCTGTGATTAATTCGATGCAGTCGCTTAATTTCATTTGTTTCATGTTTTCATTGGTTTCTTTAAAATTTTCGACGTACTCGTGTGTAGAGATCCATAAATTATCGTCAAATATGTTCTTTCGTTCATCAGCCAAAATGGATTTGAAACATCCACAACAAACGATTTGCTATGTATATACAATAAAGTGATTGATATTTAATTAATATTACATATCGGGAAGTAAAAGAAAAATAAATATTTAGGTTATATTCAATAAAATTGTGTTTATGTTATGAAATGTACAAACCTCGTTTCCCATTTTGAATCAAACTGAAAACTAGAATTTGCGTTTTCGTATAAATCTTGGACAATTTTAATAAAGTACTCAAATGCTTTTTACTGCACTCTCACCATGCAATCTTGTGGTAAACAACAGGACTAAAATTGACTAAAATTAAATTACGTGGGAAATGTACCGGTGGTAGAATCTTTATACATACATATACATACTATGAGTATATGTCAATATGGATATACATATGTGTATGTCGTTACGTATATAGTGCGACATATGTGTAGTTATGTAAATATTTATATACATATATATTACTACTCGCATGCTGAATTTTAAGTTCTTACATTTACTAACAACGTGTATATAATATGTCGCTGCATAAGTAGAAATATTATTATTAATGTTATACTATGTACGTAATTTAAAACAAGAAAAGTGTGTGTTACGGTAATTGAAGTCCGTTAGCAGTAAATTCTGAAATTTGCTGTTGAAAGCCAAAGAAAAATGATATGTGTAGGCTGAGATGAGTCTTTATCAGTCTTTATTATAACGTACAATGTATGTAATTTCATTTTTGTATTTACTGGTTTTAAATTGGCGAGGATACCAAATTTAAAAGAACACAATCTGCTTCCAAAAGCGTTAAATCGCTACTTGCTCCTAAGAATCTTGTAGACAATTCCAAATCTTGTATCCTAAGATTGACCTTCGATCCTCTAACGTATTTACTAAAAAATAACAATAAAAGTAAGATTTTGTTGTGACTATAATTATTTTATGATTTACCTCGAATTTCTTTTAGGTTTTGGACACACACAATGAAATTTCCATCCAAAATCAATATATAAATCATTCCCAACAACTTTGAAAATTTCTCCAATTACAACCTTTTGTTCGGGATCTCCGAGCTGAAATAAAAATTGATTCTATAAAATGACAGTAAATGAAATACTAGGTACAATGTTACAGAATATAGAAAATTTACGTCTATAAACTTTGAATGTCGAAGCATTGCAGCAAACGAACGAGGCTTTAATTCTTTTGGTGTATCGTTGGATTTTTCGATGGCTGCGAATTTGTCGTAAGCTCGTGCAAATCCACCTGGCTGCAATTTTGTATCAACATTTTGTTTTTCCGAGCTTTCTATGCTTTCGTCCAAACTTTTTCCTGTACTACATTTTCGTATCAACGCTGAATTTGCTCTAAGTTTATGAATTATATTTAACTGTCTTATCATTCCTCTGCCGCACAGTATTCCTTCCATGTTTCTTTACGGAGAACATGCGTTTTGTTAACATTAATGTATAGGTTATGTACAGCTGTTGGTAAACCTCCATTTAAACTGTTGGTTTTGCGTACACGCATTAAACTCGTTATTCAAACATTTATAAAGTCATCTTTTACGATTTTGAGGTAATTTTAATGAAACATTCAAGTAAATTGTACGAATAATATTCCATGAAAATGAAACTTGCTGGAACAAGTTATGAATTAAAAGTGATTATGCTTATGTGTGTTTGATCTAAGTATTATCAAAAAAAGACCATAACGTTTTCTTACATAAACAGATTTTTGTAATGAAAATAATTGTACACTGTTTACATTAATAAATTATCTGTTTAGCGCAAAGCGAGTTATACACTTTATGTTTCAGATAATTGTGCAATAATGTCTACAGGGGGGATGTTATTTTCATTTTTCTCTAGAAATATTTCTACGTCAACAATGTCTAATCAAATAATTAGATTAACACGATTAAGAGTTGTAGATAATAGCGAAATAGGAAAGCAAGCTATGATGGAAGGGAAGCCACCACGTTGTATACATGTTTACAATAAAAAAGGAATTGGATTTATAGGTGAGTACATTGACGATATACGTGGTCATTTACATTTTCTTATTCTACCCTTCAAATGATACAGGAGACAAAGTGTTGGTTGCAATAAAAGGTGAGAAGAAGAAAGGTATATTGGTTGGCTTGAAACAGCGTCAGCACCCAAAAGTTCCAAAATTTGACAGCAACAACTTGGTACTAATAGATGACAATGGACAACCACTGGGCACTAGAATTCATGTTCCAATTCCAAATATTCTGCGAACAATTATGAAAGAAAAGACTCACACTAAAGGAGCTGATTACACCAAACTATTGGCTATTGCCACAAAATTTATTTAATCAAGTTCATTATGTAGAATATTTAATTTCAATACGTTATTATATTGTTTTATTTTAATCTGTGTACCTTATTAAAAAATGCTACTATGTATGTATTTAAGCATAATCTCTTTAATTGCTGTATTTCCTATACAAGTTTAAAACTGTTGTAGAGGGAGCTTCACAATCTTTAACTATTTTTTAGAGGAGCAAAAATGTTTACGGAACTCGCATCCGTAATATGCAGAAATGGATAATTAATAATTGCAAATATGAAAATTTAAAAATAGCGCCATTTATGAACGGTGACGCCACTTGTGAAAAAATTTCGAAATAAAGTTAGGGCACATACAAGATATCAGAATAGAGTGAGCACTCATATGGGATTACGTGTCTAACCACAGTGTAAGAAGAATGTAGTACGCCATGTGTATATACATTTATCAGTAGATACAATTTTAGCATGCACTTACGTATCTTGAGACTTGGGTGTCACTGGTAGTCTCGTACAAATGGCGACTCCCGGAGAAGCACGCCGATTCGTTTGACCGCGAGGGTTTCTCGTTGACGAATTTTATGGAAACAAGTATCGAGCGTACGTTTAGAGAGTAGAAGTACAAGTCTGCTAAAATAGTTTCGGTGTTCCATTCATTTGTATTTAGAAGATCAAAATTAGCGGAATTGTTAACCATAAAATTCAGAGAAAATGGGAAACGTATTAGCCGCTGCAGCTCCTCCGCCACCACCACCACCGCCGCCGCCTCCAGGTTCAATTGTATTACCCAATGTGGGAAAGCAAGATTCACCCACAGGATTATACCCGTCCGCCGAAGTCCCAAGTACCAGGGAAAATCCTGGCACGATCGAAGATCTTCATAAGAAATGCAAAGGTATTCTTGCAATTTAATTTATCAATTTTTTTTGTACTTGCTATTATATTCTATTATATTCTGCTAGTATTATCAAAAGAAGGAGAAGATGGAGAGATTAACATATATTTTATATGCTAGATTCGAACTAGCTTGAACAATTAACTTTAGTTTTGTTAATATACATCTATGTTGTGGCAGATGTATTCCCTGCAAATTTTGAAGGTGCAAAGCTAATGATCAGTAAGGGGCTCAGTAATCACTTTCACATTTCTCATACAATAAATATGAGTTCTTGTAGTCCATCTGGATACAGGTGAGTTTACGTGCGACGGAATTTTCTTTAGTTATTCGATAATAGAGTACGCAATGTTAACTGTAGTCGAGTTTATTTAGGTTTGGAGCAACATACGTTGGTACGAAACAGCCGGTACCTATGGAAGGTTATCCAGTATTGTTAGGAGACATAGACCCAAGTGGAAATCTTAGTGCTAATGTGATTCATCAGTTTGGACAGAGATTAAAGGGAAAGCTAGCAGCCCAAATACATAAAAGTAAATTCACTGCTGCACAATTGACAGCAGATTATCGAGGTGATACATATACTGCCTCCTTAACGTTCGGCAATGTAGATATACTTGATGGTTCTGGTAAGTGTAGGAGATATAAAACAGTATAACGAAATGATAGGAAGAAATATTGTAGTAGAATATAAGTACAGAAAGAAATTTTTTCCAGGTGTTATGGTGATGAATTATCTTCAAAGTGTATCGCCGTCTATTGCGCTCGGTGGAGAACTGGCTTGTCAGCGAGGACCTGGTGTACCATCAGGCCAAGTAGCTGTTGTTGCAGCAGTCGCAAGATATACGAACGGAGATTCCACGATCAGTGGTAGTCTGGGTACGTTTTTAAAATTTACTTAGAACTTTTCGATTGATCCATGTTGTTCGTTTTTGATAAGTATCATGAATAGAAACGTTATGTCTGAACATACCCGTAATTTTCCCCAGGAGGAACCGGTTGTCATCTATGTTTCCATCAGAAAGCTAGTCAACAGTTGCAAATAGGTGTGGAACTAGAGATTGACACCCGAATACAGGAAGGTACTGGAACTATTGCTTATCAAGTGGATTTGCCTAAGGCCGATTTAGTGTTCAAAGGTATACTGCCCGTACTCGATTCGTGGTAGCGGAATTTCTGAAAAAAGATTGAAATATATAATTTGAATTTTGATTATAGGAAGCGTCGACACGAATTGGACAGTAGGTGCTGTTTTGGAAAAGAAATTGCAACCACTGCCATTTACGTTCGCGTTAAGCGGTATGGTGAATCATAGTAAACAACAGTTTAGACTGGGCTGCGGACTGATAGTCGGTTAAGGATAATCTCGTAGTTGGATACCGATCGCTTATGTGATCTAGCCGAACGGTTGGAAAAAGGAAGCGATGAGAGTATTTCGATCTCTGTGCACTTTTCCTACGAGAACATTGTAATTAGTGCCGATAATACCCAACCACTTCCTTTCTCCTTGTTGATTATCACGTCGATTCATCACCGTGTTTTTACGTTTGATTTGTTGATTTATCTTTTATTAAAAAAACACTGGATTCGCAGAGTTGGGTGTGTTCTGCGTACAACCCTTCATTCTGCAGCATGCACCGTTCGTTGTCTCGTTCGTATTACGATGAGAAATCATAGCAAAAAGTATTTATTTTTTAAACTATTTGGAATACAATGGAAACGAAAATGTGTAAATGATTTCTGTGCGTGCATACGTGTAAATGTGTGCGTGTACGTGTAAATCAGAGTACGTTGGCAAAGAAAAAACTGTTTCGTAGAAGATTGCAATGCGAATTACATTGTATCTATTATCAGTGTTAGCATTTCTGCCCGCGAAAAGTGTAACGAACGAAAAATCAACTTGTGATTTTCAAATACACGATACGCGATATACAATACATAATATACGAGACGCGATTTAAGATACAGGATCCTGGACAACGGATAGATAGTACACGATACCCGAGCTTAACACGAACGTAACATGCAATTTCTAAGTGTATGTTCTTCCTGCGTTCTTTTTCCCCTGGAAAACTTAATTTCCATAAGGTATGTCGTACAATTGTATATTACGGAACATGGAAAAGTTGGGAATGTTTGTAAGTTCTGATTGTCCTAAAATTTCTTTTTTCCGAAGTTGAACCGAAATTCGATGTAGAGGGTATACGTAGAAGTAGATTTAACGATTAATTGGGTCAGAAGCAGACACGATCGAGGGAAATTAAAATAAAGTTGATTGTAAGGAATCCGTTTTAACGAAGATAATTTTATCACAAATTTCTTTTCGATTTTTCTTTTTGACGAATGAAATAAAAAACGTAGGGAAATAATGAAATATTTGATCACCGTGCAAGTCGAGATGAAAGTTGAATTCAACTCGAATCAGAATTACCAAGAAAATGTTAACAGTAAGACAGAAGGTATGGTAGGTATCGTCCGTGAGAATAGAGGTTTTCGCGACACTTATCGATACGTGATGACACGCGATTCGTAGTTGATGTTCCCAACACTCGAAGAATAAGGTTGCGCACCGACGGCAAATGAAATTAACCTTTGAACGGTTGTTTATTCCTCCATTTTTGGCGTACATAGTTTTAAGCTGCGTAGTCGTCACCTTGAAGAAGTTACCGGCGCGGCGTAGCATCGCCTCGGTAATTAACCGAAAGCGATAACAACAATTTACTCGTTGGTTTCGCTAACGATAGGATTCGGTAGACTGTTTTGTTGTTGGTTGAAGGTATCGTTGCGCAACAGCAATCAAATAAAACTTTCATGGATCCAAAGTAATTACTTATTTCGATTTGTTTGCGTGCAAATGAAAAAATTGTATTCGCTGGACCAGTTTTACTTAATAGCAACTTTATTCGAGTTGTATAGCGGTGATTTTCGACTAAATAAAAAACGCGGCGTACGTGACGAGATGGACGAATCGCGGATGGACATATCGAGATCAATTAGCTGAACTTATTACAGACGAAAGAAACGAATAAACTTAGCCATGAGTATGAATTTGTTTACGGCAGCTCGGTAACCTTGACCGACCTAGAATATCGCGCGCGTAGTCGATCGATCGATCCATCGATCCATGTTCGTATTCTACCCACCTACATAATGCTATGCGAAACACATAATTAGAGCGTTTTTTGGTCGATTGTTATATTCTATTGTTTTCACGCATCACCTTACGTGACGAGTCATGTCAAAATGCGATCAACTTTGCCATATTTCGAATGTCAATTGTGCAGCATTTGTTTGTGTTCACCCGGTAGCATTTTATTGTTAACTCGTTACCGGTGCTTTGCAGATTGCATTTGCTGTGTTCTCATAGTCGCAGGCGCAGGTAATTTCTTTACGCGTACCCTGGCCCCCTCGTAGAGAACAAAACTATGTGCCGATGAGTCACTGCGGGTAGAAAATTTGAAAAGGTCGCGTGGCGTGTCCGATGACACAATATTCATTTTGAAAACAGCGCTTTCGCGTCATTCTTCGTCCCCTGTCATCTTGTTTTTTTTTTTTTAGTACGAATAAGACTTGACTCATAGGGATCCAAAGTTGCAGTTGCATACCTTGCAGTTCTATTTGTATTTCTTTGTATTCCATAATTATTTTTTATCAGGCAAATCAATATTAGACAGATTTCGACGAAAAAGGCGTGGGACCAACAATGGTAAACGTTGAAGAACGAAGAAGAAACGAAAAGGAAACAGGCGCAGGAGAAAATCGTTTGAAAAAAACATTGTTTTCGAACAGTGGAATAACAAGCGTTTGGGAGGAAGACGAAAGTTTCGCATAATGTATCGTATACATACATACCGATATACGTACACGAATACGTGCATGTTGTATGTATGTATGTATGCATATATGTACATGGGCATAGATATATTTAATATAATGTATATTCTGTTTAACCGATAAGAAAAACGCGTTTCGCTGGTAAACGATAGAAGCGACGCATGCGTACAGCAGGACAAACAGAACCGATGGAATTGGCGCATATGTGCGAATGTATGTTGGGCTGCAAAGATCTACGTCGACGGTGTGCATAGTTTTCTTCGGCACTATTCGCGATACTCCCACCACATCTTCTGTTGCATACAGGGCCACCGAGTTGTCGAGTTCCCCCCATCTAACCATCTAACGAACACGCTGTACGTTGTAAGCTGTAAGCCTATAACTGTAGGTATCCCCGGCAAGTCGAACGTTATTCCTCCGTCTCTTTACCGCTTCCAATAAATACATATATTTACATTTATTCTGGGTTTTCCGTTGATTAAGAAATCGTCTTTTCTCGATCGACGAACCAAGGCGTTTCAATCAAACAGAGTCCGGCTACGTTGCACCCGATTCGGTTCGACCATCCAAAGAGACGCGATTGTTTCTCTCTCCCTCTCCCTCTCTCTCTTTCTCTCTCGCTCTCTTTCTCCTCTCTTTTCTCTTCTCTCTTTTTTTATGTCGTGCAGTTCGCGGTAGTTTCACTTTGCCACTGGTTCTCCGCTACGTGCATAATATACACTATACAGTAACCTCGCTACCAATCATAGAACAGTAGTCACCGTGCATTTTCGTGTAAACGATAAATGGAATTTTCCAAATTACAGGACAATATCGACTTCTATTACGCGTGTAAAGTGTTCAATTCGATCGGGAAACCATAGAAGTGCAAATTGAAATCAGTGAAAAGGAATTAAACGCGTAAGGATCGAGAGGAGATACGGAACAGTTTCGGAGAGATTTGAAATTTTGAAACGAAATCGAGATTGAAGTCGCGTATTTGTCGTAAATAAGGGCGACGGTGGGATAAGTAAACGAATGAACGATCGTGGTCATTGATCGAGGGATCCAGAAGATGAACGAACACGGAAAGGGATCGATCGTGCGAGAAGGAAGATCATAGCAATGTTACCGCGGTAAGTAGTTTTGCTCGATGGTTCCCTCCGATCGAAGGGTTTCGATCTCGACCGGTAAATTGTGCAATTAATGGACAACTGCAACTAGCGTTGGTTTCCGTTAAAAATGAACACCGCACAACGAAACAGAGAATCGCTTTACGTTAATGCGTTTTGCAACGCGACAGTGAACGGAAGAACTGACCAGCGATCTAGTCGACTGGAGACTAAAGGCGTCCCGCGCGACGTTTGTCATTTATTATCTATCATCTATTAACAATACCTATTACCTATTACCTATTACTCATTATATTACTCATTATATATTACATATATAAAAAGACGTGGACCTATACTTTGCCAATAGTTGCCCACGTCGGTGAACCAACTGACGCGACGGCTATTGAGATCGAGAAATTCTCGTAGATTTTTCTATTATTGTATTATACATGTTTGTATAGTATCTACATGCATCACAAGACACTAGATAACACGTAAGATGCACGCTGTAAGATGTAAGTTGCGATATACATGATATTTTTGCAAAGTATACTGACTCGACCTCTCCGATGTCGTTTTCATTTTTCCTGCCGTTCCGAAAACGACATGCAGAGAGGTCGAACCTCGGGTCGCAGACGCTCTTGCGGGGGCAAGCTTTTGGGGAAGAAGAAAAGCTGTTGCATAAACAAGCTCGTTGTATTGTACTCGTAAGATACGCGTCATGAATCATGGGGTCGCGTACGAACGGTCTGTTTGTTTGCGTCATAATTTCGATCCGTGACTGTTCGTCGATCCGCATACATTCCTTTTCCTCCCCTTGCCGTATTTGCTTTTGCCAACGTCTTTGTCGACTCCTCTTTCTCTTCGCTCGATCGGCAATCGATTCGTACGTTGAACGCGATTTCGCGTATGCTGGTTGCTAGTGGTGCGCGGTAAACCGACGCTTTGGAGTCTAAAGTTTAGACTTGAGATGTCTGTAGAGTTTAGACTTTAGATGTCTATAGAGTTTAGATGTCTATAGACCTTAGATGTCAAGACTTTAGACGTTTAAACTTAGACTTTCGAATTCAGAATGTTCGGATTTTGGAACTCGTTGCTCGCATCGGATTGCATCACGCGAAGGATAACAATAAAATAACAAATAATAGCGAACGCGCAAGAAAAATATCCGAACGATATTCTTGACCGAAAGAGAGCCGCTTTCCAACGCGTGTATACGACTGACCGACTGTATGGTAAGGTCTAAGTCCATTCGTTATCAGAATTTTTCTAGCATCGCTGATCTTCCATCGTCAAGGGTCAACGTACGCAACAATGAAACAACGTTGAAGTTGCTTACGAAACGTTTTATTCGACTATTCGACCATTCGGCTATTCGAAAATTGAGTCGTTTTCGAATGCGTATCGTTTCATCCGTGCATGTTCGCGAGCGTACAACCGATGCGCGCAGGTAAATAAGAGACAACGAAGATGGGAGAGAGGAACGCGAAGGATACGAGAACAACGAGGAGGATACGTCATACTATAGATGCTTATACTTCAAAATGTTTGTTGCAAATGGGTGTGCCACGCGAATATGCCATGCGAATATGCTACGCGAAACGAATCCTTTTCCCTAACAATAAGATTGCGGTCGAGGTCGTGTATCAGGATTGCGTCTTTAAAGTGGACTTTGTGGCGTTTGCTTGAGAAACCCTTCGAATTACCGATGGTCCTCGAGCAACACAGACGGCGAGCGCCAAAATAGAAGGCGTAAAGAGTTCGAATCGATGATTTCAGGCTAACAGGTTTGGAAAATCGTGCGAGAGTTTCGAGCTGGGTTACTCGCTACTTCCTCCATCCTCGTCAGCGACCAAGCGGCCGTCGCAATTGTCGCGTACCGTTGTGCCGATTATGTTCACGTGTATAGTACCCATTGTTTTCGAATTTCTCGAGGTGCACAAATACCGACGTGTACGAGCTTTGCAGTTCGCGGGCAAAGGGACTAGCTAGGCAAGCTATTACTCGATGGTCGCATACGATTTTCTAAACGTTAGAGACCGAACTCTGCCCGCGCGTAATACATAATCGGTTTCAACGTGCAATAATCGGCGTAATCGGTTTGTCGATTTGCTACGGTTCGGATGGGTCACAGTCGGAACCACACGGGAACATTAGCACGGCAACTGGTGCTTATAAGACACGCTAAAACACACCTTCCCTCGTGAAAACGACGTCGTCGCAAGTAAAACTACAGTCCAGTCGAGCGTTTTCGATCGAAATCGAATTAACAAGGTAGGAGTACGAAAGAATAGGAACCGGAGATACCTCTGGATACTGTCGAACAAGTGTGAGGGATAGGAGGATGAAATTATGAGTATGCCAGCACCGGCGGCGACTGAACGGAAAGCGATTCTCGCGGCGACTGATTTCTCGCGTTACCGATTGATACAATGCATGCGAGTCGATGCGATGCCCGACGTACGAGGTAGCGACGGCGACGGCCACTGCGACTGCGAAGGCAAAGACGATGACGAGGACGATGGCGACGACAAAGTCGAAAACGACGGCAGAGGCAGAGGCGAAGACGAAAGCGAAGGCAGAGACAAATGCAAAGACGAAAGCAAAGGCAAAGCCGGCAACGGGTTGTATCTTGGGCGCGTGCAACGCGAAATGGTGGGTGGTGTTCTATCGGCCGGTGTTCCAGCCACCGCGATACGAGTTATCTTGCGATACACCGGCGCTCGGCGAAGAAACTTTTAACTCCTTCCTACCAGCAGTCTTCCTCCGGTTTAGTATAGAGCGGAATTGTAGTTGGAAGCGTTTCGTGGTTCCCGAGGTTCCCGAGGTTCCCGAGGTTTCGAGGCCTGGTGACCAGCATCGTGGCCATTGCTACCAACGACATTGTTCTCGTTGCGTCTCGATCCGTTTGGCCTCCTTTGTAACGTCACGGGCATGTTCGCTGGATCTTTCGGTTTTCGCTGTTCGCCGTTGCACACGGCGTATCGTGGATCGCGAGACTTGAATCTCGCCGGATTTCGAAAAGTGTTCCTTTCTTTTTTATCTTGGTTGGTATACATATATGTATATATATATATATTCGCGCTCGCTAGTATCGCCGCGAGACTTGTTTTCGTTGTTGTTTGTTGCCTTCGTTCTCGGTCTCGAACTCGGAACGATTTCTACACATGTATACCGAAGTGAGGCTACGCGAGGACAGACGAAGCTACGCGAGGCCACGCAAGGATTACGCGAAGCGGCGCGACAAGTTGAACGATTTGCCGATCTAAAAAAAGATCACGGTGCGCTCGAGTTGGGAACCACTGTTAGTAGAACTGTGCAACTACTCTAGATAAGGTATCGGCTGACGGCCGGACCCGCGATAACGCTACGCAGCATGACCGAACGTAACGCATCGTTCCGCTTCGTTTTGCTCATTCTTTGGCTCTCTTAAAGCTTTCCTAAAGCTCTCCCCTATTTCTCCCAAAGCTCTCCTAAACCACTCCCAAAGCTATACCGAAGCTCTCGCAAGGCTTCCCTCGACCCTCCCGGGCACTGCTCCCTGGCACTCCTCGGCACTCCTCAGCACTCCTCGGCACTCCACAGTACTCTTTCGATTTGCTCGTTCACGGTAATCCATCTATGACGTCGCCTGCCCTCCGCTACTCCGCGTAACAGTAATAACAACGTCAATAAAAATAGCAATAACAACAGCAACAGCTTGTTTCGTCCGATCGACCACGCGAAACGTGAAACGTGAAACGGCGCGAGCGAAACGAACACGAGTGATATTCGATTCTCGCCAATTCGAAATTGAATTCGCAAAATTCATTCGGACCTAGATCCTTCCCGGGTTCTCGATTCGCTCGATAAGCCGATCAATCTCGTTGCTATTCGATCTGAATGCCAGTCGAATAAATAGAGACATGTTGTACTAGCATAGACGATGAAAGAACAAAACTCGACGGTGCGCACTCTGAAGCTCGCGTCGAAGGAATAGAGAGAACGAAAGAGATGACCGAGAGAATACCGGGAGAAGAAGCATGAGGCAAATCTTCCGAGAAACACGGACCGACAGGGGACCGCGTTGGGAGCGATGGGAACGATGCGAACGATGAGAACGATAGAAACGCCCACGTACTGGTATACTAAGGCGGCAGAGGCGTAACGTAACGTAACTCCTGTGATACGGTAATCTTTCGCGGACAGAGATTAGCCAAGGACGCACAGATAAACCATAACGATGTTAATACTCCTTGGTCTGCCGAGGCATCTCGCGCCACGGTAAACTCGAATATCGAGAAGATGCTGCGGGCCGCGGCGGCTGCGACGGCTGCGGCTCGTTGTTCCGGTGACCACGACGTCTGTCATTCGCCGTTCCCGTTTATCGTTTACCGTTTGCTGTTCGTCGTTTGTTGTTCGTCGTTTGTTGTTCGCCGTTTGCAGATCGCAAAGCGTGCAGAGTTGGTTTGTTCCGTGTTCTCGCGAAAACGGGGAAACGGGGACTGGAACGAACGCGGCGAGGGTTGAACCCGGTCGGAGAGCGTGTAAAGTTTTCTTGTTCGATGATACGGTTCGGGATACGGCTCCGCCACCTGCGCTACGTTTACGGAGGTGCTCGCATCGTGTCCTTTACAAACGTCGTTTTTTTCCGTCGCCTTGCCAAGGCAGCTGAACAATCTGCGCGTCCGCGAGTCCGCGCGTCCTCGTGCAGCAATAAGCGGCCGTACGGAGCGGCGGTGCGGTGGTGAGCCGTGTGTAACAATGTTCGTAGTCGACACACGGAATTGTTGGAACCGGGGTCGGTGATAAGAAAAAAAGCCGGTTATTTTCCCATGCGCGTTCGAAAACGGAAACTGAGTTGAGGCCAAAGTTGGAACGCGACAGCGTCGGTGGCGTTTCAAACGGTCTGCGTGTACGTGCATACGTATGCGGGCGTTATCAGTCGAGGAGACAGCTCCTTTCGTCGACGAGGCGAGCGACGATGCGAGCGGCGCGAGCGGTGCAAACGGCTCAAACCTCGTTCGAATCGTTTGCTGGCCGATGCCGCGTTTTCCCGAGGGAAGGTCCTGCTTCGAGGAGAGTGCTGCGGTCGAACCGCGAGTCCCATAGGATCGAAAACCGCCCCTAAAACGCCCCCGACGAGCACGCGCACACGCCAGTTCTTATCTGCACGGACCAGACGCGACTGGTTGGTTCGGCCGTTTGTTTCGGCCGCTTGACAAAACATCAAAATATAGAAATATCCTCTTAGCCGGACATCCTTTCGCGACCGCATCCCTCCGACGAGTATTTCTCCCATCAATTCCAAACTGCAATGAATACACCGAATAGGATCCAGTTTCCGCGCCTGTCCCAATTTCTCGGATTAAAACAGTATATGAAAAGAAAAATTTTATATATAAAAATGATCTATATTTTCCTTCATTATGATCACTTATCAATATATAAGATTCAGGGAGAGATATCAATTTATATATAAATCTTTTCTTTTTCTATACGTTTCTAGTCCGGGGATACGAAGGGGATACTAGTCGAAGATGGGAGATTGGAAGTCGTAACTAAATCGCAATCAGGTCTACTTTGACGTCGCAAAAGCTCCGCGAGCTAATGCCATCTGTGACTCTCGATTCGAACGACTCGACGGAATTCGTCGTAATCGCGACCGTGGATCCCAGCTGGATGATTCTCATTGAAAGACCGGTACGTTTCGGATCCCCCGCGTCTCCTCTCGCATGTTCGTCGTCTATATCGGTTCCCTCAGGTGTAAATTCTTGTTATCGATCGATGCTGTATCGTCGACGGGGCGATGTATCACCGATCGGATCGAACTCGTTGCGTAATCCGGTTCGATCCGATGCGTCGACGGAAACGAATTCGCAGCGGCGCTCGTACCGTGAATTTTTTGTAGGTTTCGGGATAACTAGGTACACGGATCGTAAACGGTCGATGCAGGACGAGCAAAGCATTCCCATAAACTAATAACGAGGCAAATATTTGTAGATGGCCTTTCCGTGGGGCTGTTGTTGGTAGGTCTTGTAGGTCTCTCTGGGTTGGTCGCGCGCGACACGCGTATTTCCAGTTTGTCTCTTGTTTGTTACGCAGCTTTGCCGAGAGGAAGACCACGCAGGTCAAGCAATAGCGACAATTTCGTTCCATGTACATACAAGTACGTCGCATTGTGGACACGTTGTCGGCCGAAAAGAAAAGGGTGCGTTCCGGTAGTCCGGTCAGGAGGTTAATCCCGATGGAAATCCCAACGGCCGATTTTCGTTTTCAGCGATTCTGTTTTTACGTTTCGCGTTGCGTTGATTCTCGCATCGCTTCACGCGTTTCATCTTCGTACGACTCTCTGTTTCGTTTTCTGCTTCTCTCGAAGCTGGCTCGATCGTGGACCAGAAATCGTTAGATCGCCGGGGAAATTTGAGCAGAGCAACTGCATCGGTTCTCTCTTTTTCGCGCGGTTTCTTTCTCCTCTCTTGACAAACGTAGATTTTGTTATCGCCACGGGACAGGAGTCCGGCAACGAAACCGGATGTCCGCCCGCGCAGGATGTGACGTCAGAACTGCTGTTCGCCGGCAGGCCAACGAGTACCGTAAACCTGCCCACCCGCTTGCTATTGCTTGCCATTGCTTGCTATTGCTTGCCTGCTTGCCTACCCGCTCGTCTCGGCCGTCCGTTTGCTTGCTTGCTTGCTTGCTTGCCTGCCTGCCTGCCTGCCCGCCTGCTTGCCTGCCGCCCGCTTGCCTGCACCGCAAACAATTTCCATTTTCTCTCTATTCTTTCTAATCTCACCCCTCCGCGCTTGTTCTTTCCTTTTTTTCTCTCTCTTCCCTTCTCCCCGCGTTGCTTTCGATCGCACGCGAGAGATCGTCGATTGTCGCATGCCGTGAACGTGGATTTACTTTGCCGCTCGAACCGATGACGCGGCAGTTTTACAATTGTTCGTGGTTTAAAATAGAATTCGATTTCTCGAATTTGTTTAGCTTCGACTCCCGAACGGTACAGTTTCGAACGAAATCCGTGTACGTGGAACGAACGCGGGGCGATCCTAGCCCGTCACCGCATCGAGAACCATCCCCATTAATCTCTCGACCGTGTAGTAAACACAAAGTCTTGTTTGTAGAAAAACAAACGAGTGACCAACGGCTGCGGTACGGGTTCTCGAGGTTGCTCTTATTTCTCGGTTTTCCTTGATTCCCCTGATTCTCGGATCGCACAGTACCGACTCGCGCGAACACCGCTTATTTGTTTGGTTTAGCTGGTACGTGTTGGCGAGGAGTTAGTCGTTGGTCGATGGTCTTTGGTCGTTGGGCGTTGCTCGTCCAGAGAAAATCGGTCGCAATAAGAACCTTCTGCTCGGTAAACACTGCGAGAGACCCGATGTTCATCGAATTGCCGAAACGTCGAGCGTATCAAACGTTTACCACAAGATATCGTGGTCAAGACTCGATCTTCCTGATAATACGATTTCGCAACGTGGTTGATCGACCGACTGGCACGATGAACCAATCGATTTTTTTCGTCGCCGCGTGAAAAACACGGTGAGCCGCTGCTTAACGCGACATCGAAAATCACGAGTGGAAAGTGTCGAAGAAAGAGGGAAGAGAAAGGATGGAAGAAGGGAAGAAAAACTAGCGTATCGAACGAAACTAATAATCGATTCTCGTTCGCAGCTGCGACTCTGGGGACCAGAAAATTAACTCGAAAGTCTTCCAAGCTTAATACCCCATTACGCCCTCGATGTGAATATAGTGGGGCACCGCTGACGACCTCCGACCCTTTGACGACTGATTTATTGCCGTTCCCCTCTTTTCACTGCCTCGCGCCTTCTCTATCTCTCTCTCTTTCTCTCTCTTACTCACTGACACACTCGCGCGCGCATACACTCACTGGCGCACTCGCTCACCCACTCGCTCTCTCATTCTCCGTTAGCAAACCTTACACTCGAGCTCGTAGACGAGCCGGGCAGCCAAGTTCCTGCCGAGTTACCTCAGACTATTAGTTTAGCTGATTCAACCTGGCGATCTCTATGGTACGCGCAGATTTAAGGCTGTCGCAATACTCGAATATTCGGGCGACCCGAAATTGGTATAACAGAGCGGCTCGAAAGAATAGAGTAGCTCGAATTGTTTCTAGCGGCCTGAACGATCCTAGGGTATCGTACATGTTTCTGATATTAAGAATAAAAGAATTACACAGAGATAACGAGAAAAAAGAGAAGGTATGCTGAAAAAGATGATAAAATAAAGAGAAGTATATGTACTGTTTATACGCGCGCATAAAAAGAAGCATTATTAGCTGAAATATTCGTGAAGCTGTGCGAAAATATCCTGGACAGTAATTAAAAATATCTAAAATAAAGCAGTAATATGCACAATATGTTTATTCTACACGAAATACAGTTTATTTGAATCACTCAGGACGCTCAATCATAACGAGCCACTTGAAATAGTCCAAACTGTTCGCTTACTTTCGAGCCGCTCGATCTTTTTTCGAGCTACTCGATTTTTTCAAGCCGCTCGATCTTTCGAGTTCTCGACGGATCGATTATCCGAGTCTAGTAGCACCCGACTTTTCCTTTTGGAGTACTCGACAGCTCTGACGCACGTGTACCTGTCCACGGAAACGTATCGCTATCACTTCTCGCATAACGAACATGATGACAGTAATCTGTATTGTCGCATCATTCATCGAATTTGCGCGACGTCTAAAAATCTGTGATCTACATAAAATATATGTACCAGCCCTTGTCTTTTCCTTTGGGTTTAATGTCGCATCGACTGCAAGGTCATTAGCGATAGAATCTGTGTTAGCTTTCACTGTTAAATTTCGTTGCATAGTTGGGTTTCTTTAAGGTAACATGGTCTTCAGAGGGCAGAAATTATATCGGTCTTCGTCTGCTAGGTTAAATCTTTTCGATTCGTAGAGTAGATGGGCTGTCGATATTAGGTTAATATTATTATTATATATTATTAGGTTCATATAATATTATTATTATATATTATTAGGTTAATATAATATTAGGTTAATATAATATTACTATATAATATTATTAGATCGATATTAGCAAATTGGTGGTTCTGCTTATTAAAGTAGATGTTTTGCGCGAGTCTCTCGTTCGCGCGAGTAGCAATGAGAAAACAGGATAAAAGGACTTCGACGGCGATCGAAGATATTTGCCTACGAGAATTAGAAGCAACCGAGCCAGAGAGATTCAGTTTCCCGTCGTCTCTGTTTCTTTTACGATCGTGGATCGCAACCCACCCGTACGCAACGGTGTAGATCCACGGGCAACGGATTCTCGTAAAAACTAATGGTTTCGAACGGCGATTCCCGCCGACGACGTCCACGTCGGGGTGGCGCTTAACCGTATTTGGAATTTGAGAAGAGAAGGTCCTCGGTCGGGGGAGGAGTGACGAGGGACGAGGGACAAGAGACGAGCGTGCGCTGTCCGAGGGTGAGAGGATAAACGAGGAACGAGTCGAACGAGAAACAGAGAAAAAACGTGTCACGTAGCACGATTAGTTCTCTTCTCTGGTTACGCCACGCAGTCTGCGTTTCGTTGTTTCGCAGCTCGTAACGCCAGACATTCTTCGCGGGGCTGCAGAAAACGAACCCTGTTTACTGTCGCAACCACCGTGCGTTACACTTCACAGGAACTCGATCAGCTGTCCCGAACAATAACAAAATGACGTTACCGAAATATTAGATCGAGTCGTGCATAACTTCCGATACAATTAGGTAGTAGAATCTACTGTATATAGACAAGAGTTCAAAATAAATGAATTGAAAAAAAGCAAAAAAAAAAATAAATAGAGAAGAATAAAATAAATATCCGATAATAGACGGAAGTTATTTACGATGACGCGACCTAATATATTCGCGTTGCGTACCATTTGTTTTTACGAAGAAACCGTTCCACGTCAATACGGTCCTTTATCCTCGAAGCTAGAGATGAAGGGTAACAAGTGACAGGTTGCGAGTGGTGGTTGCGCGTCGACGTAGTTCGGCAAAGGGTCGCCCCGATAATTGACAGTGCCCGGAGATTCATGGCCCATTTTTCTTTTTTTCGAGACTCCATGCTCCAGGCCGTTCAGGCAGTTAATGGTGGCCAAACGAATACAGGGCCAGGGATGGACGATATTCGACCGCTGGAAAAAAAGAAGACAGAAACCCGATACGCATTCTCGTGGTTGCCAGAATAGAGGAATAACATTTGACTCGTTCGTACGATTGCGTGGAAAGCGAGATCCCATAGAAAAGCATACGCTTGATCAGAAAACTGCGAAACAGATTCGAGGAGTTCCCGTCGCGTTTTCGTATCATGTGGATTCATTTCCGGTACGGTTTATGGCTCGCGGCGTACCTTTCTGGTATCCTGTCGGTCCGTAAACGAAACACCCATTCTCCACCCGTGCTACTCGAACGGTCGGTATTGTTTCCACCTCGGGCTTTGTCGCTAATGATCCAACCACGGTCCGTGTTTTTTTCGTTCCCTCTCATCCTCCCCTTGTTCTCCACTTATCCCTCCCCCCTTCCAAGTGCAAGCAGGCCGTTTTAATATTTACCTTGCTTCCTTCTTTTGTCGGAATTCGCCCTTGTACGGGTCGCATCGTCGCATGTAACCGCAGTAAAATGCTCGAAGTGCAGCGAAGGTTCGCCCGAGGTTTCCTCGTAGCTCTACGAAAACGTTGTTCTTGCAAGCTTCGTAACCGTCGCCGCGATTCGCTTAGGTGTTCTCGGTATTTAACCCTTTCGCACCGAAATATGCATAATACATATCCGAACAGGATACGAGCGCGTTATCTACGTGTTCTAGATTTTGGATGATCACATTTTAGCGCGAGCCCGTCGGAGCGTAAGGGTTAAGCGATCGCGCGACGGATACGGTGGATCACGAGGCATCTACGAATTTCACAGTTTTCAGATTCGTTCGGAACAACGTCCAAGATAATGGAGAAGAGAGTGGTGGAGAGAGTAGAGATAAATAGGGGTTACCGACCCCTTGCCTTCCCGCTCCCTCGATCGCCGCCGACTGCACAACGTACAACTTCGCAGCTATTTACGCAGTCACGCAACCACACAATCGCACAACCCTCGTCATCGTCGTTGCCCTAAAGCCTTTTCTGCTCGCTTTCGACAGTCTTGCGCGTCTCCTTCATCATCTT
>CM052168.1:6871055-6943380 GCA_028455555.1 Augochlorella aurata | reverse complement strand
CGTTACTCGTTACTCGTTACTCGTTACTCGTTACTCGTTACTCGTTATTCGTTATTCGTTATTTGTAATTTGTAATTCGTAATTCGTAATTCGTAATTTGTAATTCATAATTAGTAATAGATGTTTCGTTTTATCGACGAGTAGGGCAACCAGCGATGGTATCGTCTTGTCTCGTCGCATATCAGCGTTAGATCGTTCGATCGACTGCGGTCTATAAGACTAGTTAAGTTCTTCAGTCTGAGCTAGGTCGAACAAGAAACGAAGCGGTGCGATGCGCCGTGGTTCGAAGTCAAGGAATCAAGCAACGGGAGACGAGCTCTTTTTACAAGCCATTAAGTTCAAGACGAAGAATGATTTAAGGGCTCGCGGCCCTCGATCTCGACCAATGTCTTAGTTGCTGTGAAGAAACCGTTCCTCTATAAGTCTATACTTTATACTCCATGTCATTCGACCGTAACATATTACCGATCGTTTGATACTGATTCCAGCGCGTTTCCCAATTATTTGGCAACTATACTAGGCGTTTAAAAATAATAAAGATTAAAAATTCAAACGGTCGACTGGATTATCTTAGATTTACCGATGCTGTCGCTTTGCATCGGACAGCAACACGCCGCTGTGTAAGCATTAGCACTAGCATAAGTAGAAGCACAAGGAAACAACGCGTGCAAGCGAGAGAAAAGGGCAATGCGAAGTTACGCGAGGGCAAGGTGGGTGGAACGGACTGCAACTTTTCTAGAGCTTAGGGCCTGGAGCCTCGAAGGACGAGGCGCGGGGGAGATTGGACCCAGAGGGGAGAATCAAAGAGGTCGAGATAAAGAAGCTATTCAATCTCTGAAAATCTCGTCGTAAACCGCATCGATACGCGCCGTCTGGTCGCTCGCGCTGTGGATAACAGAGAGTGTTTTTATGGGACCAAGAAGATAAGAGGGCCACCTTTGGCCTCGATGTACTAAACGTCTTCCGCTCGACCAGCGAGTCGGAATCTGCCGCTACTGTTTCTATATAGTGTAAACCCTCTTTCGTTCGGTCAACGATACAAATCGAATCGAAGACAGGTCCTCCGCTCGTTCAATTTTCGTATCGTTGGACAGTCCGAGCAAACTCGTTTCTTCGTTCGCTCGTCGATTCGTAGATGGGACGCTCGGATAAAAATGTCGTCGAAATTTTGACGCTGTGTAGTCCAGTTTCGCAACGCGGGAGAAACGAAGATGGTCGGCTGCGGCTACGATCGAGTATATTCTTGGTTCGAATGATTAATTGGGGTCGCGGCACCTCGGCGCTGCGTCTCCACGCTCGGCGCTCCGCATCTCGTCACCGAAACGTTCGAACCGCGTGCAACAATGGAGTTTTCTCTTCGGTAAACCGACGCGATCGGTTCGAGTACATCGTTCTCCTCAACGCGTGTGTTTACGTCGCACGCCTGCCAATTTCTACCACTTTGTTCTAAATGCTGATCGCCGTTGAGCGACTTCTTGCTGGTCGTTCGAGGACGGCCAGGTTCTGGGACTTTTCCTGACGAATCTTTTGTTTTTCTCATAGAATTCGCCCTGAGACGAGCTGTCAGATAATTCGGCGAACCTGACCTCTCCAATTCGATTAGGTAACGTCAATAAGGTCGTGTGAATGTTAAACGGCCGATACAATGGGTGGCCTTTGTGGAAAGATACCGTCGATTGGCTCCAGAGTGTTACCGGTATAGTAAAAATAGAGACTCGAGTTGCCTTGATTCATACATGTGTTATACATGTCTGTATGTACGTTATATATTGTATATTATATGTATCGTGTACTATGTATTTCAAAAACATTACGTCTGCCTGGCGAGATGGCACGGTTCCATGCGAAACGGTGGCGAACAGATCGCGCAGGCACGATCGATCGGATTACAGAACAGTCGACGAGAAAGTTAGGGAAAAAATCAATCCAGTAAAATGGGCGTGATCGAAGTTCGCATATTATACAGGGTGAAGCACGGAACGCGATTAACTTAATTTATTTTGTGTCTCGATTGGAAATCTTTTGAGCTAAAATAACACGGTTTCAGGAGAGGTTTAAGATCGTTGTCCCAATTTTTTGTCAACTCCTTTTTTTCTGTAGTTATCAAGGTTTTTTATACGTAGATCTATAATTTTTCCTGTTTTAGATTCGAGAAAAACTATACGTTACGATGCTTGCCGAATTCGTCTCACCATCCCCTAAAAGATAGGTGCGAGGAAATTGTAGGTCAGCCTACAAAAAACTGGAGGTGACCTTGACAACTCAGGAAAAAAGGGTTGACCAAAAATTTCGCACAATAATGTTAAAGCTCCCCTCGAACCACGTTATTTTAGCTAAAAAAACTTCCAATCGAGCCATCGGCAGCAGAATAAATTAAGATCACGTTGCACGGTCCACCCTGTATACCACGTAGGTTAGTCGAGTGACCTATGGTCGATGTTGCTGTCATCGGCTGACCCATGATGATTAAAAATAATAATTTTTATCGTTCGACAGTAGCATGCTTCGGGCAACATTTTTTGCTTTCTCTTTCGATCTCCGAAAACGTTGTTGGTCTCGAGGTTTTGCCATCCTTGACTCGGTCGGTCGAGTCCAGGCTGCGGACACGAAGGCCCGTTGCGACGAAACGGGATGAAACTCCAACGCGCGAATAAGCTGATCGCCGGCAGGCAAAATCCACGAACGCGAGCGACTGCCGGCGAGCAACAGATAACGAGGAGAAGTTATTTTTGTAACGTATCGGCTGGCAACAGAGTTTCTTCGCGTCGTTTACGCTAGACGCTCGCAAAAATAATAATTGCTCGATGCTTGTTACAATTGAAGCGAATAATGAACGTTTTCGCGACATCTCTGTTTGTTGCAGAAGCGTCGTCGCTGTGATTAAAAGCGTTTGAAGCGTTTCAATCCCGCGCGAAGAAAGGATCAGGCGCACGGGTTCGTTCCGAATACGCGCTGTGCCTCGTCGGCTGTATCAATCATTTCGCAGCTCCATCGAGATATGTGAACAGTGCAACGGTATCGAGGACTGCGAGGAAGGCGGATACGATCGGTAGGATCGTAAGGAACAAGGACGAAGCAGTGGACTAAGGAAACCAGACATTCTAGGGAGACGCGACAGATTTCGAGGTAATCGCCGTTCGTCGAGAATGGTTGCGAGTAGAACGACTACTTGAATGGCTGCTTGAACAGCTCCTTGAACGGCTACTCGAACGGCTGCTCAAACAGCAACCACTGCAACGACAACTATCGTACGAAAAGTATGGAACCGAAGAAGGCGGGGACAATGTGGGCGTGCTGGAGGCGGGACAGCAGGATATTGAAAATGGCGCGATCGTATAGCCGAGCAGCGCAGAAGCGGTAGCTATCGCCTCTTCTGCCTCTTCTGCCGCTTCTGCTGCTTCCGTCGATCGTAGCAACGATATACGAGACTTTCGTTACGATTTACCCTCGAACACCTACGTTCTTCCGACCCTTCCGAAAGGTCGGAATACCGAGAATATACAATCGTTTGCTATCGTTTTACGACCCAGCTGGGAGACTCGAACAGTTTGTTCTTGACCTCCCGTAACACCGATTACCTGAATTTAAAACGAATATTCCTATTGCGTTTACGCGTTCGTGGCGCGCGACATTCGAGACGCTCGAGTAATATTTTAACGTTACAGAATTATCGCACTGATTGCGAATGAATTATTCCTGGTACAAAATTCGAATTGTGACGAGAGCTTGGCTAGTGTAGAGCAACGCAGCAATAATTAGTATCGCGATCTTGTACCGCGTCACGACCGCGATCACAACCAACAGGATAGATTTCAGCAATTGCAATTGCAGTAACAATAGCAATAGCAATAGCAACAACAATAACAATAGCAAACAGCAATAACAACATCAATAGCAACGGAAAGAACGACACCGGCAAGAAAACCACCACCACCAGTAGCAGCAGCAGCAGCAACACCACCACCACCACCATTGCCATCACCATCGCCGCCGCCACCACCACGAAGAAGAGTAGCCGAGGCTGCAATTCGCCGAGCCAGGGGCGAAAGAAGCAAAGGTTCCATAGGGAGGGGATAACCGGCAAAGCGACGGAGGCTCTGCGCTGCCGCAGGGAAATCGGTACGGCAGTCACGCGCCTCGCTCGACGATGAATCGTTACGGTACCGAAGCGCTCTCGCCAACCGCGACCGACCACCACCACCCCCACCATCACCACAACCACCACCACCATCACCGCCACCACCATCAGCACCATCATTTGCAGACGGACACGACCCAACATACCGTGCTTTCTTCGTCGAGTCATCGTCACTTGGAAGAACAGGAGTCGCAGTCGCAATCGCAATCACAATCGCAATCGCACACGCAATCGCAACCCTCTCAGGCACAGTCGCAACAACCGCAGTCGCAGCAGCAACAGCAACAACAACAACAACACCATTACGAAATTGATCACGAGGACGTCGAGAGGGTTAGCGGGATCGCGACGAACATGAGGGGCGACCGGACTGATTACACTTTGGGAGTGTTCCCGCCTTTAAATACCTCGAGAGGTGCGAACGGTGGCAACGAAATCGGAGCGACGGATCATCAGAACCATCACCATCACCATCATCACGTCCAGCAGCAGCAGCAGCATCATCATCATCATCAACAGCAAGAAACACAACACCATCACCATCATTTGGAAGAAGTTTTAACCGACGATGGATACCTTCAGCATCAGATACGAGGAGGCGGAGGAGGAGAAGGAAGTGGTAGTGGAACAGGAGCAAGAGGAGGAGGTAGAAACGGAGGCAGTGGTAGTAATAGCGGCGATGGTATCGTTGGCGGCGGTGGCACTGGTTGTGGAGCAGGAGGTGGTAGTGGTGGTTCCGGAGGAGAAGGAGGAGGTGGCGGTGGAGGAGGAGGAGGAGGTGGATCGCCGACTTTGCGTACTGGTAGCTCGCCAAGTTCCAGTCGGAGTCCGCACGACGATCAAGGACTCTCGTCGCCGAATCGTCAAGGACACGCGGATGGTGGATACAGCCCGAACGAGCAAGTCCGACAATCCTACCCTCACTTGACAGTTATGCAGCCTCCCTCTTCCGTGCAAGCCAATCACGGTTTAGTTCAGGAATCCGATCGGGTTTCCGATCAACTGTACATGGAGTCGATTTACGCCCACCAAGCGGCCACGACGACCCATCACCATCAAGAACACGATCAAGGACCGCCGACACCGCATTCGCCCAGCGGACCACTTTCCAGGTTAGTGCATTTACGTTCGGATCTAATTTCGAAAGTTTCTTCTCGATCATCGGGCGCGAGAATGTGGCGAGCGCGCGCACGCGCGTAGACGTAGGTAGTATCGATATCGGTATCGACCATCGTGACACGGTGCGAGTTTTCGCGGTCGTTGCGATCCAAGCCTAACGGTCGAAGGGAATACGGTACGGGGATGTTCCGCACCGTGCCTCCAACAACACCCCCCAACGTCCCGCATCGTTCCGGTCGGCTTTGCTCTCCGTGTTCCTAAGCTTGTATGCGTAGGCGATACAAAACCGAAAATAAAACCAAACCGACGCGCGACCATGGAAAACAGTGCGACGCCTCTTCGGCCCTATGCTAACAATTTTGTGAAAACGAACACCTTTCCTGTTTACCGATTCGTCCTGGATACGAGTCGCGCCCCCTTTGGACTTTCGCTATCGGACGCGTGGTTATAGAGTCCGTCTCGAGCGAGTCGTCCCCGACTCTCTGCTCCGATCTTCCGTTTCTCTCGGTTTTTCTATTAGCAACCGTTCATTGCATATATATATATATATATATATATATATATATATATATATATCGCTATCCGTTTATCGGTCGCAATGCGCGAATTACGAAAAACTTTGAGAAATCGATTCGCGCTAGAAACGATTCGTTGTCAGGCGGCCGCGCTAAAGTTTCGATAAGAGTGTATTGACCGATAGAGATGATTTCTCGTTTGCCTCTATCTTACCAACTAGCGGAAAACGGAGCCGGAGCGATCTACGTGAGCGAGTATCGCGAACGTGTAATACGAACGATATTGCGGACGAGCATCGTGGACGCAAGAGTTTGCTGCGCACGATCGTGCACGGCGCACGGGCCACGACCTCCGAATTTCGATATCCCATGTTCGGATGCGGAGGACGATCCAGTTTTCGTCTCTTTTTTTTTGCAATGTATTTATCTCAGCCAAGAGCGATTAGCAACGAACGATTCGATGACGCAAAACATTTGCCGTCCATCGGCGACCGTCGCGTAACCTCTCCACGAGATATCTTGCCTTTCCAGTTATTTTCGTACTCGTCCAGTTTTCCTCTCTGACAAACGTTCGCTCGACTTTCTTTCGCCGGTTCGACGTTCTCTTTTACGCTCGTGGCTGCGCTCTCAAACGCGTTTCTTCGATCTCGGCCCACCGTGCTTTTCCGTTGACGCCGTGCTACATCAACAACGTTGTATATTAATTAATCGACCCGCGTTTATATTTGACGGGAACGAAACCGGCCGATAGCGAAAGAGAAAGAGAAAGGAGGGAGGGGGAGGGGGCGAGAGGGATACTGTAATCGCCGCTCTTTAACGCGAACTTTGTCGTGAATCATCCGAGGGTTTACAGTCCGGAAAGGTCGTATACATATACCCATCGCGTTCCAAGAAAGCTTTTGGTATCACGTGACGTCATGAAGCGATCCTGAAACGGATTTCTATTTGAACGAGTCGCACCGTTAGCGTGGCGGCTTTTTGAGAGTTGTTGTTACGCTTTTCGAAAAGAATCGGAACGCGACGTGGACTACGACATGGCCTACTGTCTGACCACGGGCCACGGGTCGTTGAAAGCGCGATCCCGATATCGCTCGTTTCTCCTAAACGACTGAAGAGATACATCGAGTCGGATTTTTTATTGGACTTTTTATGGGATTTTTCAACGATTTTTTCAGCTGCTTTATTCATCCAATTTTTCATTGGATATTCCATTGGTCTTTTCGTTGGATTTTCCATGGTATTTTTCATCGTTTTTCTCATCGGATTTTTCATCTGTTTTTTCATCCGTTTTTTTCATCCGTTTCTTCATTGTTTCTTTCATTGCTTTTTTTCATCAGTTCTTCGTCTGACTTTACGTCGGATTTTTCGTAATCGAATTTCCGATCCGTTCTCTGTTCGGATTCTTGATTAGAAGGCTTGGAGGTGATTACCGCTACGTTTGTACACGAGAAAAATGAAATGAATTTCTGCTTAGAGAAATATTCATAAGCGCGGGGACAAGAGATAATCGAAGGTGGGAGGTAGTAGACGAAAAAATGTGTAGTTAACAAGAAGGGACATGAACGCGCAAAAAAAGGAAAAGAAAGGGAAAAGAAAGAATGGAAAAGAAAAGAAACTAAGGAAGGGAGAGATCCCGTGGTAGGGGAAATCCTGAGCACGTTCGTGCCTCTACGATCGTATTTGCTTGGACGTTTCACGCACACTGTCCGATTATATTCCGCCCAGTTCGCGTCTGCTCGCTTCTGCTCGCGTCTGCTCGCGTCTGTTCGGTGACAGTTGCGCCGGATGCGCGGCTCGATATCGTTTTCAACTATTTTACCCTCGAGAGTTTTCTATCTTTTGGTTTATTCAGTTTTATTAGTCTCTTAGTCTGTTCGAATTCGAGTTTGCACTACCTTGGAAAACGACTCTGCGTGTCGGCGACGATACACAACACGGTACAAGTTACAAAGTATATAATATAGAATAACAAAATGTACAGAGTGAATCACAACTGGTGATTCTACGTGAAAAGCTAAGGAAAAAATGTTGTACAACATTTTTTTATCCGGGACTCCGTTTTTGAGAAAATCGACTTTAAAGATCGTTAATCTTTGTGAAGGATTTAGTTGTCCTCTATTCTTCTATCTCCGTCCGAGATGCTGTTTAAAAACATTGTTTATTGTACTGATTTAACCACACAGTATACAATGTTTGTAAACACAACTCTGGTAAAAGAATAGATGACAACTAAATTCTTCACAAAGATGAGAGAACGTCTGAGTAGATTTTCTCGACAACGAAGTCCCGAATAAAAAAAAGTTATATCAAGCTTTTATCTTTTCGAGTAGAATTAGCCCCTGCTTGGTTGTTCCATGAATTCCGTCTCACACTGTATATACGTAATAGAGTGCGACGCGATTGAAGAAAACAGAAGAACGATACGACGGTCGAACGGCTAACCGGGACGACGAATACATAGTTCAGTCGAAATTCTTGCAAGCGACATCGCGCAGTGAGTGTTCTTCCTTTTCCACTACAGTACCTGCTGTAAAAATTCTTCGTTACTCCTAGATACCTGATTCAAAATTCTCCCATATTTCGACGGCCGCTAACACTAAATCCACCGAGCTCTAAAATTGACCAATATGCGTTACTTCATACAATACTGCATTTGTTCAGATTTTTCGCGATTGTTATTACAACGTATGCTCCAATCAATAAATTCATTAAATCATTTCCTACAAAAGAGTTTGCTTAATTTCAATAATACCGAAATAAAAAGTTATTTTGAAGAAATTAATAATTTTAGTGTGCATGAACCTCGATTCGAAAATCGAGCCCTCTCACGGTCAATTCGCTTTGGACCCGCGTCTTCGCCCCCGATGCAACATGCCCGCGAAAGATCCACGTTGTACCATCTTTGTATCCGTCAGCCGTGATAAGAACGAAAGCAAAGTAAATGAAAAACCGATAACGTTCCGCGGCAACGGGGATCGTAAATAAATGAGCTAACAGTCTATAGTACGCGGAGGTGTGCCCGAAGGTAAACCAATCGATCGTCGATCGTCGATTGCAATCTAACAATGTGTTTATTTTTCGCACCCCATAACCCTACCACCCTCGCAAAGGATACACGCGTGTATGCGATCCGACAGCCGCGCGCGTTCCGATAGTTTTGCGCGATTTGCAGTTGGCACGAATCCGTGCCGACTCGATGGCGACGCATCCTCGGATCACGAATCTCGAGTTGTTCCGTACCTATCGTGAGAAGCGGCTTATCGGCTCGACAGATTCGGATAGCGGGATAGCGGTCCGGTAGCGGGGGCTATAACCTCGTCAACACCGACGTTAGGATTCAATTTCGCAAAATCTGCATTCTTCGCCAAACGTACCGACCTCTTTTCACCATCTCCGTCTTCTTCTTCTTCTCCTTCTTCTTCTCATCTTCTTTTACATATTCTATTACTATTACTATTATTATTACTGTTACTAGTACTATTAGTATTATTATTACTATTACTACTGTTATTAATATTAGTTTTGTTATTACTTTACTACTATTATTATATTAATATTAGTATTATTATTCTTACTACTATTATTAATATTAGTATTATTATTACTATTATTACTGTTATTAATATTAATATTACTATTATTATTACGATTAATATCATTACTATTAACTATTACTAATAACTATTGTTATTACTATTATTATTAACTATTACTATTACTAATAACTATTACTAATAACTATTGCTATTACTAATAACTATTGCTATTACTAATAACTATTGCTATTACTATTACTATTACTACTACTACTACTAATAACTATAGCTATTACTATTACTATCATTACCATTGTCATTATCATTACCATTATTATCTGTTACTATACCAGTTTTTCCCTCTCTGGAACACTTCCGAGTCGTCGACTTGATTCCAGAGAATACGGTCTTCCTCGCCACGCATATCTACGAACGCGTATCTAAAAGTCTAGAAGTCTAGAAAAGTACGCGTACGTGTACGTGCTTTGCACACTCAGGAGCCACCAATGGATCTCTCTAGTTGTAAATATCGATCGATGATACGATCTACTTGCCTTGATTTCTTGTTCGTATCGGGCGCATTGCGTCATCGTCTATAGTCGATCGTCTACAGTCTACACGTTCGGAGCACCGAGGATTCATCGCGTCGAGATGAACGCGTACGTCGCGAAACGATCGGGCAAAATGATTCGACAGAATAACGCCGATTTCGTTTCTTGTCTAATCAATCTAGCCGCTTTAAACGACGCTTACGATTAGGTGGTAGACGTTGTACGGCATTTAGCGCGTGCTACCTCTTCCGGTTGCTGTCCCATCCTCGGCGACGCTGTCTTAATGGCCTACAAGAGAAGCGGTTGCACCTGGTGTACCTAGATACTTGGAGTCTACGGGTCGTGGATCGCGTGTGCGGGTAAAGGGGGACGGACGACGCGGAACCGAAACTATTAACGTCCCGATCGATCGTGATTTATCAGAATTACGGGACCGCCGTTACAATTCGAGGCTCGCGCTTCTCGAGCTTCTCGCATATTTCGCCATCGATCGGCAAACGGCGAGCGTGAACCGCGAAGGTCGAATTTGCACGTTTGTTATCGATGTTTCGGTTACGGCGAATGTCGTTCTTCGAGCTGCATCGGTTCAAAGTCGTTCCGGGAAATTTCTGAAAGCGTTCGGCGAGCACGTACCGATTGATTCGTACGTGTTCAACGAGTCGCGGGAAGCACCAAGGACGCGCGCGCGTCCGTCGTTTTAGTTCGCGGCATGCTCGCTATTTCATTCCGCGATCGTCGCGATCGTCGCGATCGTCGCGATAAAAGTATGGTCGCGGTCGCGATCGAAGCTCGATACTCGCCGCGGGAATCTAGTCGTGAGCCAGAACTGGACGTCGTCGATAGGTTGAAACGGAACGGAGGAGGTTACTTCGCGAAATCGTGTACCGCAGGCTTGCGCAACGATCGACGAATGAAAACGGTGACCGTGTTCGCACCAGCGTACGTTTCCTCGGCTTCGAAGCGCGCCTCGGGATGGACTCGGAACGGTTCATGCCGTCGATTTCAGGTATAGCGGCCGTCGCGCCGCTGCTAATGGTAACGGTAACGGCTGCGGTAATCGAGAGACGGTAATGCTAATGGTAATGGAGTAGTTGTGTTCTCGGTAGTTACTAGGAAGGAAGGGAACATCGAAAAACGTCCTGTTTTGGCACGCGCCCGCATTCACGGACCGATGAATCGCGGAGAACGGTTCCCGTTTCCGGCCTCCCGCGGCGGAACATTAGCCGCGCAACTCGTCGCCTGGTTTTCTACCACCGAGTTCGTGCCGTGTTGGTCGCGCGTTTGCTTGTTCTCGCGGCACTGCGGAGACCAGAAACGTAGTCTTCTTGCGGAGAAAATACAGATCGGGACGTGACGGAACAAGATCGATCGTGACAAAACGTGACGAGACAATGAAGACAATGCCGCGTGTATCCGCGCTTCCACGTACACCCCCCTCCAAAAGTATTAGGACGTTTACAAAAAATTAGATAAATATGAAAATCCGATATAAAATTGTTACGACTTGAAAAATTGAAAAATTTCGAAGTTAATTATAGTAAACTGTAACAAGCACGTAAATATATTTTATGTTGTAATAAAAATATCGCCAATTTTATGAAAGAAAAAATTTTCTCTTCGTTTTCGAATTACTTTTTGCACTAATTTCGGTATCCGTTTTGTTAGTTTCTCTATTGTTTCTGATACTCTTTGGTTCCATGCATTTTTTAGTATGCTTCACGTATTAGGAAAATATATTAGGCGTGGCGTACCGAGCGAAGGTATGATATGTACTCTGGAGTCGAATTCAATGAAAACAAAATGCAATAAATGGATAAATTAATCGCATAAGTGACACTTTACCGACCGATAGCGGTTGAACGTCCTCTCCACATCTCACTAGTCGTTCGGCTATAAACAGTTCAGCTTTATTGCTTTTTATATTATTCGCTTTCTGTTATCATAGAGTGACTAAGTCTAATAACATATTTATATTTTCATAACATTAGCATTAAACAATATTTATATCATCTATTGCATTTTTTGTATTTTATTTATTTTATTCGAAAGGTGACTAATATTTAAAAAATTATATAATTACAATAATATAATCTTAGCAGACTTACCTGAATAATAGATAACAAATTATTGGTTGCGGATCGGTAAGCGTTGGACACAAAAAGTCAATTAACAGGCTACCGATCGACGAAGTGTTAATGTGTACTATCGACAGTATGATGATAATGTATTATATACCGAATTGTAATAAATTACAATTTATACTAAATAAGCAGGTATCCTGATACCTTTGGTGGAGGTGAACTCGCTGGCGTCCATTACACTTCTCGCGTACGCATATTATTGTTCCAGTCCTTCGTTGTATCGTACGATGACCGGCGTTGGAACGATCATGGCTGGGAGCGGCGAAGGAACCGGAAGCGCTTTCTCACTTCCATATATGGCAAACAGCCCCACGGAATTGACCGGATCGCCGCAGCAGCTTTGGAACATGCAAAGTAAGTCAGATTAATTCGAAGGGAGACGATCTTGGATCGGATTCGCCGAATTGATCCGCGATACAGAGGTAAACTCCGTAGTCAACAACGTGTAATGAACGAGGACGTTTGAAACGATAGCGTTGGCCACGAGTATATCCGGACTCTCGGAGGATTACACCGGCAGTGGGAAGTCGTCCGGCAGCGTATCGACTCATCAGACATTACCGGGTTTCTCGCAACCGTTTTGCGTTCGACCTAGTCCGAGAGGGTACAGCCTTTACCAGACACAGCAGAGCAATGGGAGCGCCGCCGCCGCCATGGACACTTCCTCGACATGGAACTACCCTTCTTCGAACGACCCTCTGATGCCACAATACGCGACATCCACCAGACAGCAATCCGTGAATTCGCCGACGACTCCGACGCAGCACCAACTGACCGCTTCCGCGGGTCTCGGAACCAGTAAGTATCTTTCACATATTTACGACAATTACAACTCGATTCAATTTTTTTTCATTGGTTGACGGTCGATCAGCAGGTCATGCCTCCGTGGCGTTACGCGGTGACCCGTCCCGCACCCTCCTGTGTCGTCCCTCCTGTCTCATCTCGTCTCGTCTCTCTCGAGCGGCTCGAAGCGAAGCAAAGCTCTGTTTGCAGCGGCGGCGCGCCTTCTCCGTCTCTGCGCTCGTTCACGCGATCGCGCTCGGAGAACGATTCGTCTCGCCTTACGCATTACGGACGCGGACCCTCGGTCCTTCGAAACGCGATAAATCGTAAACGATTCGAAGAAACGCGATCGCGAACGAAGACGCGTACGCTGTATCGTGTTGCACGGATCGTAAATAACGAGAAAAGGATTCGATCGGTTTCCTCTTTCTGGCCTGCCCGCGAACCTCGACGGACCCACCGAAACGCCCGAAACGCGTCCCTCTAAACTAATCCTGTGCTGCCGGCGATGAACCAAACGATTGTTCTACGAGCACGGAGAAATGTCCTGCGCGCACAGTTTTCCGTTTCCACGGTATCGTCGATACCCGCAAACCCTGACCTAGACAATGCTCGTTTCTAATCTAGTTTTGTCTACGCGCGATATACGTGAAACGATAATAGGTCTATCTCCCCGTATCTAGCTGTTTCGGAAGCGCGAATTTCAGATAATCTATAATCTCGCTAATAGATGGATTAATCACCGTACTTTCTATCGAAAGATGAAAACCGAACGCGTTTACTGTCGTCGAAACCACGGACGAGAATTCAGAGTCCTCGAAGTTCCACAGACCCGTAGAGACGCAGACCCATTAGAGCTCGGGTCGCGTGACTCGCAGCGACGCATCAACAGACTTCCCTGTCCGTCGGAAAACTCGACGGCGGTGAACCTCTTCCGAACGCGTCGGGTATCTGCGGTTTCCATGCCGCACGGGTTTCTTTGAGAGTCGAGGGGGCGTGAGGGCAAAAGAGGGTACATGCTCTTCGCTCTTGACGCATCGTCGTTAATCGTCGTTTCGAGTGGCTGTTGCGCGTGTCTCTGGTTTCGATGTCAAGCTCCGTCGCGCAGTGCCGCGTCGTTTCCATTTTATTCCTAGTTCAGACTAAGTGCCTCTTGCTGCGTCGCATCCGCGTATTGTTTCTCTTCCAGATGAGTCTCGCCCCATCGAGCGCGTCTCTCCGACGTTGTTCCTGTTTGGAGTTCATGGTTTAGGCCAGTTTCTGTGCCCACGGATTAAAAACATATAGAAAAAAAAAGTTTTCTACATAGAAATTGATACCTCTCGCTTAATTTTACATAGGTAAACTTAATAAAATATAGATCATCAATTTATACGTAAAACTTTTCTTTGTTTCTATATTAATTCGTGGAAGCGGAAATTGGGGCATCTCCCTATTCGGTATTGTTTCCCGATGCCAGTTCTCGGTGCACGGTTTACAGCGTATCGACACTCCGTTTCGTGACTGCTGTCATTGTAGGACGGAATCCTCCCTTATCTTCCGTTCCTTTCCCGCTCTCTTTACTTCTGGCTCCGGCTCTGGCTCTGGTTCTGGCTCCGGCTCCGCTTCCCTGTGTCTGCCTGCGTGCCGACATTCCTCGTAACTCGGTTTCTCGTGTATATCGACCCCCTCCCCGCCGCCCTTACCGTCGCGACTCTCGTTCGACCCTTCGTCTTCGTACGGCTCTCTTCGTTCCTCTTGCCACTGACGAGGTAATTCGACTCTCCTATTCTCATTCCTCGTTGCTTCGTCATATTCCTCGGAGGTCTCGGACGTCGCCGGTTGAATATACGGTTACGAAAGGATCCCATCGTTTTCACCGATGACTCTTGCGGTGTTTGCGCGTAACACGGCCCGACAACGACAACGAAGGGGCGAGCGAGGGAAGCTTCTCGACGTCTTTCTAGCCGTAGACGAACTTTCTCGTTCGTCCGGCGTTGCCTCTTGAAACGATACTCGTTTCTTCGGTTTCGGATCCGTCCAATGGACAACGTTCGCTAAACCGTGGCCGCCGTCAGCGACTCCGTTGCTTACTTATACGCGATATCCGATTGCCTCCCAGCCTTGTTTCTGCCGGATGCGCAACCGCCGTACGCCGACCTCTTCGTCTTTTCTTTCTTCTCCTCTTTCTTTTTTCTTTCTCTCTCTTTCTCTCTCTCTCTCTCTCTCTCTCTCTCTCTCTCTCTCTCTCTCTCTCCTTCGCCCTCTTCTTTTCTTTCGACTCGTGTCGTGTCTGCAACGAAGTAACGCGAGACGAAAGCATGCGTATTTCTCATCGGTGTCGATCCCAATCATCGAATCGCGCGATTCATCCGTCGCTGTGGAAATCGAAATTGGCTCACGCGTGGTCGAGAAAGCGGCAACCTTCCCCGTTCCTATTTGTATTCCCGTTTACATTCCTGTTTACAATACCGTTTACAATACCGTTTACATTACCGTTTACATTCCCGTTTACATTGTCGTTTACATTCCCATTCTCATTCCTATTCCCATTCCCATTGGCTTCGCATACGCGAGGATCACGCGCTGGCTATTATTATCGTCGAACTCCGGAAATTCTGATAACGTCGTGTCCCTCTACATCCTCTGTCGCGTTTGCCGCGTTTCCTGCGTTTCCTGCGTCCTTCCTGTCCCGACTACGAGCGCACGAGAGCACACGAGCACGCGTACATACGAGAAGACTCCCGCGAGTTCGCGCAAACGTTCTCGAAGACCTTGTTGCTTGGGGAACATGAACCGGTGTCGGAAAACTACCAAAAAGCGGAGCCATTGACCACCGTATTTTCCAGCTATCTCCTCCGTTCGTACCCCTGCGGCGAATACCTCAGCGACGCGATAAGAATTCCGCCCGAGGCTCGACAACTTTCGCCTCGAAGTCTCGTCGACGACGCTATCCGTTGGAAAATTGAGCAAACTAAAGACGGTATTTTACCCAACTGTCACGTGTTCACTTCCCCTCCTCCGCCGCCGTCTCTTCACCACCACCACCACCTTTTCCTCCACGATCGTCGACACCCCCTGCTCTCTGCCCTGTGATCTTTGCCCTTTGAACCTCCCCCTCTTCCTCGCGGCCACGGCCCCGCTCCCGGTCCCGCTCCGCCATGCCATCTCGGAGCCTGTCTTTCCTATTGTAATCGCGATGAACTTGTCCCTGCCAAAAGACTGCAATGGCAGGCATGTTTGAAAGTATACGAAACCGTGCAGTGCACAACATCGGGACGGAATACTTTACGGATGGCCGCGAGTGTGTGAATTGCGGCGCAGTTTCTACACCACTGTGGCGACGGGACGGTACCGGCCATTACCTCTGCAACGCATGCGGTCTCTACAACAAGATGAACGGCATGAATCGGCCCTTGGTCAAGCAGCCGCGTCGATCGGTAAGAAAGGAAGGAAGCGGAATGGTCGCGCGAGCGATCGACCGCGCGTCCTCCTCCGTTTTTGCGGCGACTTTATACGCTGCTTTCCAAGTCCTTTTCCTTCCTTGGAAAGGCTTTAGGGTTCTCGAGTCTTTTTGTCGGCTTTTCCAAGGAGTATAACATCGAACCGAAGGATTATCGGGATTCGCTACGTGATACAGGAGCCTGTGTGGAAATTCGCCCGTCGCCCGTCGCCAATTTTTAGTCATTCAGCCGTTCAGCCACTTGGCCATTTAGCCATTAACAACTCGGCCAACCTCGTCGCGAGTTTCGCGCGCATTCGATCGGGATGCGGACCAATTAACGCCGAGAACGCGCACGTACACACGAGTGCAGCCCCTAACGTTTGGCATCCTGTCTCTGTTTCAGTGGCGGACCAGGGCGATTTCTACAAAAGCTTCTGTGGGTATAGTGGCGCCTGTCGCGCCTACGAGGAGAAACCGAGCCGCCGTTCGGTAGGTGTTTCCCCCCCAACTCTGCTCATTATCATTCTTTCTCTTTCTTTACTCTTTTTCTTTCTCTTTCTCGTCTTCTATTCTGTATCTCTTGCTTGGACACTTTCTCTTTCTTTCTCCCTTTCACTTCCTCCTTCTCTATCCCCTTTTTTCTTTCCCTTTGCATCATTTGTTACCCCTCTATCCCGTTATTTACGTCTTTTTTTATTATTATTCTCTCGAAGCTGTCCCAGATCCCTGACGTGCGTCAACGCCGGTATCGTTAGGCAGTACGCTTTCTCGGTGCTTTTCGCGGTGTTAGGGGATACCGAATCCACGAAAAGCACCGAGAAAGCATGCCGCCTAACGACGCCGGTCGTCGCTGTCGATTGCTCGTCGATACCGCGGCTCCTTCTTTTATCCTTCTTTCGTCGTTCTCCACAACACATTTCCCGAAAACTCAGAGAAGACCAACGACGCGCGTTTCTCATCATCGACTAGTTTGAGACGGCAACTTCTGCTAGAACGCTTGTCGTAGCTCCAAGGTGCCACTATACCCATGGTACGATCAAGATTTCCTTTTCGAAATCATGCGTAGCCTAAAAGCAAATGTAATTTAGTAGAGTTGATCGTATTGCGATTTACCGATTGAAACAATGTGTTACAGGCTGCGCCGTGATTTCGTGCAGAATGTACTGCGTATAGACGTGATATTGCGACAAAATCTTTGAAGTTCGATCTTGGGTCAGCGAATAAGTTCTCTCATACCCATTCTTTCGTAGTTCGATGTTCTTATTTCTGAATTTTACCTTTTTCCTTGCACGCTTTTTCTTTTTTCTCTTGTTCTCTCTCTCTCTTTCTCTCTCTCTCTCTCTCTATTTCTCTATCTCTTTCTCTCTGTATCTGTCTCACTCTCTTTCTCTCTTCCTCTTTCTCTCTCTGTCTCTCTTTGTCCCAGCTTCTGTCTCATTGTTAGTCTCGATGAAATGAAAGACGCGCGAAGGCTTGGTTAAAGAGGATTTCCTATTTTCGCAGTCTGCCACGAGACGCGTCGGCACTTCCTGCAGCAACTGTCAAGCGACGAAGACCTCGCTTTGGCGACGCAACACCCTGGGCGAGCCAGTCTGTAACGCTTGCGGTCTGTATTACAAATTGCACGGAATAAATAGGCCTCCGACCATGAAGAAGGATAACATTCAGACGCGGAAGAGGAAACCGAAGGGTGGCATGAAGTCTACGGATACGCCGCTCGCGGGCGCCGAAGCCGCCTGTACAAACATCAACAACAACAGTACAAATACAAACAACAACCACAACAACAACAACAGCTTGAAGAAAGAACCGAGTACGTATATCGGTCGCTACGCGATGATACTTTTCTCGTGATTTCGTAAGCGGCGAGTGTCGAGTATATTAGGTCGACTAGAGTTAACGACGATTGATCATTGACAGATACATACGACGACATGCGGATGAACCATTCCGACGTTCGTCAAGTCCCACTCAACGGCGCGGTTTACTACGACGTCTCTACTGGGGCGCATTACGGAGCGATCAATTTTCAGCGGGAACTGTGGCTGAAACAGCACCACGGCAGCCAGCTACAACACCAGCAACAGCACCAGCAACATCATCAGCAGCTTCTCGAGACACATTCACCGAAAATCGAGTGTCCCTCACCTTGCGCGAACCGATCGCCGGATCACCACCAGCTCGCTTCTCCGCATATCGTTACCCTTGAGAATTCTTCACCCACCGCAGCGACCGCCAAAATGATTATCGACAACGGCCACCTGGACAGGCCGACGGTGGTTTCCATGTCGTCATAAGAACAGCTTTCTCGCGAAGACTCTGCTGCGCAAGTTCCGTTCGACCGTCGGACCGCGTTCTATTCGATCCCGATTTCCTTCTCCAATTTATGAAGGAACCGAGAACGAACGAAACCTTTGTTGATCGCCTCGCGTCTCGTTGCTTCGCGTTCACCCGCGTCGATGAAATCGTTCGAATCGGAAGATTCTAGCGCGCGGCACTTCTTGCTAGAGTTCGCGAAGTACGAACTAAGACACCTGCAAAATCCTGGAACCTTTCTACAATATACTGTAACCAAAGAAACACTCTGCAAGGACGGTTCGCAGCACCGTGACAATACGATGAACACGCACAGGTTGCAACGTACTCAGTGAATGTGCTCCCTGGTCTTAGATCGTGTTTGGTCGATTTTGTAAATAGCATTATCGTTTGTGCTTATTCTCCTCTTTTATCCGCGTTCGGACGTGTCTTTTTATTTTATACGGGCCTCGTTCGATCGATTTTTATGTCGCGGAGACAGCGAAATTTGAATAACAATTGATTAGAAATTGCTTCAACGCGAGTAGCGAGAGGAAGCGAGACACGCGTACGCGAACTAATTAATTTCGACGATCTTGACGAGCAGGATCGCCGTGTCCCCTTCGAAACGGAATGTTCGCGGATCGAGTCGTGCTTCGAACGGATAAGGAAACTGAGAGAAAAGAGGTGCGACGGAACAAATCGGAACAAATTGGAGCAAATCGGAACAAATCGAAGATTCGTGTCTGCGAGACAATCGAGACGTAGGTCGACAGCGAGCCAGCGTATTTTGAAAAATTCGCATTTTTAAATACCCGTAAGTAATTCGGTTTGCGCGACGGTCAAACAAACGCGCGTGCATGCGTTCGCGTGTGCGGGAGCTGTCGTTCGCGCAGGCCCTGGAACAATCTCGAACGCGTGATCGACGAGCTTGTAGTTAGGTAGAACTTGTTGTATTTAGAAACGTTTGAATTTGTTGTTGCGTACGCCAGCGTGACCGTGAATCGACGATTGGTCGACCCGCCCGCGGAACGCGGTCACCGACGACGGACTAACAATATGGAACCAGTACACGCTCCTTGTCCTTTGTAAATATACGATAACAAAACTTTATGCGTAATTAGTTCGGTAAGTCGGTATACTTGAAAAATACATACATTTACTGTACTTTGTGAAAGCATGTGGTGCTTCGCGCGAGTCGCTAGCCGCGAATCGTCGAATGTTACGAGAAGTACTCGTAGGGCGTTCACGTTCGAATTCAATTCGGCGGTAAGAGGAGTAATATGTTCTCGATGCGAAGGCGATCCGCGAGACGAACGCTTCGCTGATTATTCGAGTGTGCTGTATCGTCGAATCGGTTATTTTTAAATAAAAAGGGTTATTTAAGTGAAAAGTACGGAATACGTGATGCATTCGTAAAGAATCGGGGTGCTAAGAGTACTCCGGTATTCTGGGATTTTGAGAGTCCAGGATTTGGGAATCCGTGCAGTCGCGAGAACGCAAATGATCGCAACGAAACCGACCAGCTGGCGAGAAGTCGGTGTACGCGCAGGAAAACTTCATCCCTGTGTATATTCGGCGATAACGCGTAATCTCGGTTAATCTCGGTTAAAGGTTGGGACTGGCGAGAAACGCTGGGCATTGGCGTAGTCGGTTAGGGTGCCGAGCCCACGTGTCCCCATCGACGCCATACCTTTCGAGGGACGCGAGTGTCAACCGTCTCGCAGATTCCTTAGAAAACGGTGGAAAGAGAAACATTTCGAAAAGCAGGAGAGGGCGAAACTGACATAACGAGGAAATGGGGAAGGAAAATTAGGGAATAGAATAGGAAGCAGGGAGAGCAGTTTCTCGGCGCCTCGGTGCAATCCCGTATAGTCCCGTATAGTCGTTGTTACCATTGTTACCGTTGTTACCGATGTTACGACCGTGTCTCACCTGACCGCCTTATCGGTGGAATCCCGTGTGTGCTCTGTAAGTATGACGACACCCTGTGCTCTCGAGCCGAGTTGCCTCTTCTCCCGCTGTTTTCAACGATAACGCGATGCGTGCGCTCCGTATACACCTACTTACGATGGATATCTCGTTCGCCACGGTAAAAAGTAAACCGATCCCGAGCCGGTGACGGTGCCCTGCTCTCGGGAAAATGCCTTCTCGAGACCGAGCAATAAATCCCGGGTCTGCTCCGTTTCGGCGGAAAGGTAAATGCAAGCGAGAAGAAAGATAACGAAAAGGAAGCGAAGCGAAGCGATAGGTGGGAGAGGAAAGAACGAGGATTGGCCGAAACTCGAAGCGGAACCGTCGTAGACCGGGAGGAGGGTAGCTACCCCATTCGAGGGAGGGGGATCTCGTATAGCGGGTCCGGTACCAAGATGGCGACCGGCGAACGGAGAAAAGAACGAGCATCGGCGAAATCTAGGCGCGATGCAAGCGTGCTCGTCTTTCGTCTAATCGTGGTCTGTCAATATTTGACGGGGTCTCTCGACTCTGCCGCGCGGCAGCCGCTGCGGCCGTTGCGGCCGTGGCGGAATCGAAGCTTCGGTGCGACGCTACCAGGCGGCAGGCAGCAGGCATCGGACGTTGAGCGGCGGACAGCAGCCAACAGCCAGCAGCCAGCAAACCGTACCGAATCGTCGACGCACCTTGGTAGCGCACCTGTGTCAAGCATTACCAGCGCATCGCGCCTCGCCGTCTTCGCTCTCGATTCGTAACGTAACTCGCGTCCGTCTCGCGAGTCGACCGCCGATCGCCGATCCTTGACGCGATACAGATCACGCTCGCCGTCAGATATCTACGGGGTAGCCCGCTCCCGCCGAAGAGTCCTCTCTTCGGTCTCCAGTTGCGGTAAGTCTCGATTTTATTCGTTATTCCCAACCTTTTTTCTGTTTCACCTCGAGGAGAGATCTCTTTCTCGTTCGATACTCTGGCTACCGTCCCGCGTTCGCCTGAACACCAATCTCGGGCGGACCACGGACCCGCGAAACGCTATCGGCGTAGTTGTCCGATTACAAAAATTCTTCGTGCGAGGGTAAAGCAACGAGAGAGAGAGAGAGGAGAAGATAACGACGGAGATAAAGATAGAGATAGTGATTTAGATGTGGATACAGATACAGCGAAGGAGAGAGAGAATGAGAGAGAGAGAGAGAGAGAGAAAGAGAGAGAATGATCGAGATAGAGGAAGAAAGTAAAAACACTGATAACGCGGACGATCAAGATGAAATTATGAACATTCGACGAACGTTTTGCGCGACTTTTGTCGGTGATCCCGAATTCGGAATCGTTGTCTCGGATTATCAGAGAATTATGGAACGCGACGAGGGTGGAGAAGCAATTTGGACTCGAACCGAGGTAGAAAGTGGGAACGCAACGTCCGTTCGTAAAAATCGAAATGTTGAAGCGATGAAACGATGCGTGGCGCGCCGAGGCGTGGCGAGGCGAGGCGAGGCGAGACGAGACGAAGCAGAGAACGGATAGCGCAGTATTTGGAAAGACGCACGACGTAACCTGTGTCCGCCCGGTAGCACGCGTACCGTCAAAGCGAAACACTTGTGTTTTACGTTCGATTCGATCGACAACACTTGTGGTCCCGTCCCGACGTGAGTGATCGGTGGACGACGTTTTGGTTCGCCTGTTCTTGCGTACGCGTTTCCCGATCTCGGCTTTGACACGTTCACTCCGATGCGAGCCTCGGCCCGTCGTCCCGACGATATGTTCCGCTGGTTCGTTGGTACGTCGAGCCCTCGATCTTGGAATCGATCCTCGCTTTTTATTTTTTATGTACATGCGATCCTTGAAGCTTCTTCGTAGTAATAGCAGTAACACCCGGAAAGTCTTGGAAACACTGTAGCTCCGATAACCCCGTTTGCATTTACGTTTCCGTTTTCGTTCGCGTTTCCGCCCCGGTTTACCAGGTGGATGTAGATCGATGATCTCGACGGTGTCTGGCACGAAACTATTCGATATCGTGGCGAGATACTCCGGCAGCGCAGATATTTTATTAATCGTTAAGCACATACTCGCCGTAAGATAATGGAATAATATCGGGTACCAACGATAATACTGTTTGTCGCCGCGCGGACTAATTATTCGGGTCTCACGGATCGCGTTCAATTGCCTTTCCTCCCCCGTGAAACACTCGGCTGAAACAAGAAGGTCGTATCCCGTTGTACCTAGGACGTATGGTTTTATTTTTTTCATTTCTAGAAATTCCGGTACACTGGAGTTAAAACGTGGAGTCGTCGTAAACGAGTATAATCCCTATCGTTCGCCAGCGATGGCGCGCCATTTTTCTTGATTCCGTTGCGGCGCGACACGGCGCGTCGACTTGTTTGCGCGAAATCATCGTCGGCGGTGTTTGTTCTCGCGATGCCGTCGACGGGATTTCGCGGTGGTATAATTTAGGTACCAGCCTGGCGAGATCGCTGCTAGGACGCGAGAAACTATCTCTGACGGATCACGTGACGATCCGGCCGTCGAGCCGGCGGCGCGGCGCACGGCAAATAGCGAAAATGGCGCGCGGTTGCTCGGCGCTTTAGCGAACAGTCTTCCGCGAATTCCGCGGGATTTCGAAACGCGGAAGAATCGTTCGGCGATTTTTGCGCTCCCGGTGGAAGGTTACCGCCGAACGGCGAGAACTCGATCTCGGTTCCATTACGCGGAACGGAGTTCGGAGAATAGGATTGCGTAACTATACACGCGTCATCCCTCGCCGTTGCTCGCGGACGCTCGACCAAACTCGCGACGATAGATACGACGCACAGCGTTCGACGAGCGAGCGTGATCCCTCGCACGCGTACCTGTCGCCAAAGAAAAAATTTCGTTTCCTCTGCGATGGCTGATGGGACAACGATAGCGCTCGAAGGCCTATAAACGAGATCACGTACACTCCCGCGTACACGCGCATACACACACGCATAAACCCATACATATAAACACGGATTACACGCGCACCTACACGCACACCATCGCGCGATCGTCGGGGATTTTCACTGTCGCCGATAAGGATTTCCTACTCGACTGATAAAGAAAATGACCTCGTCGCGTTCGCGATTCCATTTAGCCGTGACGCAACCCTTTCGCGCCACACGAATCAAGGCGGTTCCTCTAAAAATGTCGGACTCGTTCCCGTCCGATGGAACCGGTGAGAAGGCGGGAAACTCGAGAATCCTCGAAACCGCGACGGTTACCCGCTGGTGCGACGCGATTCGATCGACGAGCTGTCATCGTTGCCATTGTTACCTTCTTTGATGAATCCCAATGTCTCGTTTAGCTCACTCGGTCAACGAAGCACCGTCGAACAAACGGGACCGCGAGTACAGCCGTGCGTGTACACGTCGAAACGACCCCAACGAGAGGGTGAACAACCACAGGAGCTGAAGAGGTCCGCGAAGGAAGTTCCGCGAAAATTCCGAGCCTTCGCGGAGCAGTCACCCGTACCGATAAATGGCGAAAGCTTTCGATCCGAGCCTGGCGACCGCGCTTCCTTCGACGACGAAACTCGGCCGCGAAACCAGAGAAACGGCCCTACGCGTTCCTGGCGGACCCGACGACTGAAATTATCATTTTAGCTGATATACTAGCTAATGTAAGGATGCAGTTTTATCTCTTATTATCATGGGAAACGAGATAAATCGCGATAGTGCCGTTTATTTTGACAACGGTATGCCTCTCACAGCCAACACGGCCGACCTCCTAAGCGGTGCGGTCGCGCGCGGACGCGAGGCTTAGCGATTAAACGGTGGCGATATTCACCCGAAACGACGACCTTTCCGTCTTATCGTTAGCTAGCATCACGCTCTGTCCTCATCTTAAACGGGGATCTTGGGATCTCGAACGATGCCGAATCTTCTCGGCAGTTCGCTGCCGAAACGATCGATCGATTCTCGAAATCGTTTATGTCTTGGCGATCTTGTCTCCTGTTCGCAACCGATTCGGCCCGATTCAATGCCACGAATCCACGAATTTTCGAACCACGACTCCAATGTTTTCGTAAGATGTCCGATTCGTCTTTCGTTGACCCGATCGCTCGGCCCCGAAACAACCGTCTCGGCTCGTTCGTGTATCGTCCGAACGGCTACAAGTGGTTGTCGTGTCTCTATCGAAGCCTTATCGACCGTTATCGACGACGCAACGCAAAGCAATCTGTATTTCCTTGGTTCTTCGATAAACAATTAATTTTTCGATTTCATTCTAGATAACCGTATCGACGACTCTGAATTGCTTCGAAAATGGTCTCGCCGTATCAACTTTCTCGCGGCTCTGTTCGTTTCGTTCGGTCGTCGTTGGGCGGATCTGTCAACGGATCTACGAAAGAGAGAAACGATTTCTTTCGATTTCTTTCCTTTTTTTGTTTTGAATTAACCATCGGAATATCTACCGTCCGTAAGCTAATGTGCCAGAGTGAGCTCATGCCACGGACTTTAGTATCGCGGCGAGGAAAGTTCTACTCGAGAGTCTCTTTTAGAGAGTCTCTATAGTCTCTTCAGTCTTCTTTTGACGAGGGAAACAATTTATTGCGATAATTTGTAGGGTCGTTTCAACGGAAACATTGACCCTCGAGATGGATTCCTGGAGCGAGCCGCGAACGCGTCCGGTTGCCATTTAGCCCTCGATGATGCTTCGTTTGCGAAGATGAATCAGAGCAAGCCCCGGTGACGCAACGGTCGTTACCTGCGAACAGAAATCTCCGAACCTGCGTCCGACGACCACGAAAACACGAAAGAAACGTGCGTCAGTAGCGGACATCGAGGCAGGGAAGGTGCGGAGCGAGCTGCCTTGGATTCGACGGCGGTCTCGGTCGATAGGGGTCGTCGAAACGTTTGGTTGGACGCGCGGAGTACGTGGATGGTTCCGATCCACCCCTTCGGCGTTCTGACGCACCAACGGCAGGCGCAAGGGTCGAGGGTCGAGGGTCGAGGATCGATGTAATTTTTCGACGGAGCGATAAGCACCGTGCGAATGAATCACCGCGGCACCCTAACATCGGTGCGCGGCGCTACTCGCAAAATGGCGTTGACAACGATGGCTAACGTGCTCCGCGACGGCGACGGGGAAACGGGGAAACGTTGTAAAGGGGCTAACGGGGGAAGGGCGAAGAGAACATGGACACCTCTGTCGCTCCCCTCGCGCACCTCACGAGCTCCACGCGCGACGTTATCTCGCTCGCTAGCTGCGAGCGGCCGTCCGTTATCGACGAACAAACAAACGGACCCCTCCGTGTCGACTCTTTTTCACTCGATCGCCAGGGATTCTCGACTCGTCTTACTCCTCTGTTTTGCCAGTTTTCCGCCGCTGGAAGGGAAAAGAAGAGACGCGACTCCGAGGAGTACCGTGTCGGTGTAGTCGGCCGTTCGTGCGAGCGAGCACCGCGGAACGTTCAGTCGGGGAAAGCATTCGCGAGTGTCGCGTGATCGAAATCCGGATCGGAGCCGCTTCGTCGATCAACCACAGGTACATAGAAGAGGATCGCTCTCGTCGCTCTCCATCGATTCGCTCGTGGTTTTGGTGCACAACGATCGCGCAACGTCCCGAGGAACGCCGTCGCAGCCGTGCAGGTTCGAGCGATCTTCGGTTACGTCGATCGCGGGAAGTTCGGCGACTCGCCGCGCCCCCGTGTTCTCGATTACGAGAAAATCGTTCGCGGCGCGCTAACAGGGGGAAAAGCGTCGATCGCGGTCGGATGTCCGCGCCGCGACTGTTGTGCCGCGGTTGCCGCGTGCTCGGCCCGGAAGTCGGCATTGACTCGACGTCGTCGATGGGAAGTGTGACGCGAGTACGAGCAAACATTCTTTCGTTCTTTTTTTCCGAGACGGACGAGGTGCGCCGAGGTCCGCTCTTCTCCGCTCCTCTCTGCGTCTTGCCCCTACCCGCCGTCCCTCCGCTGTCTCCCTCGCCGGGGATGATTTTCTTTCGCGCCTTTTGCTCGTGCGCGCTCGTTCCATCGTCCGTTCCGAAGCCGTTCGGTCGGTCCCCGGCTCCGAGTTCCCGTTTCCGTGGCGGATCGGTCGCGTGCCACGTCCTATCCTAGCCCGAACGCGGTACAGTCGTCGGCCGTAGATCGTCGGTCCTTGATCGTTGAACGATCGCTTTGGCGCGGTGTTGTGCGGTGCGCTAAGCAACAATTCGCAGAACGAACTTGTTTCAGGCATCGAGGCGAGATGAAGGAAAGCTTGGTGAAGCGGGAGATCAAACACGAGTGGGAGGAGAGTCGAATCGACGAGGGTTCGTCTCGGATGACCGGAAGTGGCAACGTAACCGCGGCCTCGATCGAAGAGCAACGACAAGCGATGGAGAGTCCTCGAACGGTGATCACAGCCAGGAGGCACGTGCGCACGATCACGACGGCGGGCCACATCACCGAGAACGTGCCGGAACCAGAGCCGGAGCCGGGACCCGATTCTCCGGACGCGGCCACGATGTCCGGCAGTCTTCAGCACCAGGCGCACCATCGCCATCAGCTTCAACAACAATCGCTCGAACAACATCGACAGTCTCAATCGCGCAGCTATCGGGACGGGGACCAGCAGGATCCGGGAAACCAGCAACACTTTGTGCAAATCGTGCGATCGGAGACGGACGTTCAACAGCAGCAACAGCAACACCAACATCATCGCGCCGGTGAACAACGCGTGGTTTATCTGACGAGCAACGGACAGGAATTGAAAGTCGAGGTTCCAGAAACGTTGGAGCACGGCGCGTTGTCCGTCAAGGAGCCGGCGAGGTGAGTGTGTCCAATGCGATTCGCGAAAGAAAAAGATGCGATATTATATTCGAATACAAAGTCTTTACCGGACTTCTCGATTCTCCAGTATTATTTGAGAAGTTTCGCCCGAATACCTCAATAATTCATCTCAGATGCAAGGAGCTTCTCTATATTCAGAAATATGGAACAACTTATGGATATCATCGTGATATCGTCTTTTTTTATTGCAAACAGTGCGCACTCTTCTGTCAACTTTGTCAATCATCCACTACGCTCTTTCAAACAGAATTTAAGGGTAGGACAAGCCAATATACTGTTACTGCGCACACGTAGAAGGTATTATAAATCTAGGGGTTTGACTTTTAGCAGACGTATTCTTCAATATCGAAGTGAGCAGACCAGGAATGCAATATTCTGTTTCCTAAAAATCTAATCTACGCTTTTGCGGTGTTCAAAATGCCAAATTTTAATTTGATGGAGCTCCACCCTTACGTAATTATGGTCCCCAGAGATTTATCACATTAATTTAACCCCTTGCACTACGATTTCTTTCACGTTGTGTTTAGTGCTTATCCGTCCTTAATAATTTTTGTTTTTTCTATTGTCTTTATCTAATTTCGTTTCTAGACTTCGATAACAGAAGAATGCAATTTTACTTCGACTTAAAAGGAATTAATAATATTCATATTTAGTAGATCTTGCACGAAATTTGTATGACGAGTCTGACTCGTTATTATAGTGCAAGGGGTTAAGGAACCGCGGTCATCTTATTTGTCATTTTATGATCAACTTCCCTAATACATTTAATGCACAAATAAATCGTTTCCGAGAGGAACGTCGAGGTTCGACGAATTTTCGAACGCAGCGGTGTTTTTGAAGGTACGAGACCCCCGACGGATCGGATCGAAACGAGATGGAGGGCATGTACGTGTACGCGACGGACGGGCAACAGTTGCGAAGGGAGAGTCACAGCATCGCGATCCAGATGCAAGATAGGCGCGGCCACGCGGCCGCGAGCCAGCAGAGATACAGTCCGCGGGAGACCGGTCAATCGGGGGGAGGAAACGGATCGACCGGTAGCGGGTGTAGCGGCAACGGCGGTGGCAGCGATGGTAGCGGCGGTGGTAGCGGCGGCGGCAGCGTTACCAGGACTTATCATCACGGGTCACCGGTGCTGGTCGCGAGCACCGACGAGTACGAAGGGCGAACCTCGATGGCGTCCCAATCGGGCGCGACGACCTCGGTGTCGGCAACCGGAACCGGGACCAGCACGGACACCGTTACCGGAACATCGACCGTGTCCGGCTCCGGGTCCGGCTCCGCGACTCCGACCGTTCAGCTCGGTTCGCCAGTTGCTCCTGCGTATTCTCCGCCGATCGTCGGCGACGGTATCCACGGATCGGCGTCGGCAGGATCGCAGCAAGCGGCGCAGCAACAGCATCATCATACGCATCACCATCTCGTGACGGGGTACGCCGACGCTGTCGTCGACAGATTCACCGTCTCCGTCGCCAACGAGAAGCAAGTGTCCAGCACTTACACCACCCTGGAGACGGTCGCGATACCACCGCCACAGGCCGTACAGTACGCCCCGCAGTACATATCCAGCAGTGAAGCGTTCCAGCAGGCTTCTACCTACGCCTACAGCAAAACTGGGGAACAGCTGATATTGACGTATCCATCGACCGGTCAACTGGGTCCGCGAGTCGGTGGGGTAAGTTTTTCGGAGAATTACAGGGATAATTATTAGGTTGTGTAATAAGTTCGCTCGCGTTTACTTGTAAGAAGATATAGCACCGTGCAGTCGTCGGCAAGAACGGATTTGTTGTAGAATTTCAAGCTAATCTAGCCTGCTTTAAATTAGACACTTGCAGCTTTCATTTAAGCTAATCTGTATAGAAATAGCTCTCCGGGAACGTATCTTAAAATCCATCCGAACTTTTGCTTTTGAGTCTTGTAAACCCCACGATGTCAGAGGTCGATTCCCTCTAATTTTTCAAAACGATCTCGTCGTTCTATCGCAATGTAATTTACCCGATTTAAAATAGACACTTCCAGCTTTCATCCAAGTCAAGTTGCACAGAAATATCTCCACGAGAACATATCTCAAAATTCATCTGAACCATCGCTTTGAATTCGCATAATTTTCCTTGTCTTTTTCTCTTAGGTATCGGACTTATTACACAACCTAGTAGAATTAGGAAAAGAATCACCGGATCCTTCGTTTCGCAGGTGGAGTCGCCCGGCAGCAGTTACATGAAAGGCGACCCGACCTTGGCGTCCTCGGTGGCAGCATCGCGCGGAGTTCCGCATCACTACGAGCAGTCGACGTCCCCGAGCACTCAGATGACGTTGTACGGCGGCAGCGGCAGCGCGTACCCCTACGGAAAGTCGACGGCCGCGACGGAATATTGGAACACAGCGGGAACACCGTCGCCGCCCACGTACGACGGCAGTCAGGGTGGTTATCAAGGAGGCGTGTCCACGATCACCATCGGCGACGGGTCCAACATGCATTTGTACTCCGGTGGAGCGTACAGCGTATCGCCTGGCGCCCCAGGGGCGCCCTCCCCCTGGTCCGGCTTGTCAATGTCCGGCACGGAGGAGAACTTCGACGGAGCGATGATCATCGCCGAACAAAAAGAATGTCCCAGTTGCGCGGGTCTGACCAACGTTTGGAGGAGAGACGAGACCGGTCACTATTACTGCTCGAACTGTCTCTGTAAATCCAACGGCGTCAACAGAACGGCCATGAGATGCGGCAAGCCGAAGCAAACGGTAGCTCCGGTAACTCGATCATTTTTTCTTGTTTCTATTGTAATATTGAGTTCCCAGCATTATTTCTGACGTTTATGAGGATTGGTAGAGAATGTGTCAACCGGCAAGCGAAAAAGGATCCGGATACGAATCTAGATCCCTCGGATATTCGATCAGTCGGCTCATTTTCTCCTATACTATTCTTTGTCTCAGCGTCCACATTGTCATTGCGAAAAACCTCGTACGGAATCCTTGGAAACCGTCTGTTGGTCACGCGTGAAAATTGGAACGACGGACAACGTTATCTACGGCCGAGTAAACAAACGGTGCGAGGATCGCCCCGATTGTTTGCCGTAGTCTGTTTGCTTCGAACAGATCCATTTTCGCGACTCTCGCGAAAGTATCGCGCGGTAGAATCTTTCGCGAAGCTCGGGTCGTCATTTCCGAGATGACAACTGACATGAGCTTATACGAGATCACTCGACGAGCAGAAATCGTTTGTTCTTTCCAGACGAACGTGCGAAAAACAGGAATGCAATGCGCGAACTGCAGGACCTGCAACACGACCCTCTGGCGACGAAACAACAACGGCGAGCCGGTTTGCAACGCGTGCGGACTCTATTACAAGCTGCACAACGTAAGTATCTCATGGATTTCGTTCGGTCGACCAAGGAGAAAAAGAAGGGCGACGCGCCGGTCGAAGCTCCGTCTTACACAGTACTAGGTGTTACATCGTAAATTCCAAGAAGGCGTTCGGTCGGACGCGCTGCCCCGCGGTACTCTTTACTTCCGTCCGTTTTCCTTCCCGTTGTCGTCTCGAATCGTTGAACGCGCACGCGTTCCTTTGGTTTCGTCTTGTTTCACCTCGCCCCGCCGCGCCGCGCCGCGACTCGCCTCGGCTCGCCTCGCCTCGTCGCGCCGGAAAACGTTGTCCCTCCACGGGCAGAGAGGTGAGGTGAACAAACAACGAATTTCCGGTATTTGTGCTGCTCGTAACCGGGATCGGAGCTCGCGCACGCGACGTCTCGCTGCTTATTGTTAGCGTCGCGCGGTGCGACAAGAATTTTCGACGTCCTATCGCGTTTACTTACAAGAACAACGTGTCGAGCACCGCGGCAACGCAACAGCGACGGGACCAATCGCGAGTCTCGTTCCGCCGGCATTGCATCGTACCTTTGAATTTCCATATTTTCAAATTTCAAAGTTTTTAAATTTTTAAATATTCAAAGCTTGAATCGACGGGACCGCCGTTCTCCTTTCGACGCGTCGCATCGCGTCGTGTCGGATCGCAATCGCCGTTCTTGTTTTGTTAATCCCACAAGCCTGCACACCGGGCAACGTTATCGGCGACGTCTCGGTGGTCGCTGATCGCGAACACCGATACGAGCATCGAATCGATGCTTTTTATCGCGGTTGGAGGTATCAAATTCAATTTGACCCGTATCGAGCCGCTAAGATTTTTCGAACATTTTTTTCCGAAACAGGTGAACAGGCCGCTCAGCATGAAGAAAGAGGGTATCCAAACGAGAAAACGGAAACCGAAGAATCACTCCGGGATCGGCGGAAACATGGCTGGGCCCAGCGGCATGCACAAGACCGAGATTAAGTCTAGCTTACTCGGTGAGTCTTCGGTGAGCAAGTTTCTCATTCAGTCTTCCTCGTGTAACCAGTACCGTTTCTCCATTCGCGCCGTCTTGACCGAATGGTTGATCGCGTGTACCTACAGGTAGCCTCCTACGTTTTTCCCCGTCGATCTCTCTCGTTTCCCCTAAAACGACGATCGTATCGTCGTAGCATCGTATCGCCGTATCGTCGTATCTGCGTTCCGAATCTCGAGACGGTGTCGTCCTTGAACGGTTCGGAAAGAAATTTGCGGATAGAAAACAAAGTCCGAGCCGAAGTTGGAACGCGAATAAAGATCGCAGATTCGTTCGCGGCAGATCCCGCGAGCAGATAATCGTTCGAGGAGAGTCGACGGAATCGGCAGAATCTGGGAGCCGTTCGCGAAGACGACGAATAACGCGGCGGTTGTGTCCCTTTAGCGCTTTGGGAGGGACGGGCAAGAGGGTAGCACAGAGGGTGGAACAGAGAGTAGACGCTACGCGGGCGAATCGGAACGAGTCGCGATGTCGTGATCGATCGACCGGTATCTTTTTCACGTTCCAGTGGACCCGCTGCAGTTGAACGTGTACGGGATCGGTGGCAGCAACGGTAATGGGGAAGTGGGCGGGTACGGGTCCGGGGTCAGGGTTGTCGCCGGTACCGAGATCGAGATTGGGAGCGAGAGCGGAACCGAGGGAGGAAACGATCGGTCGGAGGAGAACCATCCGCCTGTAGGTACACCGACACCGACATCGACACCGACATCGACGACGACGACGACGACGACGATGCATTTGGGGCACGCGCACTCGCCCCTCGCATTGCCCACCGCCGCCGTTCTGAACCGTCAAACCACCCTTACGTAAGTGTCCTCGCGGCGTCATCGAATCGAAACGGTCCTCGACTGCCGAGCTTGGTCTCGCCGATCGTATCGATTCGCCGATCGCGGAACAAAGCAGGACAAATATTCATTGCCGACTCGCGGGTTCTCAACTTTTCAAAACTTTTCAATTTTACAGCGTGCCACCGCTAGAGCCAATCGCTAGTCAGCCCAACGTCGACCCGATCTCGGTCATAACTTGCACAACGGCCGTCCACGCTGAGAGAACAACCTAGAATCGAGAAGAAGAGGATACGGGCACCGGAATCGGCGCGCGTGTCGTACTTCGCTAGGTACGACCTCGATTCGACCTGACCGAACGACGCGATCCCGATCGCCTTTAGGCGCGTCTTCGTCGCGTTCGTCTTCCCACCGGTCAAACAACGAAACAACGATTCGCGATCGGGACGAGCCGCGGCAACGCCGCGTTCCGACATTTTCGTTCCCGCATTTCGTACCCGCCGCTTCTATTTATTCCTAATTTTGAAGAACGCCAAGACCGAGACGTCCGCGACTGTCCACGATTCAATTGGTCCGCGCAAGCGGGATCTCCGTTCATGCGAAAGGAATCGTCGCGGCGTGTCATCTTGCGTCGCAAGCTCGGTCGGTAACAGTGAACTCACGCGTACCGACCGCACTCTGTCTTATCGGCGGTTAAATTGCAGCGCTGCCGAAACCGACCGCCCTCTAGGCAATCAGAACGGAACCAAGCGTTTTCAAACTTGTTCCTCCTCCAGTTAGTTTCCGCGCCTTTTTGCTCCTCAACTCTTCCACCTCCTCCTCCTCCTCCTCTCTTCCTTCTTTTTTTTCCTCCTCGTCGCAGCATTTCCTTCAAACACTCCGCCTATTTCCATCGCCTATTTTCGATAGATCGTCGTTGCTTTCACCGCTGGTCTTCTACGCGGAACTTACAGTCGTCCTACCCTGTCGTTTCGTTTCGCGAGTATAATGTTTTGTAAATACGCGACCGAACATGCACGGAACCCGCCTCGTTCGTGGATACGCGCGACAGATGCGATTACGCGGTACCCGTCGACGTAGCAGCGAATCCCGAGCCCCAAAGAATAGTTTATTGTGTACATATGTATTCGCGCGGTAGCGTCGCATCGGCGAAGAACCGGAGATTCAAGAATCGCGGGATGAAATGCTTTCTCATGAGTTCCCGTTGATCGATCTGCCCTCGGAACTATTTATTTCGATCCTTCTGGAGCAAGCGTACGCGTTCGTTCGTTACCGTACGGAACGTTCGCGACTGTACGAGACGTTCGCAATTGACCGGAGACCGTTCAACGAATCGATCGTCGCCGTAGTCGGCCGATTGGTCGTTGGATAGTCGATCGCGGCCGACTACCGACGATCGCCGATACTCCGTGTTCGGTTCGTCGAGCACTCGTCCGTCTATCGCCGGTCGAACTTATTTTGTACGCGACTCTTTGAAACTCAATAAATCGATCGAACGAGTCTAGCGAATCGTAGAATTCGCAACGATGGCGGTCGCGGTTTCCTGGCCGCGTGTCGCCCGAAACGTTCGCCGAAGGGGAAGCGCGGCTCGATTCGCCGGCCTGCCTCTTTTCGAATCGAATTCCACCATCGTGGAGGACGAACGCCGAAAAAACCTTGAAAAGGCGGATTTGCGCCCAGGCAGGAAAGAAGGGTACGAGAAGAAGAAGACGAGAACGGTTTCGATGAAACGCGGATCGCCCATAAAAGCAAAAAGAATGGATTCGAGCGACTGAACGGCCGGAAGGGGAACGCGAGGAGAGCCAGACAAAGAGAGAAAACGAACCGTAAAAGCAACGGAGAGAATACGAGCGAGCGAAAACGAGCTGGAGGGGAAACGGGAGAGAGACCGAGATGAAGAGAGTGTGTGTGAGAAAGAGAGAGAGAGAGAGAGAGAGAGAGAGAGAGAGAGAGAGAGAGAGACAAAGTAAGAAAGAGAGAGAAAGAGAGAAATCGAGAGGGTCGTGAGTCCATCAGCCTAAAGAGTGGCTATCGTGCCGGCTAAGGGCTATTCCATGTTAGCTGCTCTCGGCGAGCTCCTTTTTTTCCCTTCTCTTTATTCCCCTCCAGAACTTTTTGTAAGGCGCAAACGTGGCGCCGCCCTCGAGATCCATTCTCGCGCGAGCAAATTCTGAAAGCTTCGCCGTCCTGATCGTCGTCGCGTCTTCGCCATCCGCCGTTTCATCGCTCGTTTTTTTCTCTCTTTCTCGGTTTTCGCGTCCCGTCGCGTTCCGTTGCGTTCGGAACGCAGCGCAACGTTGTCGATCAATTTTCTTTTTTCGGCGAACTATCGACGCTCGCAACAATTTCCTCGACGAGTATACTTGTCGGGGGTTGTGGTCTTCGTCAGGGAACGCCGATTCGACGAACCTTCTGACTCGTCATCCTCGAGACAAGCAAGACGCGAACTATGACAATTGTCGCAGATAGATGAAAACGAACAGCGTCCGTATACGTATACGGTGAGAACACTTCGGATGATAAACCGATTGGAACACGTTCCCGCGGCCACCGCGGAGGCCGTCGGATCCCGGCGAGTCGCGGCGACCGTTCCGAACCATCTTCGGAATTTAAGGGATGTTCGTCGTTCCCCCATCGTCGCGTCGCGTCGTGGCGCCAACCGGTGAACCTTATCGCGAGCGGAGCACCGTTACTCCGAATTCTTATACTCGAAAGATTTCTTTTCGTTTCACTCGCTGGTGGGATCTTTTACCGATAACTCTTTTCTTGTTGCTGCTGCCTAGCCTCTCCCTTCTGCCTCTTGTCACTCACTTCGTGATTCTGTCCGCCGTCCATTTCGCGTCGATCGAAAGGACCAACTGTGAAGAAGAGAAACGTTCCTCGGAACTACGGAGACATAGAGATAGAGAAATCGATGGAAGAGGTAGAATGAGAGAGAGAGAGAGAGAGAGAGAGAGAGAGAGAGAGAGAGAGAGAGAGAGAAAGATCGACAAAGAGCATTGGATTCCGTTGGAAGTGCTGAGAGTTCGAATCTCGCAAGCCGTGCGCCGTGTGCCACCATCGGTGGTGCAGGAAACGCGCAAAGAGGCACGAGCGTCCGCGCCGCCATAAATAAGCTCGAAGCGCAACAAATTAGATCGCGCGATCCCGCGCGGAACATCGCTTAGTCTCGTCGCAGCGCTCGCGATATTTCACGGGTGAACCACGAACGTAAGTTAAGCCGTCCACCGGCCACGCCACTCCTTGCCTTGTTTCGCCTTCCTTTCCTCTCCGCATCGCGACCGCGTCTCTTCGTTTCTCTCGGTTTCTCTCGGTTTCTCTTCGCTTGACCGGTCGCAACTCGCCTCGCCTCGCCTCGCCTCGCCTCGCCTCTTCCATGCCGTATTTTCTCGGCCCGCTCGACAATCCTGGCCGGCCATTCTTTTCGCGTTCCCCGGTTTCTTATTGTTTCTTCGTCTCGGTGCTGGTCGTCGGTAGATCGATGGCACGATGGCACGGCGACTCGCCGCACGTACGACGAAACGATCTAGGTTACACCGATGGTTCCCGAGGAGAAGCTCTTTGATTTCGCTCGCGGCCGCGGTCTCCGACGAGATCGGCTCGCTCTCGCGGATCATCCGGATGCCGCAGCATCCCCTTACGGAGAACCAGAGCCGCGCGGCCCGTCCGCGTTGTTCGCGATCGCCTCGGATTTTCTTCTTTTTCGATGACGCGACTCGTTCGCCCACAGGGCTATTACGAAGTCTACGGCCGATCCCGAGCACCCACGAACGCCCGCGTGTACGTGCGTACACGTGTACCTACACGCGCGGAGAGACAACCGCGCATCGAAGATCGGCGACCGGCGATCGGCGAACGGCGACCAGTGTCCTGGTTTCCAGGAAGAGGTCGGACGAGCGACGCAGAGGAAACGCTCCGTCGGACCAACAAAGACCGAGATTCGACGAATGCGACTATATACGAGGGAGGCAGGCAGCGAGAGCGAGAAGAGACGAGAGGGAGATCCAGAGACGGGGAGAGAGCCACCGATTAGATTAGCCCGGGAAGAAACCTCTGTGGCGAGTTTCGCTCGAGTCGAGAACGAATTGGTCGCGTAGGGGCCGAACGAGATTCTTTCGCGGCGGCTCTGACCGAGAAACCGAGAGAGGCGCGAAACCGATCGGGGAGAAGACGACGGCGTCGCGGCCGTCGCGGAAAACGCAGAGCCCCATTACCGACGCGACGCGGAGGCAACAGCCGAAGGTCCGCGGAGGAGAGTGCGCGCGAACCGTCTCCGTCGAGCGATATATAATTCGTACGATGCTTTATTTTCAAATTGCGCGTGATTTAGTGCGCGGTACGGCACGCGGTAGAACGTCGATATGTAAATGCGTTAATGCTTAATGCGTGTCCGTTGATTTATTGTCGCGCGACCGCGGTTGCGCGAGTGAAAGGCGCAGCCTGCCTCGGAGGTTGAGGAGGCTTCGTCGATTCGAGAAACGCGAATCGTTCGAAACAGCGAGACCCGCATCGACGCCTTTTAAGTCGTACCGTGTTGCGCCGCGTTTCACCGCAGTTTAACCGCATGCGTTACTAGCGACCACGGTCGCGAAGAACCGCGATAGATCGCGATGGACCTCGCATACGCTCGCCCAGTCATATATAACGAGCCGCGATTCGAGCCAACGAGGCTCGAGCTGGAAAATACGGTTTCGAATTCGGCGTCGGCCGTTCGTGGCGACGGACCTCTGCACCCTCCGATTTTCCGATCGGCGCCACTACTATCTCTCCGCCGTTACTTAACGGCAAGCTGCACCAGCTATAATTTAACAGTCTCTCTCCCTCTCTCTCTCTCTCGCTCTCTCTTTCTCTCGGAACGAGATAATCGGCCCTTCGTTACACGGATTTTTCGACCAGTCGATCCGCCGGTGCTACCTCGTTCGCTCGGATTCCCCGAATTGGACGAGTACGGTACGCGGACGTACGTTCCGCGACACAAGATTCCAGCAGGTTTCGAAATGTTGGCGAACCCGAAACGTTTCGACTGGCCCGCTCGTGCCCGTGTCCGTGTCCCTGTCCCCGTCCGTGTCCGTGTCCGTGATCTGGCGCGACCCGTGTTCCCCGACGAAGCGGCCGCGCGAGATCGGACGAGACAAAAATCGGGGAACAAAAATCGCGGCTAAACAAAACCGGACCGACTCTAATGCGTGTTATGCACCGACCAACACAGCCAAACTTCGTTTTTTCCTGGAAGCAGTTGCTCGCTCGTTCCCCGAGATAACGTCGGTCCCGCGCCGAACCGCGACGGACCGCGCCGGTCCGCGACGGTCCATCGACGATGGACTGGGCTCTCCGAAGATGTCGTACAGTCTCCCGCGACACTCCGTGGCACTCGTCATTGCGATCCCGTATCCCACGGAGTTGCTTCCGTCGCGAGTCTCGCTAGGGGTCTAGAACTGTGCCCGACGATCGAACGAATATCGAGCAGAACGTTGCTCGCGTTCCGTTCGAAAATTCGCGCCAAAGCGGAACGCTCTCGCTGACCTATCCGTTTGATAATCTTCCGCAATCCGCCATTGTCTTACGGAACGTTCAGAGAATTAAACTCTCTTGGTCGCGAGCATCTCCAGTTGGAATTCGCGGACGGCAGATTTCTCGAAATCGAATCAACCGCGGAGGTTTTCGTTGCACGTGTTTATCGTCGTTTCGTCCAAGAAGCAAGGAATACATTGTAATTTAATTTTATTTACTTCTTTTCTTATTTTATTTAATTTTATTTATATCTATATGCCACTTCTCGCAAAACAGAACTAAAAGCTAATATTAATATAATAAAGAATCTTCGAATCAGCGGTGATTTAAATGAATAATTCAAGTAAACTCGGTTTGAATTTCGTGATATTGGCAGAAAATATGTCTAATTTGTCGCTATTGTCGTTATCAATTTCAAGTGTCCCGTAATTTCTGCTAATTCGACGTAGGCGCGCAAACCTACACATCGGTGTGCTTGTCTTTGCAATGGGCGCTTTCAGAAGGCGGAAATGCGACCATTTATTCGGATCGCGGGGGTTCCAAGCACCACCGTATACTTTATGGCGAACAGAACTGTATAAATCGCGTCTTCATCGATGCGTATACTTATTGTGGCGAGCGGTTGATATTCTCTCTTCGTTTAATCGCTCTGAGTAGCGATTGCTTTGCGCTGTATCTACCTGCGAATGACTCTGTTACACTTACCCCGAAGGATTCTCCCGTTTATTAAATAAAATTCGATTAAATGAAATGAAATTCCGACGACGGAGACGAGCCGCGTCACGCGGTGGTCGGGGTAACGGTAATACACGATCGTGTAAATAGAAAATTGCTGGCTACTGTGGTCAATAAATCATCTGATGCATGTACCCCTATAATCGACAAGTGACGCTTTGTTTATGCTAATTCGAAACGAACGCGATTGAAATGATGGGAAATCGTTGAATATTTTCAAGCAAGGCTTGCTGTTAAACGAGACTTCCATGTTCAAAATTGTTTAGAGAACTATAAGATATGACTTTTAAGGGTGACCAATTGTTTACCAACTACATATACGTAAAAGGGATATATGTATGTATTGTATGTGTTTGATATGATGTAAGCAATTTGCAAGTGTACGGAATATTTCGTTTGAACTCTTTATCATCGCAATAATCAGTTCGGAAGTGGTGAATTGTGCTTCCCAGAAGTTGGATCTAGAACACTTCGTTCTCCGAACTGACAATTTTTACCGTATTATAGAGTAATTTTTAATAATGATTTGTAATATTTCATTCATTTGTTTACCAAGTGAACCCTTTAGTACAAGAGGAGGTAATGCGTATAGTATAATATATAAGTATAATCTCGTATAATCTCGCGATGTCACAAGATGGCCGCCGATGAGTACGTTGCCTAATATTACAAATTACATCGCAATTGCGTCTAAATTATCACTTCGAAGACTGAAGAGTCCTAGATTGAACATTTAGAATCACAATTGACCACTTCCGAACTGGTTACTACGATATTAAAAGAATAAAACAGAATATCCGAACCCTTGCAAGTGTCTTGAAACATATAAGTACATGTGTTCATTTTATGTGTATGGACTAGAGCCTCAGTACAGTAGCATTGCAATAGTATTACAATAACAAATGGATTACTTGGGTAACAGGAGTAATTTCTTGCACATTCCGTAACTCAAGTATTGGTAGATAACTTCTGTGGAATGCGTTGGAACACGTTGTTTCTCGTTGTATACAATTCGTCGATTCATGCTGCAATCGAAAGATCCAAAAGTTGCTACGGATTTTCGCGGTTTCCCCGGTTCTACGGGCTCAAAGCCAGAAACAAGGCTGCGCGCCTTCGCGGTGACCACCATCGAGATTTCTAAAATACACGTTTGCACCGTAATAATAATTAATATTTGACATACTGTCGCTGGGAAGCGTATTAATATCCTCTCCGTAGACTGGCGCCGATCTTTATACATTTCGAATAATCCACCTTCGAAAGCCTAAAAATCCTCGTTACAGGTATGCATACTTCTTATCAAAATCTTATCGTTAGTCTTGAAAGTAATAAATATTTTCTAAAAAAGAAGGACTTTTTAAACTTTACCAATTTTCTTCCGCTAGGCGTGCGAGCCGAGTTCGATCTGCGACGCGCAGATAGTATATTAATAATAATAAATAACAGGTGCAACGAAATGCTATTAGATATGCCGAACGATGCGAAATCATTGTCTTCATTCTATCGACAACGATGTATCCATCCAGAACGACGTACGTTCAATTAAACCCGCATTATTTTTATTTACGTCCACGATGGACATATCCGGGAGAAGCCAGAAGAGCCCAGACACCGATACGTGATTGATCGATCGCCTCGAATGCTATAAACATAAGCTACGAGCAGTGCTACGACCAATTTTCAAAATGGGAAAACCCGGTATTCGGTGAGGGAACGCGAGCGGTGCCAGCGAAAAAGCGGAACAGCAAAAGTCTGCCGAAAAGGGATCCACGAAAAGTCGAGAGAGAAAGAGAGACCGAGAAACTCGACCGAGGGGAAAAGAAACGGCAGAAGGTCCGGGGACTAGAAGTCCCCATGGATACGAACTTCCGGTGTTGTTGCGATAGCAATCGACTCGCAGGGGTTCTTACCTGTCACGCTATATGCCTGTTTTCCCGATAGGGGGGTCGGTGACTGACGCAAAACGCGCGCGTGCTCCGTCGTTGCGTTCTGCGCGCTCCTACATCGTTTTCGCAGTCGACGGCTGCCGCCGCGACGCTTCGACGTCTCGGCGCTTCCTTCGTCGTCAATCGAAGACGCTGCGACGCTCGATAACATGCGCCTCATCTCTATGTCTCCCGTTTCCTCTACATCAATCCTTTGAATAGAATTCTCAAATCGGCTTATACATTGTACATAATTTAATAAATACGGCTGCCAATAATTTCTATAAAATCTAAACAAAATTTGAATCTTCTGTCATCAAAATTTGGGAACGGAAGAGACAATCGGGAAACAAAAATCCTCTCGTTTCAGCGAGGAAATTATTAAGGACGAAGTGCTAATCAACGTAGTTCTGAAATAAATAATAGTGCAAGGGGTTAGTGACTTTAATAAATTTAGAAATCGGTATAACAATGTTACCACAAGCTAGAATATTTAGTTTACGTTTCCTTTGTACGTCGTAGTCATTAGGCAGTGCAATTTACGCATTTACAGTAGAAACGAGTGGCTGAAATGCAAAATTTTGTAGACGTAAGAAGAATTCAATTATTTTATTACGCTACGTTCAACTTATCAAGATCATTAGAAGAAACAATTTATTGTTACATAATTTGTTTCTCACAATCGTCTTTGAAAATTTCCATATTGAATAAAGACCCGCATTCTAGTAATCGTATTGTTCCTATTTCCATTTTCATCGTTGTTCCATTATTATTACTATTATTGTTATTATTATCATTGTTGCTGCTGTTATTGTTATTATTATTATGTTAAACCAGTTTATGCTAAATAAATACAATGCAATTCAATTAAATAACGACGAGGCCAAGAACGTTGCATCGTATCGTCTGGAATCTTGTAAATCATCACAAACAGTTGAGGTACTCAGAAATTGTATCGCGTACGCGGAGCGACGTTGTCCTTTTCGATCGGGAGATATGTTACAGAATCCGTCCTCTACGACGGCGACACGATAGAACCAAACATATCCGAGTACATAGTTTGAGAGCACGAGAAATAATTATTGAAAATTCGGAGGGTTAAAGAAGGTTTTGGGACGGGGAAAGCATCAAACGGGAAGCGGCGCCCTTCGCGGCCGTGGGTGAGGAAGCTCCGCCCGCCGGGCTCGTCGCTTCACGCGGTGCACCGCCTCGGACCGCCCAATCGCGTCGCGGCCCCCCCATCCCTACCATCTCGGGAACCTTTTCGATCGTCTTTCTCGCTCCTGCGAGGCTCTCGGCGGATCGTAGTCTGTCGACGATAGTTCGCGGGTTGCGTCGATCGCCGCGATCCTCTCGATTCAGCCCGGCCCGTTCCGGTCCGGTCCGTTCCGTGGTTTGCCTCCGCCTCCGCCTCCTGCGACCCCTCTGACCCCGCCAGCCCCGCCGGTCCCTTAAACTCCGCGGTTGCTACCGCCTCCTGCGGTTGCCTCCGCCTCCGCGATCGCTTTCGTGTTCGCCTCCGTGTTCGCCTCCGTGTTCGCCTTCGTGTTCGCCTTCGTGTTCGCCTTCGAGAGCGACTCCATCGCCTGTCCCCTCTCTCCCCGCCGGCGCCGGTCGGCCCCCGTCGGCCCCCGTCGGCCCCCGACCAGCCGAAGAGGTGACTGTCCAGGGCAGTTTCGAAGCCGCAGTCACCGGTTGCACCGCGTTCGAGAAGTAGTCTCGCTCGGGTCTCGTCCCGCACCCTCGCGCTTTCTCTTCCTCTTCGTTCCGCTGCGCTCGTCTTTCCTCGCGGTGCGCTCTCCGGTTTCGCGTTCTCCTTATTCAGTAACAGGCGAATGTGCGCGATTCTCTCGGCGATATTCCCGAGATCGGCCGCGTTTCGTCCGCGCCTCGCGTTCCAACCCCTTTGAAGCGTAGTGCCGCCGCAGCAGCCGTCGACGACAGCAACTACGACTACGAACGCAACTGCGGCGAAAACGGATACGACGGACGATGCGTTGAAGTGTCAGAAGAAAGCAGTGCGGCCCGCGAACGTCCAGGCAAACGGCCAGTGCATATTAGAGGAATGTCCGGCATCGGCGACGCTGCGGATCGACAGACCCGATTTTAAGTAGAGATCTCCAACCAGGCGAATCGTCGCGTTTAAAGTCGGAGACCGAGTCGAAATCGATCGTGGTCGCGAGTGAACGAACAGTGTGATCCAAAAAGTGGAGGAACCGATCAAACTCGACGGAAAACGACCCTTCGGACGATTGTTGTTCGCTTCTCGATCGATCGAAGGAAGACCAAATTTACGCTGCTCCGGTACCCTTGGATGCTCGGTGTCAACGATTGATCACGCGTAAGTAAATGCATAAGAGCGTATTTCACTCTGGCGAGCACTTGTCGAACGGTCCACGATCGATTGACCGAGGTCGGACCCTTGCTGAAATGCAAGCTACCGAAATCGGCGCTTGTTCGGACACGTCGTCTTCGGCGAAGAACGGCAGAGAAACGGCAAGAACGGAGCGTTAACCAACGAACGACGGTGGATAGTCGACGATGCGCAAGCCGGGACGATTGCGAGCCATTTCGTCGAAAGAATACGGGTCGTTATCTCAGCGCTCGGTGCTCGATACTTGGTGCCCGGTTATCGTTACGAATTAACACGAGATAACGTTAACGACCGGTAGTGGTACGTGGTGCGTGCGAAAAGCGTCAGACCATGCTGCGCTTTCTCATCGTCGGCGTCGGCTTTGCCACAATTGCCGACCGATGCGGTCTTTACCTCGTTGCCTCGAAGTCTCGTCGAGTGAGAATCGAGAAGAATAATCTGTGTGGAACAACGAAAACGCAGAGATGCGACGATTATTGTCCGTCGAACAGGGAACGTGTGCCGTGCTCGTTCCCGTGTATCGAAACATGCCGGCACCGCCATTCTGTTCGTAACGGTCGTACTTCCCTCGAAGGATCTACGTTTTCCGAAAGAACAATTACACAGTGACAGACGAATAATTCCGCGGTTGTCAGGAAAAACGCCGCGTGTCAGAATTTCAAACAGTTTCGGTTGTATTAATCGAACTGTAGCGTATAGAATTTAGGATACCGAGATTAGGATATAGAAGAAACATCGTGGAGACAAATTCTATAGGCTGAAAAAGATTGGATCACAGTTTTATATTTAACTTGATTGCGAATCTTTAGTTGATTAATTTGTAAGCATCGACTGCAACGCTTGGATCTAGATCGTGATTCTGTGTGTACAATCGTAATATGGCCTACGCGATCCGATGAATCGCATCACGGCAGTTTCAGGGTTGCACTAGAAGACAACGTCAATTTTTTTTACCGATTCCTTAGAAGCCTTTCAACGTCAATTGCATAATTTATCACCAATGCGAGCACGTAACGCTTATAATGTCACGCTCCTATGTATGAGCTTTTGCTTATGCAAATGACTACCAGCTCTTTTATCAATAACTAATAACAATCATAATTATGCGATATGAAACACTGAAGCGTTAGTGACCGGAGCATTAAGCGACGATATCTCGGAAGTGAAAACATGTGACACCCGGCGTTTTTCCTTGCAATCGCCAAATTCTATGCGCAACTCTCGCTCCAGCCGTTCCAGATACGCGTTTCGTCTCGTCGTTTTTCGCGGTTACGCGGGCGCAAACGTGTCCCAGGCACCGCACGCGACGAGCACGAGACGAACCTCGGAAAATAAACGCCGAAAGATCCGGCGTCGGGCGACGGGATAGCGATGAATCTAGTTTCGAGCCGAATCTAGAAAAATTATTGCCGAGTCGGGAGTACGAGAAAATAAAAGAGCCTCGCACGGATCTGGCAGCGAACGCGCGGAGACTTTTAAACGGATGCGAAGCGACCGCGATAACGTATCGCGCGAACAACTCGATACGAATAAGTTCCGGTTCTGGTCGTCGAGCGAGCGAGCGAGCGAACGAACGAGCACGGTCCGTCGAAAGCGACGTCGACAAGCGAACGATGCCGCTCTCGTCGTTTTCGGTGGTCGAAGCGGACGGAAAACTGGAATATTGGAAAATTGGAAAATCAGAGAAAGGGAGACGGCCGTCGAGCAACTTGGTCCGGTCGAGAAAGTCTCGCAGCCGCTTTCATGTTCCATGCGTGTCGCACTTGAAATTGTATCTACTCGAGGGGACCAGCGCGCCGCGTTGCCGCAAAGGGGCCGAATCTCGAGAGGTTTTTCATTCAAGTTCCGTCTCGACACTGCTCCGCTCTGCTTTTCTCTCCTCGTCGCAACTAGACCAGACGTCGATCCGAAAGAGAGACGACAGCGACGATGGAGACAGCGACGAAGACAGCAGAGACGGCTGCAGCAGCGGCGGCGGCATCGTCCTACGAGAACGCCCGTCCGGTTTTTAGGTCTAATTGGTTGTCGCCCGGCGCCTCGTCTTGTTCTCGGGGAAAGTATATCCCTCTTTTTCACCGCGATGCCTCGACTCGTTTTTCTTCCCACCGGCCCTTTGGGACGCGTTCCTCCTAAGTACCTGCGGTTCGTTTCAAATAACGTGAACGATTGCATCAAAGCGGCGCGCATCTTTATCGTTGCCAGCGCGGCGTATCCGCGACGCCGCGGCAAAATTGCCGTCGCGACGCGACGTCCGTGCGGCGGTCGTGTAGCTGGCAAGCGCAGGTCGCGTTTAATTTACCGTAATGGCGATTTCGCGTATCGGACAGATATTTTTATTGACGTTCGCTTTCGGTACGATACGCATTTATCGAATGTCGTGTTTATCGAGCATCGTAAAACGATCGTTAATGCTTTTACGAATCGATAACCATCGCCACGGGTTCTCGTAATAATGACGTTGCCACGCTGTCTGCCGTCGAATCGATAAGATCTGAAACGATCTCTCGGCTCGTTCGAGATCACAAATAGGAGGAGCCGTGTAATTTATCACGCGAGTTTTCGGCCGGATCCGTCTGGATCCTTCTGGACGACGGGGCCACGCCGATTCTCTAAACTCGGAGGAGAACTCGGCGCCGTCGAAGTTGTTCGGTCTTCTCCTCCTGTCCCTCCTCCGCGGACCGGATAATGCTACGCGAAAGCGTGTATGCGAGTGGACCACTCCGTCGACGGCTCCGTGGCGAAGCGGTCGGAGCCGGCGGTTCAGCTGGCACCGATATTCCCGTGCAATCGCGTGTAATCGCGTCTAATCGCGTACAACGTTCCGGATCCTACGCGATCGAGGCTGTACCTTGCACCGCGAATCACGGAGAAATAAAGCGCCGCCAAAAACGCGAACGCGTTAGACGGGACTCGGACTAAAATCCAATAAAATCGTATAGAGCGATCGCGGCGGCGAGTTTGCGCGCGTCGGCCAAAGACCCGTTACATCGGAGGACGAGGTAATTAATTTAAGCTGCGAACGCCTCGCCACTAGGCCAATGCAAACACCTTCTTTGCGCGAATGCTAGCGTGCTCGCGTGCACCCACACGCACACGGCCACGCGGCCACACTGGCACACGGACACACGAGGCACACACCACGAGTCGAATGCTCGGGAGTGTTGCATAGCGACTCCCGAGATCCGCGCGGTCCTTCCTTGGCTGGTTCTCGTCCGCCGTCCCGACTCGGCTCGACCCAACTTGAATCTACTCGAGAAAAGCCGCCGGTCGACGGGCCGGATTTTGTATCCACGCCTGAGCAGTTCCCTCCGGAGTCCGCGATACAAATGCGAACCGTGTATCGGACCATGTTCCCGTCCGGTAGTAATAATAACAACAATAAGAGCACGCGTCGGCTGGAGATCGAGACAATTTTTGGTTTACGCGGTCGACGAGTCGAGAAAGTAGGCAGATACGTGGAAATAGAGGAGGAGAGATCGCGGCGGAACCGCGCGATACCGCTTCGACTCCATTGGCGATCGTTGAACGTCGGTTATCTCCCACGAATAATCGGAGTGGAGGCAAATAGTTGCGAGCGGTCCGAGAATCGCGTCGGGCTGTCTCGTCCGGGAACGAAACGACGGGGAACAGATTAAAAATCCGGGAGCCGAGCAGAGTCTGGTTTAACGAACCTACCGACGACGTATCGCGGCGTTAATTACCGGCGAGGGGTCTGACCAAATGCGCGGCACGGCTACGACGCGAAGCGGAGCGGCGTGGAGCGATGCGGAGCGGTGCGGCGCGGCGCGGCGCGCAGAGCTCGCCTATCGGGGAGCACCGAGCGGGCCGACCTCGTCGCCAAGGCAGATGCATTAATCGAGCCGGCTTAAATTATAGCCAGCCGCTAATTGCGCTCTTCTTCTCGGGCTGTCCGGCCGCGGGAGACGCGAGCGAGAGCAAGAACGCCCAAGGCATTTCCCCTGCCTGCCGATTACAAGCACCATTAAGTCCCACCGTGGATCGTCCATTGCAAGCGATCGACCGTCGGCGTCGTTTCGTTTCCATTCATTCCGTTCCCTTCCCTTTCGTTCCGGAAAACTCGCAAAGGCGAAAGCGACCTGCGCGGATCTCGGCGAGACCGAAACGCGGCAACGGATCGCAAGCGCGACGACGACGAGACGGCCGGAGGAGAAGAACAAATAGGGCGAATCATTCAATGTCCCAACCAGGTCTCTCTCTCTCTCTATCTCTCTCTCTCTCTCATTCACTCACTCACTCACTCAGTTAGTCACTCACTCACTCATCCACCCACTCATTTACTCAGACCCTCCCTCCGCCTCTCGCTCTTCGAACTTTAGCGATAGTTTAAATCAGTCCGTGAAAATTACGATAGGATAAAACACGTATCGGTTTGCATACCAGAGATATCGCGAACACGCGAGCAAACGCGATGCGCGTTTCCTCGCGGAGCGAACGTTTGTACCGCACCCGAAACCGCGCCGCGCGCCTTCCCGTCGCGACCGTGATCGTCCGAGGCGCGTGGTTGCGAGTCGTTTCGAAAAACGGTCGACTCGATCCGTTCGAGGGAGAGCAGCTATTCGGCGGCCGCGAGCCCAGCAAACGATTTTCGCCGTGCGGCGCATCAGGTCGCACGTCGCGTGCCTAGCTTCGATACATCGCGATTGCGTAACCCGATTAACGGTAAAATCGGCCTTGGTCGCTGGAGTGTGTAGAGTGTCGAGTGTGCGGACGTCGAACGCCAAACGAGCGTCTGGCCGGCCGATCCAGTCGGGATTTCGTAAAAATTGACACGCGACGAACGAATAGGCACGATTGGGGCGCTGGCTTTTTTGCGCTCACGTGGAAGCGGTTCTAAAGAGTCGGTACTCGTTGTCGTTCCGCGGCTGCGCGAGCCAATGTTGAGAAACGGCGGAGTCGATGGTTTCGCGCGAATTGCCGCGGATCGAGAATATCGTGGAAGACCGATAACATCGCGGTCGTATCTAGTCGCTACAATAATCGTAACGTCTCGGTCCGCTACGGGCAATTCCGGTCGAGTCCGGTCCGGTCCGGTCCGGTTCGGTTAGATTCGAGTTCGAATAGACGCAACGAATCTTTATCGTTAATTGGACGATAAAGGGAAAGGTATCGCTGCGTCGTCCAGGTCCGCGAGGATCTTCTCGCTCGCGCTATGCCGGCGATTTATTCCTGCGAGTCGAGCTATACCGCGATCGGTGTATACGCGCAGAGGTCCGGAGCTTGACCGGTTTCGATCTAGATCTCGGGCCGAGGCCCGATCGCGGACTCGGTGCCGACATATATCGTGCACTAGCCACCCTTTAAAACGTCTCGTCCTGCGGAAATTGCCCGCAGAACGGACGACACGCCACGGTCGAAGCGAAGCCGCCGCTTTTTAAGCAGCGAACGATCGCGTACTCGAGTTCCGGCGTAAACGGAGGCGACGTGCGGCGAAAATCGCGCCGAAACCGATACTGATTCGCGATATTATGCTCTCAACCACTCTTGTATCTTAATTATCGAATTTATCGAACCGCGAGCCGATCTTCGAAACGAGCCGGAATTATAATCCTGAGAAACTCGCGGCGTTGCGGTCACGCGCGAGTGAGCGAAGGAACGGTCGCGGCCGGCACACTGGCAGAACGGCGCGTTCTCAAAGTTAATTGGAAAACAAACAGAAAATTAACGCGAACCCGGCAGCGAATCCTTCCAGTTGGCCGTTACTCACGATTTATCGTAACTCGTTCGAGTCCGGTCGGTGACCGGTTTATATCCGAGATCGGTGGACGATGCGCGCGGGCGCTCGTACGCGCGAACGCGCGCGAGAGACCTGCCCAGATCGACGATCGAAAATCCTTCGATCCGCGCGAAACCGTTCGCGCTCGCGTTCGCGTCCGGACAGGAATGAACAGGAAGTTTCTCCCTTTTTCACCTGAACGAAGAAACCAGTTTGCCCCCACGGAAAAAATGATAAATTATCGCGTAATCGCGAATACGTTTAACCCGCTAACGCATCGGCGTTAATCGATCATTTTCTTTTGCTCCGTTCCCCCGGTTTTTCGTTCTGCGTTTATCGGGCCACGCGGAACTCCTCGTGCCTATACCCGCGTTCTCGAGCCGGGACAGACACCGAACGCGGATATTCGGGCTTTAAAAATCGAACCTCGCAACCGGTTGTACGGCGAAAATCTTCGCGACCGTTAATCTTGATTTATGATAACCGCGACCGCGATCTCCTCGGAGACCGACCGGATAATTGGATCGCGCGCGCGTCCCATACGTTCCTTTACGCAGCTAGCAGCTACCGGTCTCTGGTCCCCGGCCTTCGGACCCGCAACTACTTACAGCCGGGCAATCGCACGGCGTTCGACTCTTTTCCCTTGGACAGTCTCGTCGTTTCCACTTCGGAAAATCATTTCGACCGATTCGGATCGCGACCCGACCGCTGCGTCCGGTCGCGATTCCCGGATGCACGCGGACATGCCGGGATAAACCCGGATATTCCGCGGACGCACCGTGCGAACGAAGCAGAACCGGTCCAAAGTGCGCGCCGCGCCTCGTCGCCCTGTCACGAATCCCTCCCGTCCCTCGCCAACCGAATAACAAACTCGGTTAATTGCCGCGCAATCGATCGATTCCATCTCTGTTCCGTGTCTTTTGCGGAACGCGGCCGGGAATTTGGTTCTTCGCCGCGTCCGGCAGAGACGAACGGAATCGTCCGTTCGAGCGCGATACGCGACGTGTCTCGCACGCAGCGGAAAGAAAAACGGGCGACGCGGCCCGGAAAAATTGTCAGCCGCTTTTAAGGGAACTTTAACGCCGTGATACGAGCATATTATGCGGCCGTTCGACCGGCTAGCAGGTCGACCGGCCGGCTGGCCGGCTGGACACGGCTGGACACGGCTCGACGGTTGAACGGCTGAACGGCCGAACGACTGAACGGCTGAACGGCTGGACGGGCGGCTGGTCGGCCGTGTCCGTGTGTACGTCCGTATCCGTGAGGCTGTATACGCGAATCGAATCGGATCGTTCGGCCGTGTTGGTGGTGATCGAGCGCCCGAGAGGAGTATATGTAGAGACAACGGCCTGCCGATACACCGACCGTGCTTCTCAACCGACGAGACGCGACGCGACGCGAGGCGAGACGTGGCGGGACGAGGCAGGCGAGGCGAGGCGAAGCGAGGCGGCCTATCGCACCCTCTCGGTCCCTACGGGCCCCTGTCCACCTCTGGTCCCTTTTCTTCCTCGAACGAACCCGAAAACGCCGCGAACCAATAATTTTGCCCGCGGAACCGACACTTCGACGGGGGAACGCGAAACGAGGAGCTCACGGATCGCTTTCCCGAATCGGAGCGACCTTTCTTCGGACACGGTTGGGAACGGCTGGCTGCGGCCAACGGATACCTTGTTCCCGAAGGAAGTGGACACGAAAAGGAATCGCAGACGGACACGGGAGACGACAAGGCGCGGCGAGGTTTATATTATAATTACGCGGATTCCCGGTCCCGACAACAGCCATCGGGAGACGACCAACGACCATCGCATACAGGGAAAAAAAGGCCGAGCGAAAGGGGAATGGATACTCAAATGGAAGTTTCGCCGTTTCCGCGAATTGCCGAGAATTCGGAACCGCGACTAGGTTTGGCCGGTCGATTGAGTTTCTCGGCGAGCCGGAGACAATGACCGTGACGACGATGAGTCGAATCATCGAGCCGTTGAATCGTTGAATCGTTGAATCGTTGAATCGTTGAATCGTCGAGCCTTTGAATTGTCGAATCGTAGAGTCTTTGAATTGTCGAATTGTCGAATCATGGAATCGTTGAATTATCGAATTATGGAATCGTTGAGCCGTTGAATTACCGAATTTTCGAATCATTGAATCGTGAAATCGTCGAATCGTTGAATCGTTGAGTCGTTGAATCATCAAACGTATGAATTATCGAATCATCGAACCGTTGAATCACCAAGTTGTCGAGCCATCGAGTCGTAGAATCATCGAGCCGTTGAATTGTCGAGTCATTGAATCGTCGAGTCTTTGAATTGTCGAATTGTCGAATGATCGATTCGTTAAATTGTCGAATTATGGAATCGTCGAGTCATTGCATCGTTGAATTGTCCAACTGACCAATCGTCGGGTCGTTGATTCGTCGAGCCATTAAATTGTCGCATTGTCGAATTACCGAGTCGTTAAATCTTCGAATCGTCGAATTCTTGAGTCGTGGAATCATCAAACGTTTGAATTGTCGAATCATCGAACCGTTGAATCATCAAGTTGTCGAACCGTCGAGTTGCCGAGTCATCGAATCATCGAGCTGCAGAATTGTCGAACCGTTGAATCGTCGAGCTGTTGAAACGTCGAATTCTGGAATCGTTGAATCGTCAAATCGTCGAGCTGTTGAATTGTCGAGTCATTGAATCGTCGAATCGTCGAGCCGTCGAGCAAATCGAGGCTGGAAGGTATGAGGCGTCGAGAGCCCATAAACCGACGACCCCCTGCCTGCTATCGAAGAGGTCTGGCTTGATGGGGGAACTAATGACGAGATGGCTCGCTATAATGGACAGTTAGAGTCGGCCGACCGGCCGGCTGTCCGCACCGCGCCGCGCCGCACTGCTCGACCGTAATAGATTCGGGGTTGAACCGAGAAACCGCAATGGAGGGTCTACGTAAAATGGCGGACAAGCCTTTTACGGATCGTAGTGCGTTTCGACGTTGCGCTCTACGATCCACGATCTCTAATCCGGCGTCCGCGATCGGCTTAACGAGCTTTCGCAGTCGCGATCGCGATTCCGTCTGTCCATTATACGATCGCGTATTCCCGGAACGGATAGAGAAGGACGACGCGTTACGTTGGTCGCAGGCTAGGAAGAAGAAGCGACGGAGCGACCAAGAGACTGGGGAAAAGCCAAAGATATCTCCGGAAAGATAAAGTAAATGGGGGTTGCGTCGAAAGCGTATACCTGGCCTAGACGACGCCCCACGAAGGTACGCGCGAGGTCAGAGGCGCCGACAGCAGACAGCCGACGACAACCTTATTGGAAAGTCGTGTTCGACGGTAAAACCGGAAAAACGGAAGTCCAGCCGAAAGCGTTGCCTAGAAAATCCGTTGCATCTCTCTCGAGATAACGATTCGGAGGTTTTCGTATCGATGCGCTATGAGTCAAGCACTCGGAAGCGATAGAAAAATCCCGTATCATAAATGCCCTCAAAATGAAAAAACAAGAACTATACAACTATAATTAAGTGAATATTTAGATCACAATGTGGTTATTATTTCTTTTCGGTTTTACTAATTATTGACGCGATTACACAATGTCAACTATGCTCACCTTGAAATAACTGAAATACGAAATTGTTATTTACAGCATTGTTGTCTTCTGAATTAAACCAATTGCTAATGGAAATGAGTGTACTAGTCATGTATTTGAATGCTGCATAATTTCATTTAGGTAATATGAATTTTTGTTGACTTACACGTCGTTTAATATTTCCATTTCCTTTCTCGATTTTTAATAAAAAATTCAGCGCGTTTCGGTAGTTTAATCGGTGCTACTGTACAGGATTAAGACTCAACTATAGTATGTAGAAAAAATTAGCAGCTACTAGGTGCTACTGGAGTAATTAGAGCGATTGTTATAATCATCGACGCCTCTGAAGCGGTGCAGGAGCTCCGTTCGAAATTGTTAAGCACTGCTGGAAACAATTTCCTCCACGGAATGTACATTACACATGCAATTTTTTTCATTCCGTGTGCCGTACACGGGGTGTCACCGCAAAATCCGTAATTCGTTCTGAGAAAATACTTGCCGTTCATTTGCTCTTAACAATTTACTTTGCATCACTTGCTAAATTCATCATTCATAGGTTGTTAGTTATTTTGATACTCGGATATTCAATATATGCACTTCCAAATTATATTTCTGTTCATAAATGTTTAGAAACGTACATATTCAATACTCACAAATACACACGTGCAATAGCTTATCGTAACCAATCAAAAAGTTCGACGTAAACGTACGATTTCAATCAAAAACTGTATTCTGCCGCTTTTGGGTATCTACTTTCTGATTAGTAGTGAGACACGTCGTTTCCATTAAATGAACAGAATTTCGGTATTGAAAGGAACGTATCAGTGGCGGTCACCGGTCGTCGCGGTACTTCGTGCGCGCCGCGAAACTGCTAGACCGGAAGTCGTGGCCGTTATAGCGGTTTCGGCTGATTATTAGGATTCTATTGGACCCGTGAATCGGTGAATCGGTACGTACACCTCTGTGCGAACGAGACGCGGCAGTTGTGTACGTTATACATGCACGCGTAACCGCGAGCGGGAGCTTTTCTCTCGACGGTCCCGGCTGGATGCATAAATCTCCTTTAGAGTCTCGTGAATAGCGGGAGTACGGGAACGAGAGAAGTTATACTCGGTTAGCTTCCCGGTTGGCAAACGCGCCGGGAAAAATCAGCGGATCTACGAGGCTCGCCGCTCTATGATTCATAAATATTTAAGACGCGACAAATGGTCGCTCTTGTCTGTTATCAACGGTACCCGCATACCCGCGCGTTAACCAGATATTAACGTTGCCTTCCGTGTTCTCCGCCGCCGCGAAGCGACGCTGCGCGATCGCGCGGTTTAACTTCGACCTCGTGACGCGACGCGTCGGTGAAATCGATCGATTTCCATCGAGCCGCCGGTCGTCGCGTGTCGGTCTTTCCCTCTTTTTCCCAGCCGTTTCTTTTCTTTGTGCCCATCTAAACGCGCCAGTTGCCGTTCTCGATCATGACCGGCCGTGGTACCGGTCGAAGTAGGCGTAAGTAGGCAAACCGGGTGTCACGAATCGCACTCGTTTTTCATTAGTCCCATTTCGTCGATTTTCTGGACAAATCGGGCAACGGGAGAAAAGCGGCGACGACCGCATCGCCGCCGTGTCGCTCTCCTCGCAGGTATCGCGGATCGTGGCTAGGAAAAGTCTCGCGCCGTGTCCCGGTCGCGGTCGCGGATCTCGCGATCAAGCGAGTTGCAGCGAGTCGGCGTGGGAACGCGCGCGCATGGGTCGAGAGAAGGAAACGAAGTTGGATTCGACCTAATCCGGACACGAGGGCCGACTCGCTTCGTATCTCGGGACGGGAGACAGAGAAAGAGCGGCGCTGCGACGCGGTACCGTGCGGCGCGACGAGGTGCCGTGTTGCACGCGTGCACGAACGCGATCAAACGCGAACGAACCAACGCGCATACATATGGATGCACGTACGGTCGTCGGTTGCGATACTTACGATCTCGCCGCGTTATTCCGTATGCGCGATTGAGATCTCGTTTAGTCTGGCCGCGCGGAAACCCGAACGCGTGTGCGAACGCGAGCGTTCAGCCGACTCCCGCGAACACCTCGCGGACTGGTTCTCGAGTCAAACGTTGCCCGGTAGAGCACCTACCGAACCCGAGAAACCGTGTACCGGTGAATAATAATTGGACGATAAGATGTCGCGTTTGGACTGCGCTCGAGAGTCGCGACCGTGGTGGAAGCGGCAACGCGCGGAAATTAACGTGCCCGCTGCTGTCTTCTCCTCCGCCTACCGCCTACGATATCGGTCCCCTCGATCTCGAAATCTTTACATCCGCCGGGATTCCTTCTCGCTTCCGCCGCTTCTTGCAGACCCGCACTACCATCGGCAGGCGAACGGTACAGTTTTTTCAGAAGATTCGTCGGAATCTTTCACGACAGAGCTAGCGCTGTCAGAAGTCGCCTTTTGTGTTCCAGCTCGCATCGCGTTCCATCTGCTAGCATCCAGACACGACGGATCAAGTCAAAAGTATGTCTGGAGTTTTCTGTACTCCCTTATTCCTGTGATCATCTCCCTCCAAAGCACGCAACGCGAATCGAATGTGTCGAGCCGTCGCGAGTTCATTGGGATTCGTCGCATGAGTTTTAGCTAATAACTCGCACCGCTTACGATCGCGTCCCGGATGCGGTTATCTGTCCACCTCGAGCTTTCCTGTCCGCGACATTTTCACCGACGCGTTTCAAATTTATTACCGGGTTCGACGGTGCTGGCGGCGGTGAGAAGAGACGCGTTCCAACGCGACAACGATATCGATTGCGAAATGCGGGACACTAAAAAGTATAAACATTGCGATATAGTTGCTTCGCTGCTACTTGCGCTAATCTCTGCGGTTCTATGAGCCATAGAAAGTGACCGTGGTCACCCTTATTGGCAAACTTCAAAGCCCGTCGAAACAATATTCTGCGAACAGTTCGTTTTTACGAGAGTCGGGGAACACAGCGCGAGCTTCCATATGCGACAAATGTGTCGACAATTCCGAGGGCATCCGATGACTTTTGCTCCGAAAACTGGAATCTGCGAGGCAAAAAATTAGCTACATTTGAACACGACCACCTTGAAATCGTGTTATCGCTTGAACTTCTTAGGTCAGAGTCACAAGAGTGTCAAATCGACGATCGTTGGTTGTTTCCCCTTGTTTTACTGATGGAAAATGAGGAGAATTCGTCCTTTTCACTAGAAATACAAGGAAAGACGACCAACGTCGACTTTTTCAGAGAATGGAACTAAAATGAAAGAGAAAATTGTTATGTAGCTTAATTTGTTATTGACTAATATGTGTAATTCATAGGTCTTACACGTTTACGTTGACTAATAACTAAACAAGTTGAAATAATTCAAAATTATTCAGTCTTTGATGATCGCTTTTCTGTTTTATCAAAATGAGTATATTCTTAACCCTCTATAAGCCAAATTTTTTCCAATGGTTTCTACCTGCAGACAACTTACAAGGCATTTACCTTGATATTTCAGGTCGTTGGTGTTGCCAACTGTCATCAATATTGTTATTGGTTATCTCAGAGACCTTATACAGTTACTACGTGTACGTCATCTTGTGAAAACACTAAAATTATTTGGTAAAACGTCGATATATTAGCATGTGACCTCAAAGCTACACGGCCCATAGAAGGTTGATAGTTTAAAAACTGAAAATATTGTTTCAAAGTGTTATGATAATAGAAAAGTTAGCTAGATGACAGATGGAATTCGTGATATAGCCTACAATTTCGATAATTGGTACATAATTCCTTTGGAATCAATAAGAATGAGGTCTGTCTTGCGGTATACATAATGCGGTACACGCTACTGCGACCGCAAAATCTAAAAATAACTACGAGTTTCTTAGTTCTAATGTCTGAAGGCATAAACGATATTATATTTAGCCTAACATCAAATCTTCTAATAACAAGCCTTGTAGCTTTACCAAAAATGAAAAGTAGAAATCAATATCGACGTGATGTCATTACTTCACAGAAATGGTGCGTGCATTTACGAATATAAATAAGGTACGTTTCATTTTGTTATGTATTTTGTTATGCCCATAAGAAAAGTTTTCGAGTCATCGTGAGTCGTATTGAGACCGCATCCATGTCTATCGATTCCAGTTGACGAATTTTAATCCAATACTGAACATGTCAAAGACGTAGGTATCAAACAGAAGCAATGCCACGTCAATAGTTACTCTAAAATTCCGATACCTGCCGATACTTCTACGCAAATATTGATGCCTAAATGATACTTTTACAAAAATACCGGCACCAGTACGCTCTCTTGTATGTGTATACTTTTATGAAAGTATCAATTTACAGAGAACGAAAATATTAATACTAATACAACACGCAAGGAAATAGGAATCAATAAAATCTGATTTTTAAACACTTTTACTTTCTAAGTACTTGGAACAAATTGAACGTTTCGTCAACATAGAAACTCGTACGTACTTTGTTTACTCTTTACTTTCTTATTAGCAAATAATGTTGTATTACATGTACATATATACATTTATATCATATGTATGTATACATGTACATCATCTTCCCATTCCTTTTTATCATAAAATATTATTCAGAAATAATATTTTATCTACGGTGCTGTCTTTTAACCAGTTAAGTGTGTTTGACGACTATATCCGTCATGGAGGTGTGGCAGAATTTTGTGTCATGACGATTATATCCGTCATGCGTAAAATTTTGTTACAATTTGATATTTAAATTGTAATTCTGGCGAAAACTAAATTATATTCGTAAATTTTAATATGTTTAAAATGTTTAGAGGTCGAGAGGAAATGAAATAAACAAATGAAAATTATAAATAATTTGAGTTGGATTCGTTTTTTTGGATTCGTCATCGCTTGATTATCGCGACACACACTGGTGGGCGCTTTACAAAGAGATCGCCACAGTTAAACGATTTGTTTTTCTACTAATCAATTCCCCGGCCTTTGAAAAACTCGTTCGCCTGGGACGGAAGTTGCCATTATACATAAATGTTTCCTTCGAAATGCATCAAAGAAACTTCGACTGAATACAATACTAGTCTGGCATCATTTTAAGAAGTTTAAGTATCGGCAAGTGATACCAAGTGTCTAAAATTAGATCACGAATATCGATACCAGCGATTCGGATTCACCGAATATCGTCAATAATATCATTATCGATTCCATTGCTAATCATGAATTTTATCCAATTTTTGAATCGAATCGACCTCTGCGCGTCGCGGCGCGGTGACGTAAAAATCGTTCGGCACTCGGTTGTTCGGGTTCCGCAGGTCGTTCTTCGTTCGGCGAGTACGCGTCACGATGCGGCCGAGCCCTCGCAAACGGAATTGAATCGAAATGCTCAGAAATATTTCCACGTGGCAGCGGAGGATCGGAGCGGCAGAAATCCTTGCCGCGCAGGCATGAGCGTCCGTCCTCCTTTCTCTTTTCTTTCCTCGCGTGTTCGCGCTCGAGCTCGAGCTCCGACTCGCGAACCACCGAGAGTTCTCTTGCCTCGTTGCTCCATGTCTATCCGTTGCTTCGGTTTCTCTTACTACCTCCGACGCGGTTTCACAGCATCACCGTTTCGTCAATCTCTCGGACACGCCGAGACGTTGGCATCGAGCTCACCGCGGACCCACCGCGACTAAATATTCATCATAGAATTCGCGTCAAAGACCGAGCGATAAAAAGATATCCACTCGGGACAGACTTTGTTCGACGAACGGAGAATATCACCCTCTCGTCGACGAGGTCCGTGAAATAAACGGAGCAACGGCCGACGGCGAGACCGACGAAGCGGGCCGAGGGCATCGACAAATTCGAGCGAATAACCGTGAACGAGGTGCACCGTGGGAAGGGTGAAAGGGGCGCGAGAGGCGCGTGCCGAAACTGGACCGGCCTGCAATTTCCGAGGAATCTTATCTCTCGTTTGCATCTTCGGTGTCGGGTTACAGGCGGAAAGGAGCCTTCGCGTCGAAACCGATCCGGAGCTTCTTCCTGTCTACGGTCCGAAACCTTAGCTCCGTCTCTTTCCGTGGCGCGGCCCTCCGCTTCTCTCGCTCTATCCGTCGGGATCCCCAGCGAAAGGAAGCAGACCGAGGTCGAAGATGCGTATCAGAAGTCTGGAATCGACGAGACGAATAAAACGGTAACGAATGAAGCGGGACGAAAAAAAAACAAAAGATTTATTGGATCGACTGGTACCGCGTGATCTCCGCGAAAAGACGTCGCGGCCGTCCCGTCCCGTTGCTGTCGCGAGACTCGTCGCCGGCTAAGCCGGAACTCGTTCGACGCGTAACCGAGGACAACTTATAGAGCCGCGTCACGCGATTTTCACTCGAGCCGAGCCAGCCGAGTAAGTTGAGTGAGCCGAGCGAGCCGGGTCCGCGATAACCGACGATGAACGATCGCGCGCTGCTCCTTCGCGATTCCTGCGATCGATCGCGTCCGAGGCGCGAATCGGCCTTCCCCGTTTCCGTCCGCCGCGCCGTCTGCTAGCTTTTCGCGTCGGTGGTTGCGGATTGCGGCCGGATCGCGGTCGTCGCGGGTCAAGAGTCGCACGCTTCGCGACTGGCGTCGCCAACAACGGGATGGCGAACATTCGAAAGCACGGTTCTCGCGAACCCACAGGAATAGAGTCGCCGCCCGAAAGAAGAAGAAACACGAAGGGGCCCCGTGTACGCGGCCGCGCGTCAGTGTTCCGCGTTCGTGTGGACGTTTCTGTGCGTGTCGCATTCGTGATCGCGTCGATGGTCGTGGCCGTGTCGGTGTGCTTGCGGGCCAACGTGTGCGCGCGTCGTCCGAGCGAGCCTACAAGGAAACCCTTCTACGCGGTCGGCGCCGTGGCGCCTCGGAATCGAGCAATCGTCCAGCACCGACACCACCGGCACGCTTTAACCGTCGCGCCGCGTCGATCGAAATGCTCTTCGCATCCGAAGTTCCGAACACCGCCGTCCCCGGACCCATCCGTCCCTCTTTGTCCGGAGACAGCGTCGTCGCTCCCTCCGAGGCGATCGGACGAAAACTCCTGGAACCACGAGGAGACGGGAAGCGCCTCGTAAAAGACCGAAAGAAACTCGTCCGGGCCAGTTTCGAACAGAACCGGTAGACGTTCGAAGCAATTAATTAGCCTCGTAGAGAATCGGTACTCTTGTTTCGTCTCGACTCTCGTCTCTCGTCTCCCGACTCGCGTGTCTTGTCCCTGTCTCTCGCGTCGCCGCGCTCCAAGCCAGCCGAACCTGTATAAGAGAGAGATTAGTCGAACCGACGAAAAAAGGGCGACCAAAGACCGGGAACGTTATTTCCATTAGCGATTCCCCTATCGAGAAGACGGTCCGCGCGCCGTCTATAGTCTATAATCTACATACAGCTTAGAGAGTTTGCCGTCTAATAGCGGCTCATCGACGAATCGAACGTCACGTTCGAAATGTCAGTTCGACGACCGGGAGACTCTCCCAATCTATTCGATTAGCCAATTAGTCACTGCGTTCTTTTTCAATATAGATTCTCAACACAGGAAAACGCAATGACTTATTGCTCCAGTTGTTCGTAGGACGTATATGTCCTAAAGCTTATATAATAAACAAAAAGAGACTCATTAGCCAACTCAATAATTCACCTTACCAAACCGTGATACAAATTTATCGAGGAATCTTTCCTCTTGTTCTAATTTCTTAATTATCGCGTGCTTTTACCGCTTCATTCTCGATGACATTTTTATTAAAAGCCTGAGTGCAAAACAGATAGATAGATAGATAGAGAGGGGGAGGCCTCGATTTCCCGCGGTTAAAGAAAGAGAAGGAGAAGGTGGAGGCGACGAAGCGCGAGACCAAAACGTAGAGGTCTAGCTGGCGCCAGATGCTCATTTGGTTTCGGCGCCACAGTTCCAACACCGAAACACGATTACTCTTCCAACCGGTTCCTATCAAAGAAATTCTCCGGGCCGTCGTTCGAACCTTCGGCTTCTCCGTCTCGCACGCGTCGCAAAAATGTCTGAGCCGTATACCTGTACCTAAGTACATCTAACATCGTGCCCGGGAATGAAATCGTGAGAACGATGAATTCCGCAAGCGGCACGGAAACCGTCTCGTGGCAAAGTCGGAGTAGTGGTTCGCGTTTACGAGCTTGCTCGTTCGGAATCGATCTGTCGCGTCGCGATAGAGACGGGGCAAAGTCGGCGGCAGTGGCGGGCGTTTGTCGCGGTACCGCAGCACCACGGAACGCAGACCGCAGACCGCAGCTCGGAGCCCGAGACGCGTTGTCCGCAACAGCGGTATAGCTTTGGTCCCGCCTACACGGATCTTATTCGTGGCCGCGATGGCCGCTATCCCGTATCTCCGATTCTACGCTCGCAGCCAAGTCGCGCCTCGAAGGTGGAGACGCGTCTGCGCGCTCTGTCTCGCTCTCCTCTGTCTTTGTTCGCTCGCCGTCGCCCCTACCGACCACTCTCTTTTCCCTTCTTCGTCGTTCACCGGCGCCCTTTTCCTCGACGAGTTCCTCTCTCTCTCTCTCTCTCTTTTCTCTCTTTCTCTTCTCGCCGTTTCTCCATGGTTCGAACGTATTCCGAGAAGCGACTCGGACACGGCCACGAAGACAACCGCCCTTCGAACCGATGGCGAACCCAGTTGCCCTGTCCTCCTCGCACCCGCGACTGCGAGCCCGGGGTACCCCGATCGTAGATTTCGATTTTGGAACGCCGACGTGATCGCTCCCGCGCCGTATTCTTCTCGCGTAATCGTAACCAAACGTTTCCCATTTGTTCGAAACAGATGCGGCGGTTTTAGCTCTCGGGGAGGATGTTCCACGGGGGCGGAAGCGGCGGGTACGGTGGCGGCAGTTCCGATTACCAGCAACAGACCCAGCAACAGCAGCAGCCGCACGGCCAGCAGCTCCAAGCTCCGGTGTACGTGCCCTCGTCGAGGCCGACCATTCCATCGGCAGCGACGGCGGCGGCGGCCGCGGCCGCGGCGGCTCAGTATCACTCGTTTCCCGGCTCCGGTTCACCAGCCTGGTAAGTTGTCGAGCTCTGATCCGAGTCGCATTGCCGACGACTTCTTCCTGATGATTCTAAATCGACGAAGGAAGAGTTTTCCCAAGCACGTCTCTTGGCAATGGTTGCCGCAACCGAGCGACGCCAGTTTAAGTTGCGCCGAGGAACTTTGGTACGGCAGAGCCCAACCACCCTCATAGTAGGCATTATCTATCGATGATACTGGCCGAGGGTTCCTTCGGTTTCTCGCTGCATTTTTCGAATCGTTCGAATCGCTCTGTCATTTGCTCCAAAGGGAGAAGACTGCGGCATCCTGGCAACATGGAGTGGAAACGTACGCGGCCCATCACGCGCTCGCCGGGCACGCGAGCGGATCTGCGAGCGCCGCCGCGGCTGCGGCTGCGGCCGCAGCCATGGGCCCTCACTCGGGGCACGCGCATCCACACGCGGCGCACCCGCACACCGGACATCCGCACTCGAGCCTCGCCGCAGCCGCGGCCGCACCGTTTTACGCTCAGAACGTCGCTATGATGTCTTCGTGGCGTGCATACGATGGAGCAGGATTTCAACGAGCATCGCCTTACGGTTCGTATCGAAATTCGTTGCGCCGGGATCGAGTTGATAGACACTGTCGTCCTTCCGTCGATCCAACTACTTAGCTACCTGTCTACCTTATTACTTCTTGTTAGCCTATTCCTATCGGGCGGGGGTGTGTGATCGTTTCGAAGAGTTCAAGTTCGAAAGGAAGGCGAGAGGAAGAGATAAAGTGAGATCGAGGGACTCGCGCGAGACATTAACCAGACTATGAGCACGGTGGAAAAGCTGCCTCGGTGCCTGCACGGTAAAAAAAGCTCCTTTCCTGGCCGACGAGCACACCGCCACGCGGTGGGCCATCTGCAGCGGATAAGCGATAGCGGCATCTTTGAGACGAACTCTTGCGGTCGAGTGGTCGGTTGGTCGATTCGCCGTGTATCTCGCGATCCCGTTCGCGTTCCCAATTCCATTTTCGTTCCCGGTCCCGTTCCCTTGGCCAGCGCAGTGAGGAATGTATCCAGACGTATCCAGAACCTGGAACGCGTTTTTCGATCCGTTTCAGACACCGCGATGGACTTCCAATTCGGCGAGGGTCGCGAGTGCGTCAACTGCGGCGCCATATCGACGCCGCTCTGGAGACGAGACGGCACCGGGCACTATCTGTGCAACGCGTGCGGACTCTATCACAAGATGAACGGGATGAACAGACCGCTGATCAAGCCTTCGAAGAGATTGGTAAGTCTGTCTCTACCGCAGTGTCGCGTTCAGCCGCAACGTTCTTCGCTCGATCGATCGGTCGAACGACAGTCGACGTTTCAGACCGCGACCAGACGACTGGGACTCTGCTGCACGAATTGCGGCACCAGAACGACCACACTCTGGAGGCGCAACAACGAGGGCGAGCCGGTTTGCAACGCTTGCGGCCTCTATTTTAAGCTGCACGGGGTGAACCGGCCGTTGGCTATGCGAAAGGACGGTATACAAACGCGAAAACGAAAGCCGAAGAAAACGCCGGAGCCAAACGTCAGACCATCCACCGGGGATCACGAGACCGCCACCGTTTCGACGGCCTCGTCTCCCCCCCACGGGTAAGAATTTCTGCTCTCTTATACCAAATAGGGGTATGCGGGTATCCGATCCTCGAATCGGTTTTGCCGTTGACCGAGTGGAGTCGGGACCAGAAACTTTCGAGTATTCGAAATCATATCGGGTCCCAAAAACGTTCGGATACCCGAAATTCTAAAATGAGTTTGGGAAGGCATATTTAGGCGTTTCGTTAGCTTCTCCTGATTGCGTATCATCTGCCTCAGATGCACAGCAAATATAATATGCAACATATTTCCGGATTTATAAACACTCTCTAATACGCTCTTAAGATTTCGAGTAATCGAAAATTCTTAAGGCTCCAGACCCAAAACCGAAAAAAATACCCGCCCCGATTTTAACCCGATATCTCGGGTACCCGCCCATCTCTAATACCGAACAGCCACCATCGGCATTATCGCGTGGTTCGCAGAACTCAAGGGCAGTCAGCAGCAACAACACCAACAGCAGCAGTCGCAGCAGCAACAGCAGCAACAGCAGCAGCAGCAGCAACATCAAATCGACGGGACGAAGTCGGGCGGCGGTGCTTCGAGCTCGACAGACAGACCCGTGTACTTGGGACACACGTCCCTGTTAGCGACCGGCAATGTGGCAACCGTCAAGACGGAGCCGCGAAGTTGCGACGGGATCGTGGGTCAACCTTACTCGTATTATCAGCATCCTCATCAACTCGGCGTATCCACCAGCGAGCATCAACAACAAACGTACTACGGGAGCCAAGAAGCGCCTTACCATCACCAACATCATGTGACCGCGGCCGCCAAGTTGCTCGCGTCCTCGTAACTCGAGCCCTGTATTCGCGAAGAATCGAAGTGATCGAAGTGATCGTGTCAATCGTGTTGATCGAAGTAATCGATGAACCGACGACGCGACGACGCGACCGCGCAACACGGGGCGAACGAATGTCGCACGAGTCGCAACGCAATCTCGAGTTTTCTCGGCTCTCTCTCTTTCTCTCTCTCTCTCTCTCTCTCTCTCTCTCTCTCTCTCTCCCTGTTCTTGACTATCGCCGCACGGAGAAAACACGAGATTCCGCGAGCGCTGCTTCCGAGTTGGCGCGTTTCATTTGTCCTATGCTTGTTCCTCCGTAATCTCGCGATTCATTCATTTACCGTTACTCATAGTATGCGCGTGTGCAAAGCCACTTGTTTGAATTATTTGTAAATAATTGGATGGAACCGACGCCCGGCCACGCGGCCAACTTTCATGCCGCGTTTCGCTCGGAATGTCCCGGAATCGAAGATCTTTGGGAACATCTGTCGGTTTCGTCGACGTTTCTACCGATCGCGGAAAACGATCGCGGCGCGTCCCTCTCGGGGTCGTGCGTACGCGCTTCCATCGTCGGTGCGACGAGAATCGTTCGAATCGACCGACCGGTTCTCTGTACAGTTCCTGTATAATTAATTTTCGGACGCGCAATAAAGAGCAAAGCTTTAGTTCTCACCGTTCGTCAGAAATCGCAACGAATGCTTCGATTGTACTCGAGCCGACGAGCTGGTTCGGCTTCGTCCTCGGCCTCGCCGGTGCTCGACAAATATTGTCTTACCGCGATCTAACGACCAGAGTGACACTCGCACGCGTCAAATTCACTCCCCTACCTGTCTGTCCATCCGTCTGCTTGCCCGTCATCTCCGTCCTCGCTCCCCTCTACGACAGCAACGCAGCAACCGCCGTGTCTTTCCGTCGATAAACTAAACCACCCTCGCGACGATCGAGACGTCGCGTCGCGTTCGTCGTTGTCGTCGTCGACGACGCGTCGGTCACAGTTTTCGTGGCTCGGTCGTGAGCGCGACAACGTCGCGGCCTCTGACACCGGTTCGCCTTCGGATCGGTTCGACTCGTCTCGCCTTTTCGTCCGTCTCCGTCTCCGCTTCGACCGGTCCGCCGATCCACCGGTCGACCGGTCGACCCTCGGCCTCGGCCATTTTCGTCCGCGCGCGATCGCATTTTTCGATTTCCACTCGGTGGAAGCACGGCCGTCCGTGGACTCGAAGTCCAAGAAGGCTCGATCGAAATATGGGTAAGTTATTGTCCCGTTTGGGGAGTTTATCGGCGGCGGCCGCGGGACGGATCCCGTCGACGAGACTCGAACATTTTCCATGCGATTCCTCTCGTCGAAACAGGAAGAACGTTGCCCACTCCCGTGATCTGCAAAATCTGCGGCGACCGATCCTACGGCAAGCATTACGGCGTTTACTGCTGCGACGGATGCTCGTGCTTCTTCAAGCGATCCGTGCGTCGCGGCGCGCTTTTCACCTGCATAGGTTCGGATCCGTGCCCTGAATCTCGCAATAACCGATTCGTCTCGCGAGTCCCGACGCCTCTTGAATCCTCGGTTCACGTTACAGCGGGGACCGGAGCCTGCACCGTCGACAAAGCGAGACGCAATTGGTGTCCGCACTGCCGCCTGTACAAGTGTTTCGCCGTCGGCATGAACGCAGCAGGTAAGGAATACCTATGATTTCGTAGAATCCGAAGTTTATTCCCGGCTATCGCGCACCGTAACTCGAGAGCTTTCGACTCCCCTCGAATCCAGTCGATCGAAAAGATCGCTCGTGCTTTGGCCTCGGATCGACTAGACCGCGTCACGCGTTGGTCGGGCTAAGGTAACACCGGTAACGAGCCAAACGAGATGCAAACAATACCACCCTTCCGAGTATTCAGCCTCGTTCCTGCCGCAATAAAATTACTGCGCGTCGTATCGTCTCGCTTCGCCGTCTTCGTCGTAACAGAGGAACAAAGAAAATTTTTGGTTTTTCTTAGCCGTTCAAGAAGAACGCGGACCACGTGTCCGTAACAAACCGTCCATCGTCGAAGCGGACGCGAACGTTCCGTGGAGAACACCGACGGCCAGCCGTCTCGCGGCGCCGTGCTTCTCGGGAAATCATCCGGCGACGGTTTTCGGTATTGGCGGCGGATCAGGAACTGGGTCCGGCTTTTCCTTCTCCGCGGTCTCGTATCCTGGCCGGGCAACGAGGATTTTCGCAACGGGTAATCGCGGAAACGATCTCGAATCGCTCGAACCGTACTACTGCTCGCTGAAACTCTCGATCGGCCGGTTGGTTGCAGGTCCGACCGCGACTATACGGTACGAGATCGCAGCGGAAATATTCCTTGCGACGGTGCGAGCCGCTCGCAGACATCGAGAGTTTTCGATGCTCGAGCCTCCGGAACAGAACAGGATTTTGCGGAGAGGGTGGGCAGCGGCGTTCGCTCTTCGAGCGGCGACTTGGCCGATCGACCTTTCGGCCTTTCGAAACGGAGCCAGCTCCGCGTACGACCCTCTGGCCAACGCCCGATCCTCGGTCACCAAATTGCGTCTTGATTCCATCGAGATCTCGATACTGGAAACATTGGTTCTCTGTCGACCCGGTAAACATTTCGCAATTATTAAACTTACTTACTTACCAGTCCTCGTTCGTTCCCAGCGTTTCATTGCGAATGTGTCCCGGTTCTCAAAGCTCTTGTTCTTTCTTCCGCGCAATTTAGAGATCGCCGAAACCGCAACCGGCAACCGTCTGGCGAGCCGAGCTACGGACACAGCGGTGGAAGCTCTCGTTCGACATCTGGATGAAAGCGCCGAACTACGAGCCGAATCACGAACGTCGAGGTTGGTCAAGATCATGCTGATTCTGCCCGTTTTGACGTCTTGTTGTCCCCGAGATTTAGCCGGCGAGTTTTTTGCCCCTATCATCGGAGACGCTGACCTCGAAAGGGTGATCGAGTCTGTGCGTTGACTGTCCTATATCCTATTCACATCCAGTCTCATCTCGTTTGTCGAACGCAATAGAATCGCGAGACGAAATATCTAGTCACGGTAAGGTAGACCCTATACCTAAACTTACACTTTCATTCCTCAACAACCGGTCTTCTACTTCTTTTCGAGTGTATTCGTGTCCGCCCTCCGTCGTTTGCGGACAGCTTCGATCGAATTGTTAGCTCGTCCGTTCTAACGATACTTTGATATTTTGTGACACACACGCACACATCCACGCACAAGCGCGCGCACTCGTTCCACAGATTGCAACAACGAGAAGAAACTTGAAGTCGATTTGTATTTTCTTTGGCACTTTAATGAGGCAAATGTAACAATTTTATGAAATACGATATGTACAATACCTTAAAATAATATGGCGTATCAGAGAACACGAGAAGAACGCGAATGAAGAGATACCATCTCGAAAACCCTGCGAGCTTCCGTATCCGAACGAGCCCAGCGTTTTCGAGACTGTTCGATTCCTCATGCGTTTCGTGATCGATTCGAGCATAATCACGGCAATGTGTCAAAAAGAACTGTTAAAAACGGACAGAAAGAAAATGGTAGGAGACTTCTCACAAGAAGTACCAATAAATTAAAATACTTGTAGCCTGTACGTCGAAACGAAACGTTGCTTGACACTATAGTCAGTTTTATCTACATCTATCGAGAATCCGTTCGAGATGTTTCTGAAATTTAAAGTTTCTAAGACTCGACCGGTCAGCTCCTCCACGAGATCCTTTTGTATCTTGTATCTAGCGTCTAGCGTCTAGTATCGCGATCGCGCTTTGCGCGTCGAGGTAATGACGGTGTCGCCTCGCGAGGCGTCTCACTCGAAGCACCTTAAAATCTATGCGTTTCGTTGATCATGACCGGTTTAGCTTTCCGTAACTGGTTCATAGAAATCACCCTCGATTCTTGCAGGGAAAAATCAACGTTAGCAATACTTTTTCTTGTACTTGCGATACCGTTCTTCCACGGACTGCCTGTGCAGCTGATTCGTAAGATCACTCGGTACGTACCACAGTTTCTCGGTGTTGCCGAGAAGAGCTTCTGTCACTCGGCAACATATGGCGGCCATGTTAACCTGAGCCGTTAAGTCAGTTCGATCGCGGGGATGAACGTACCGCGGCGGAAACAACGACGGAGCAACGATCATCGCCACGTTATGGATCGACATTTTGTTCGACGTTTGATTCTCGACGATCAGCTTCAAGAATGTCGCTAATGCTTTCAAGGTACAACGGTGTTCTATCGGTAAGAGCAGCACCAGCAAGTTTAAGGCGTGCGACAAATCTCGTCGGTCGTTTACTCCTGCATGTGAAAAAGAGAAAGCACATGTACGTATTTGGTGCAATTAATGCTTGGGCGAGCGCATCGTATTCTGTTGTGTTTCCATTGGCATCTTTGAATGCAACCGCCCAATCACCATACCACACCCTAAACCATTAACCCAGCCCACCGCACCGCACCACACCGCAATGCACCGTGCCGTACCGCACCCCCATTAGTTAACTTACCGTGACTCTGGTAGAACGCGTCGATAAGTTCGACGGTGAGCAGGGGTTGCGGCAGATCGCGCAGCAACTTTTTCAGAACCGCGGCCAGGTCGTGACACGACGTGCGTTTGAACAATTTGTCCACCTCTCTCGGTTTACAATAGAAGTCCGTTTCCAATTGCACGCATATCGACTCTACCTGAACACAACGACGAGCACAGTTTAGTCGAACGAGTCGGTAACGCGTTTATACTTGGAACGTCTGTACTTGAAACATCGATTGCCCGTACTTTCTGTTTGTGGCCTCCGACGCGAAGAATTCCCTCCTCCCTTACGCCGCGTTTCGTCAACTCGGCAAGAACTTTTTGAAACACCAACGGGATATTGCTCTCCTCGGACGTCAATTGGCTGTCTCGAAGCAGTAGAGTGGACAACGACACACCGAACAAGTTTCCAGCTGGGAACATAGTAACCGGTTAGTATCGATTGATCGTACGATGATTTTCGATCAGGGATGCGTACCTTTCGTTCGACGCTTGTTTGGTTTGCGTTTCTGCAGCGGCAGATTGTATTTGTCGAAGACAGCGGTCAGTTCGAGCCAAAGCAGTGGCTGTAATCTCGTCAGATCTCGTTGCGACAACGTCTCGATCCCTAATCGCCTTTGTGCGTCGTCGGACGGGAATGTTTCCGCGTTTCCAATCCATACTTGCGACTTGACCTCGTTCGCTCTACACATTTCCTCGAAACTCAAGTGGCCATGAGAAGACGTACGGCTCAGTGGACGGGTTATCAGAGTCTCTTCCGCTGGCCTATTCAATCCATACAGACTACTATGACTTCGACTGACCGTGGCGTGCCCGCTTGTATTTCTTCTGAAAATTACATGGTCAGTACATAGTTCGAAAATTTCAGCGTTCATCAATAGGCCGATTGACCGATTCGCCAATTTCGAGGCAATACGACGCGCACCAGTACCTGAGCGTCGAATCGTCGGGGGAGATACTAAGATTTACAGCGGATTCGTTCAATGCACCGGTCACCGCATTAGCTATTTCGTCCGGATCGCTGCCACTTCGTCTTTGTGCTGTTGGCCTCGACACGTGTATCGTCCCCAGTCTGTGATAGCCCGTCAGTTGAATACCCTCTGCAATCGAACATGCCGCCCAGTGTAATGACCGATGCATGATTCAAAATCGCGCAGCAACTTCCGAGTATCGCCGTTCGAGATACCTGAATCGCTCGCAACGTCTCCTCGCAGCCAGTTTCCGGCGCGTCTGAAGATTTCTTGAACGGGCAGTGTGGCGGTAGTTCCAGTTGTCCCGGACACCGTTGGCACCGACGTCGACGGTGCGCTCGGAGTTCTCCGAACCGTCTCCTTACTCTCATTTGACGACCGGTGTTGAAACACAGACACAAATGTCGGTACTGTGACGCTTCTCGAAGTAAAAGACGGCAAGATTACTCGGAGGAAACAACGAGATCGCGTAGTACGTCCAGGTTATGGCATCTTATCCACCGATAAGTGCTTACCTCGAAGGATGCGTTTCGATAACGGTGGCAGCACCCGTCGAGAGTGGCGGAGGCGAGACGCTTTCTGGCGTCGCGCCTGTTACAGAATCCAGAGAGTCGGGCGTAGCGCTGCGAGATCTCGTTCCCGTGCTTGACGCCTAACGTGTAAACAAAAAACAAATTACCAAGACTACTTGAATCCTTTCTTGCCAGTTTCCGATTCCTCGTACCTCTACATCTTTAAACACGTCTCTGATGTCTGGCTTGCGGACGCGTTGCCGTTGATTGAAACGCTGCTTGACCGTGTGATTCAGTGACTTTACGCGCCGTTTCACAGCCTCTGCCTGCGCTCGTGACAACGGTCGCAGCGCCGCTCCTAGTTCTTCCGGTGGCACTTCTTTCCCGACTTTCCACGCTTCGGTCAGCTGTCCTAATCCGGCCGTACGTAACCATTCCGCTTCTTCCTCGCCGTCTGAAATCACCGATATTCAGTTTTCTTCCCGAGAATTCTCTTCCGAACCGTAGTGAACTGAAAACTTACCGTCGTAGTTGCGCGGACATTCCTCCTCCAGATAATCATCCAACAATTTGGTTTCTTCTATCATCTCCTGATACTCTTCCCAATAGTCCAGAAGACGATTGTCCCCTTCCATATATGTCGTTCCTTGTGTTCTTTCCATGGGGCCTGCTTTTCCTTGAACCATCCAGATATTATCCACCTTTACTTCTTTATGATATCGATCAGCCATTCGTAGGTGCCTGAAATTAAAAACCATATTTTCGTCAAATACGGGTATATACAATGCGGTTGACCGCATTAAAACCTAGAGTTCATTGTCGCTGGAACATGAAAAAAAGATATGATTCGAATACGATCGCAACACGAGCCGATCAAGCACCGTAGACGTTCTTCGGATTTTCATAATCCACTTTCTAAAGTAGGCCAGAAATCGAATTAACATTCGTTTCGCCTCGAGGTAATATCACCAACGCGTTTAAACAACGACGCGACCAACGAATCATGCGAAATTCAAATAAAATCAAACGGGATCCGTGAAAAAATTGGAACGTTACGGTCATGAGTCGTGGCACAAAGACCGATGCAACGAGTAGGGTACTGTGTACCCTAACCTATTAGTAAACAAAGTCGATTGGCCTGGAAACAAGAACAGAGAAAGATTTCTCACGTCACGTATACGTACGTTTGAGAGTAAGAAAGTGTCGTAAACGCTACGAGAAAGCTCGTATGATCATTTCCTTTTCAAAATAAACTTTAGACGTTATGTTTATATTTTTTGATGCGCTAATTCTGCGAACACAGTTTTGTACCGGAGAGTACGTACAGAGACACAAACACAAGCACACGTGCACGCACAAAAGAAATGACACTTCGATGTTTGATTAGCGTTGTTCGTAATTGCTTCTAAACTAATGCGCCAACGATAAACAGCTGTCTTCGAACAGTACTAGGTATCTATCGTGACCGAGACTGTTGACGAGACGACCCAAATATGTTTGTACAACGTAACCATGTTCGGTTTTCAACAAATAAATTTACGTTCACGTTTATAAAACACTCGGCTTGAACTCATTCTGTACTTCAACTTACATTGGAAACACAAACGGCTGGAACGTGTACTCGCGACTCGACAACCTGTTGCTGACGCATATGTGACTCCCACTTGTATTTATACACACTGATTCACGGTATTCGCGATTTTGAGCTGACATCTGTATCCTCTGTAAAATCTCGCTGGCAACACGTTCTCCGTCTCTTTTCTCTTCTTAGAGTAAAGAGCGAGACAACTCGGTCAACTAAACCCACTACGAACAAGATACAACATACAACGATACAACATACGTACCACGTACTACGGAGTAGAATTATGTGCTCTCTGTGATAGCGATGCTTACTGGCGTACTAGTGCTGCCACTTGATCCGCATTACTTGTCCGTAATCCATACTCGATAATGTTTGTATACATTTAGCTAATGTAATATGTACCGCAGTGTTTTCAGCTACGCATTTCCTAATAATGCGTTTCTTTAATTTGTTGGTATTAATTCAGATCCTTGAAAATTACGAAATATTTCAACGAGAAATCACTAAAATGTATGATTTTAATCAACTGGAGATATTTTTGCCGCTTTTGCCATTGGACACTCTGCAAATGCCAGCATGAAACATCTGTTTTGTTCAAGTTGTCCACACAATGCCACTTTATGGAGTGGCAAATGGTTGAAAGTAATAACCCTAATTACCGATGATTTATTACCAGGTCGATAATTACAGCCTAGAATCAGGATTCGTAAATCTGTACAGACATTGCATCTGACGAGTGATATCTGAAATTTGCTGTGACTATCGACCTAGTAATCGACTGTCGGCAATTTACGTAACAGTTTGAGTGTTTTCTCACCAAGTGAAATGGTGCTGTACAGACACCAAATTAAGCTTTACTTTTCCCCCCCAAGAGGCGTCACAATCGCCCACGTGTGCACAATATAAAACAACTTTGCTAATGAATAGAATTGTGTTTTAAACGTCGTGTAACCTAGCCAGGATGTCTGTCTGAATATGCGAGTGAAACCTACAGGTGAATGGGACCCGCGCTTTTTACTAATGTAATATATTTAATCATCGAAACAATCTTGTAAAGAAATTGAAAATGACTAACGAAAC